>LR753339.1:328983-362526 GCA_902729485.2 Mus minutoides | reverse complement strand
GGAACAGAAGCTGAGTTCAGCTGCTCACCAGTGGTCCTTAGATTGTTAGGAGAGTCTTGCTGGAAACCTGGGTGGGTGCACGGTACCCAGGCCTTGTGCCCTGCGCAGTGGTCCGGAGATCGCTGGGAGAGCTGGAAACCTAGGTGGGTGCGTGGTACCCCGGCCTTGCGCCCTGCTCTGGAGCTGAGTGGTGTGGGCCTGAAGGGAAGGGGTCCGCTCTCCGCTCTCCACCTGTCTATCTCCCGCTGCAGACTCAAGTCCCACGAGTTCGGACTGGAACAGATGTGTGTTCCTCTTACCGGTGGTCCGGATATCGCTGGGAGAGCTGGAAACCTGGGTGGGTGCACGGCCCCCAGGCCTTGCGCCCTGCTCTGGAGCAGAGCGGTGTGATTTATTTTTTTTAAAGATTTATTTTATTTTATTATATGTAAGTACACTGTAGCTGTCCTCAGACACTCCAGAAGAGGGAGCCAGATCTCGTTACGGATGGTTATGAGCCACCATGTGGTTGCTGGGATTTGAACTTATCACCTTCGGAAGAGCAGTCGGGTGCTCTTACCCGCTGAGCCATCTCACCAGCCCATAGATTTATTTTTTAAATGTGTGAACAAAGTCCAGAATTTGTAAAAACAAACAAACAAACAAAAAACAAAGTCCCAAATTTTGAATAAGAGACAGTATTCACTAGAACTTTCTAATTAAATTTATGAGTCACATCTAAGACTTACAAATTAAGCATCTTTTCATGAGGTGGAGGATCATACTTATAATAGTGTATACAGTCAGAAAGTTTATAAAATATAGAACAATATATGTCAATATACACTGCTATATGAATGCTAGCAAAATGGAAAAAAATCTATTTTTCATGTTTAAAGTGCTAAAGATGGAAAACAGGGCCTTATACATGCTAAGCATGTACTGTACCACTGAGTTATACCCTCAACTCTGTTACTTTATGTTGCTTTGGCCCCTGATACCATGTCATCCAGTGGTCCCATTCAGGATTCCCTCCCAAGGTACTTCTTTACAATGGATACTCATCCGCCAAAATGCTTCCAGGATTTGGAGTAAGAGCCAATGCATAGACATTTTGAAGTGATCTGTTTGCTGCAAAGATCATTGGGCTTATTGGAAGTTCTTCACTAGTTTTGTCAAAGTATTCTGTCTCCTCTGTTGCTGTCTGAATAGTTCAGTGTGGATAGATTCCTTGCCTCCAAGTATCTGAAAATAGTCACATAGGTTCCCACGTTAGGCTGTTCTAGTATCCTAGTTTTCAGATCCTTGAAGAGATTGGTACCCTTAACTATAACACTTGAAGTATTACACCAGGGTTGAAGCATTCACATCTCCTAGAAGCTCATCTTAGGCTTCACCCCAGACCTAAATGATATTGGCATTTAACAAGATCTTCAGGTGAGTTATATGCATGTTAGACTTTAAGAAACACTCCTCTCAAGGAAGGCACATTCTCATTTGCCAACATGTCATAAAATAGATGCTCTTTAAATGGAAGATGACCCAAATTTTCTATGGTGTACAAAACAATAGTTAGAACTTCAGATATAATCAATCATTGGGGAAATGAATATTTATGGAGGTTTTTGCTTTCTGTGAACTAGTGTTACCAATCACTGTCCAGTGGGAGACAAAGGCTAAAAATCAGATCACTGCAAAGGTCTAAGACTTTCAGCCTCCAGTGGAAGAGTTGCCATAAGACATAAGTGATAAACAGTAAAAGTATTATATGATGATAACAATGGTTGCCTGGAGGTGAAAGCTCATCTGGTAACAGTAGTTCCATAGGTATGAACCTGTCCCTGGACTCAGATAATCAAAACCCAGGTCATCCCTGAATATGGTAGTGGACACAGGCTGCACTGTGCCAAGAGACAGGAAAGCTTGAAGTTTAAAGAGCATTGGCATCAAGAGAGCTTATAATTAAAGCTCTGATGGAACTCTTTTGAGCTTTTAATCTGATTAGCCAGAAATGAGGCCCAAGATTGCATTTCTAGAAAGTTCTGAGGTAATGGTGATGGTGCTGGTTTAGAAATTCCATGGGGAGAACCAATGATTTTTGAGGAAATCATGTGGGTCTTGGAGCCAGTTTGGGTTCTTTCACCTTCACTTTTAAACTTAATTTTCTTTTTTGATGGTCCCCTTAAAGAAATGGAGAGTGACAATAGCCATTTTGCAAGCTTTTTAGAAGTCTCTTGGTACACTACTGTACTGGCTAGTTTTTGTGTCAACTTGACACAGCTGGGTTATCACAGAGAAAGGAGCTTCAGTTGGGGAAATGCCTCCATGAGATCTAGCTGTGAGGCATTTTCTCAATTAGTGATCAAGGGCCCCTTGTGGGTGGGACCATCTCTGGGCTGGCAGTCTTGGGTTCTATAAGAGAGCAGGCTGAGCAAGCCAGAGCAAGCAATCCAGTAAAGAACATCCCTGCACGGCTTCTGCATCAGCTCCTGCTCTCTGACCTGCTTGAATTCCAGGCCTGACGTCCTTTGGTGATGAACAGCTGTATGGAAGTGTAAGCTGAATAAACCCTTTCCTCCCCAACTTGCTTCTTGGTCATGATGTTTGTGCAGGAATAGAAACCCTGACTAAGACAAATTGGTACCAGCATAGTGGGGTATTCCTGTGACAACCTGACCATGTTTTGGGGAGGACTGTGGAAGGACTTTGGAACTTTGGGCCAGAAGATCCATTCAGTGTTAAGAGCTCTGTGGGATATTGTGTAGGAGCTTGGAAGATAATGTTGAGAACAGTGCAGAAGATGGAGGCCTGGCTTGTGAAACTTCAGAGGGAAAATTAAAGACTCTTTTCAGGGCCATTGTTACTTTGTGAAGATTCTGTGGTTCTGGTTAGCTGGGGCTGAAGAATCAGCTGTGATTAACTAGATACCAGAACTACTAAAGCAAAAATTTGGCATTACTGGGACCATTGATGCTGGTTAGCTGGAGCTAAGCCATTAGCAATGATTAAGAAGAGACCAGCATCACTGAGTTGAAACTTGGGAGTTGTTTTCTGGGAGCACAAAGAAGCTGTGTTCCAGAGATAGCCAAGTTTGTACCTCGTGCTGAAGCTGGACTTAGTAATGTGTAAGAGTCACCCAGGTGGTACTGGTTTTGAAGGCATGAAGGGGTCATGCAGAGCAGCTGAGGCCACAGAAGCACTGTGAGAGGCCATGGAAGGCCACTGGTGAAGGTGCAGCCTCAGTTGCAATTGATGGCCTAGGACTGAAGGGGCCATGCAAAGGAGTTGAGGCTTGGCACCATGAAGAGAGCCTATAAGAGGCTAGTGTTGAAGCCTAGTTATAGTGGAAGACAGCAGCATTTTGGAGATGTCAGTACCATGGGATGATCACCAAGAACAGCAGCCATAGTGGAGAGGATCAACCTGAGCTTAGAGTGCTACAGAGGGCAGAGCTGGAGAAGTGATACCAGCCCTTAGGAGAAGTCCAAAAGATCAAGTGGAATCCCAGACAATAAAACAAGAAGCTGTAACATTGAAATTGCCTTGGAGACTCAAAGATGTTAAAGATGCCAGAGCCATAGGATACATGCTGAGGAAAGCTATTAACAGGGAGTGAAACTAGCCCAGAAGAAAGCAGTTTGTTGCAGTCAACAAAGATGAAAAAGGAATGGAGATCTGAAAACTGCTTTGACATCAGCCATGGAGATGCAGAGGTTGGAGTTAGCCCATCTGGTTTCCTGCCTGGCTTTGGAGATTACAGTTAATTATTTGGATGGATCTCAAAAGAGACCTTGAACTTTGGACTTTTAACATTGTTGAGACTGCTATAGACTATGAGGACTTTGAAAGTTGGATGAAATGCATTTGCATTATGCTATGTTTAAGTATGGCCCCCATAGACTCATGTTTTTGAACAAGTCTATGAGGGCCAAGGAGTGGAATGTGATGGTTTGCATATTCTTGGACAAGCGAGTGGCACCATTTGGAGGTGTGGCCTTGTTGGAATAGTGGGTGTGGGCTTAAGATCCTCACCCTAGTTGCCTGAAGGTCAGTCTTCCACTAGCAGCCTTTGGATGAAGACAGAACTCTCAGCTCTGCCTGTGCCATGACTGCCTGGATACTGCCATGCTCCCACCTTGATGATAATGGACTGAACTTCTGAACCTGTAAGCTAGCCCCAATTAAATGTTGTTTTTTATAAGACTTGCCTTGGTCATGGTGTCTGTTCACAGCAGTGCAACCCTAACTAAGACAACTGCCAAGTGCTCTGTGTGTTCTGTTGGAGTGAAAAGGATGGCATTTATCATGCAAAGGCCACTTAAGAGTGGGCTCAGGACCATTTTGGAAAACTTGGGTTGAAACTTCTATATTATTGACTCATAGTAGATTGTAACCACCCACAGCTACACAAACCAGGTTCCTAAAAGGGAGGCTGGGGCTGTATGGGAGAAAATGCTAGAGAAATTACAATACCAAGACAAAGATACTGATCAAGGTCCCAAGTTTACTTAAGAGTCTGAGCTTATAAAGGGGAAAGCCCATCTCTTACCACGCCAGGCTCTCATCACTCTGTCCCCAGGCTGTTGCTTATTCAAGATCACCTCGGGAAGAGAGGTTCAGACTCTTGGTGGGTAGCGGCTGCATCTTGGAGAAAACCTGCAGAGGTGGCAGAACAATAGACCTATCTAGGTCAGAAGACTCCCGCTAGGTGGGCTAGCTGACAGTGGCAGAACATGTCTGAGACAGCCTGCTCAAGGCTGGGGAGGCTACAGTAGATAGTATCGCTTGCATGGATTGAGCTGGCCCATTTTGTACTCTGATGTCCATGTTGCCTTCCAGTAAGTAAAAACACTGGTACTGAAAGGCTTAGGAAAAGAACAGTGTCATTCCATTGTAAAGGGATGATTTGAGAAATGCAAAGGGAAAATTGCATTTCACTAGCTAAAAATATGTCTAATTTAATGGAATTTTCTTAGACTTGTTTTTGTCTTTTTTATGAAATTCAAGCAACCAAATGTATTGGAAGAATATGGATATAGATATTTACCTTTTCTCTAATAGCAGTTTATTAATTATTAAACACCATGAATCAAATGATTTAGCAACTGCCTTAGTTAGGGTTTTACTGCTGTGAACAGACACCATGACCAAGGCAACTCTTATAAAGGCAAACATTTAATTGGAGCTGGATTACAGGTTCAGAGGTTCACTCCATTGTCATCATGGCAGGAAGCATGGCAGCATGCAGGCAGACATGGTACTAAAGAAGAAGAAGAGAGCTCTACATTTTCATTTGAAGGCTGCTGGCAGAATACTGACTTCCAGGCAGCTAGGATGAAGGTCTCAAAGACCACCCCTATAGTGACACACTTCCTCCAACAATACCATACCTCTTAATAGTAGCACCTTTCATGGGCCAAAGCATATTCAAACCACCTCAGCAACCAAGCCAGTTGTCTCATCACAACTTTTTATGATCCCCAAATTAACTTGGAAAGTTGATAGTCTTCATGCCACTAGTTCTTGACTCCAACATGTAGACACATTGGGCTATATAGCCGGCAGCTAATTACACAAAACAGTTTTTATTGGAGTATATTAATTGTACATTTTCAAAAAGACAATTTCTTTCAAGTATACCATGTATTTTGAAATATTCATTCCCATACTCTTCTTTCTCCCTTTCAACCGCTTTCCGTTTTCAGATGGTCTCCACTAGTCTCTTTCATTACCCAGTCTCCTTTTGTCTCCTAGTGTGTGTGCATATATGGTTTTATATATCCGTATACAATAATAGGATCCACAAAAGAGAAAAAATGTTTTATTTGTTTTTCTGAGCCTAACTCATTTGCTTAATAGGATGATTTCCAGTTGTATCCATTTTTTACCAAACTACATGATTTTGTTCTTTATGAATGGAATAAAATTTCATTATGGACATATATCTTATTTTCGTTATCCTTTCATCTCTTGATGCACACATAAACTGATTCCATAGCTTTTCTGTTCTGAATAGATCAGTAATAAACAAAAGTGGGCAAATATCTCTATTAACTATAATACCTGGGTCATATGGTCACTTCATGTTTAGTATTCTGATGAACCAGAATCATGGCTGACTATTTTACCTTACTTCCAGCAGTAAGGGTTCTATTATACTGAACCTTCAATTAACATTTATTGGTGTTTTTTTTAATTTTTATTAGATATTTTCTTCATTTACATTTCAAATGTTATCCTGAATGTCCCCTAAACCCTCCCCCATCCCCCACCCTGCTCCCCTACCCACCCACTCCCACATCTTGGCTCTGGCGTACCCCTCTACTGAGGCATATAAAGTTTGCATGACCAAGGGGCCTCTCTTCCCAATGATGGCCAACTAGGCCATCTTCTGCTATATATGCAGCTAGAGACATGAGCTCTGGGGGTACTAGTTAGTTCATATTGTTTTTCCACCTATAGGGTTGGAGACCCCTTCAGCTCTGTGGGTACTTTCTCTAGCTCCTTGCTTGGGAACCCTGTGTTCCATCTAATAGCTTACTGTGAACATCCACTTCTGTGTTTGCCAGGCACTGGTATAGCCTCACATGAGACAGCTATATCAGGGCCCTTTCAGCACTACCTTGCTGGCATATACAATAGTGTCTGCATTAGGTGGCTGATTATGGGATGGATCCCCGGCTGCAGCAGCCACTGGTTGGTCCATCCTTTTGTTTCAGCTCCACACTTGATCTCTGTAGCTCCTTCAATGTGTGCTTTGTTCCTAATTCTAAGAAGGGGCGAGGTGTCCACAGGTGTTTAACTTTTTCTTTTCTTTCTTTTTTTTTTTTTTTGATAGCTATTTTGACTGAGGTGAGATGTAATCAAAATATAGTTTTGAACAGTTTTTCATGTTTATTGGCTATTTGTGCTTAAACTTTTGAGAACTTTGTGTTCATTTCATTAGCCTATTTATTGATTGAATTTTTCCCTTTTTATTAGATAGCAAAGATTTCAATCCTTTTATGTAAGCTGTCTATTTTATCTATTGTTTGCTTTTCTGGGCAAAAGCTTTTAATAACCTGCAAACACATTTGTTATCATAAGGCAAACTTGATGATTAAGACACAGAACAATATAGCATGTGTGAAGCCCTACATTCAATATCCAACAAGACACATGTGCACACATCCCCAACACACATCCCCAAACAAACAAACAAATACTCAGAGAGAACAGACAAGTTCTAGTTGCTGTTAAGAAAAAGATGGTTATTGAGCAAAAATCTTTATCCATTTGAGTTTGGGATGTTTAGAAATCAAACTCAAGATGGTGGGCATCTGCCAAATGAACCTCAAGCAATGGGATAAGCTCAGATATGGGATAAACATTGTGTGTTTGTTGTCACCAAGGTTTCTGTATTAGAGTCAGGTGTTGTTTCTTTATCCTATCAATAGTTGAAGTTTAGCAGAAAAAAATATGTCATCTCCCAGATTATGTGTCTACTGGCTCCACTGCTGTCTTCTGGATCAAATTTAAATGGCCAATTTCAAGAGCAGCCAGCATTCCTTAACTCTAGTGGTACATTGTATAAATAGCTATCTTGATCAATTAGTGTGTTTGATTTTCTTCTTTCCAAATAATGCTGTGCAGGTTGAGGCTTGTTTAATATATTTTAGTTTTCTCCCTCAAAATCATGTAAACTGAATTATATTTTCTTATGCCTCGCAAAGTTCATGCATATATCACTTCAACCATGATTGAAAAGGATAAAGCAATTTTAAGAAAAAGGATATGAACCAGCTACATTTTTATGAGTCTAAGACTGTTTTGCTCAGAAATTCCTGAGGAAAAATTGTCTTGTGTTTTATTTTTCAATTTTTTATTAGATATTTTCTTAATTTACATTTCAAATGCTATCCCAAAAGGTCCCTATCCCCTCCCCCCACCCTACTCCCCTGACCACTTCTTGGCCCTGGCTTTCCCCTGTATTGGGGCATATAAAGATTGCAATAATAAGGGGCCTCTCTTCCCAATGATGGCCGACTAGGCCATCTTCTGCTACATATGCATCCAGAGACACAAGCTCTGGGGGTTCTGGTTAGTTCATATTGTTGTTCCTCTTATAGGGTTGCAGACCCCTTCAGCTCCTGGGGTTCTATCTCTAGTTTCTCCATTGTGGGCCCTGTGTTCCATCATATAGATGACTGTGAACATCCACTTCTGTATTTGCCAGGCACTGGCATAGCCTCACAAGAGACAGCTATATCAGGGTCCCTTAAGCAAACTCTTGCTGCTGTCCTATGCAATAGTGTCTGAGTTTAGTGACTGATTATGGGATAGATCCCGTGGTGGGGTAGTCTCTGGATAGTCCATCCTTTCATCTTAGCTGTAAACTTTGTCTCTGTAACTCCTTTCATGGATATTTTGTTTCCTGTTCAAAGGAGGAATGAAGTATCCACAAGCTGGTCTTCCTTCTTGATTTTCTTGGGTTTTGCAAATTGTATCTGGGGTATTCTAAGTTTCTGGGCTAATATCCACTTATCAGTGAGCACATATCCAATGACTTCTTTTGTGATGGGGTTACCTCACTAAGGATGATATCCTCCAGATAAATCCATTTGCCAAAGAATTTCATAAATTCATTTTTTTAATAGCAGAATAGTACCACATTTTCTGTATCCATGCCTCTGTTGAGGGACATCTGGGTTCTTTCCAGCTTCTGGATATTATGAATAAGGCTGCTATGAACATAGTGGAGCATGTGTCCTTTTACCAGTTGGAACATCTTCTGAGTATATGCCCAGGAGAGGTATTGGTGAATCCTGCAGCAGTACTATGTCCAATTTTCTGAGAAAATGCCAGACTGATTTCCAGAGTGGTTGTACCAGCTTGCAATCCCACCAGCAATGGATGAGTGTTCCTCTTTCTCCACATCCTTGCCAGCATCTGCTGTCCCCTGAATTTTTGATCTTAGCCATTCTGACTGGTATGAGGTAGAATCTCAGTGTTGTTTTGATTTGCATTTCCCTGATGATTAAGGATGTTGAACATTTTTTCAGGTGCTTCTCAGCCATTCAGATTTCCTCAGTTGAGAATTCTTTTTTTAGCTCTGTACCCCATTTTTTAATGGGGTTATTCATTTTTCTAGAGTCCAGCTTCTTTAGCTCTTTGTAGATGTTGGATATTAGTCCCCTATCAGATTTAGGATTGGTAAAAATCCTTTCCCAATCTGTTGGTGGCCTTTTTTGTCTTGCTGACAGTGTCTTTTGCCTAACAGAAGCTTTGCAATTTTATAAGGTCCCATTTGTCAATTCTTGATCTTACAGCACAGGCCATTGCTGTTCTGCTTAGGAATTTTCCCCCTGTGCCCATATCTTCGAGGGTTTTCCCCACTTTCTCCTCTATAAATTTCAGTGTCTCTGGTTTTATGTGGATGTCTTTGATCCACTCAGACTTAGGCTTTGTATAAGGAGATAAGAATGGATCAATTCACATTCTTCTGCATGATAACCGCCAGTTGTGCCAGCACCATTTGTTGAAAATGCTGTCCTTTATCCACTGGATGGTTTTAGTTCCCTTGTCAAGGATCAAGTGATCATAGGTGTGTGGATTCATTTCTGTGTCTTCAATTCTATTCCATTGATCTCTCTGTCTGTCACTGTACCAGTACCATGCAGTTTTTATCACAATAGCTCTGTAGTACAGCTTAATGTCAGGCATGGTGATTCCCCAGAGGTTCTTTTATTGTTGAGAATAGTTTTTGCTATCCTAGGTTTTTTATTGATCGAGATGAATTTTCAAATTACCCTTTCTATCTCAGTGAAGAATTGAGTTGGAATTTTGATGGGGATTGCATTGAATCTGTAGATTGCTTTTGGCAGGATAGCCATTTTGACTATATTAATCCTGCAAATCCATGAACATGGGAGATCTTTCCATCTTCTGAGATCTTCTTCAATTTCTTTCTTCAGGGACTTGAAGTTCTTGTCATACAGATCTTTCACTTCCTTAGTTAGCATCACACCAAGGTATTTTATATTAATTGTCACTATTGTGAAGGGTGTTGTTTCCCTAATTTCTTAATCAGCCCTTTTATCCTTTGTGTAGAGAAAGGCTATTGATTTGTTTGAGTTAATTTTACATCCAGCTACTGCACTGAAGCTGTTTATCAGGTTTAGGAGTTCTCTGGTTGAATTTTTGGCATCCCTGATATATACTATCATATCATCTGCAAACAGTGATATTTTAACTTCTTCCTTTCCAATTTGTATCCCCTTGATCTCCATTTGTTGTCGAATTGCTCTGGCTTGGACTTCAAGTACTATATTGAATAGGTAGGGAGAAAGTGGGCAGCCTTGTCTATTCCCTGATTTTAGTGGGATTGCTTCCAGCTTCTCTCCATTTAGTTTGATGTTGGCTACTGGTTTGCTGTATATTGATTTTATTATGTTTAGTTATGGGCCTTGAATTCCTGATCTTTGCATGACTTTTATCATGTAGGGGTGTTGGATTTTGTCAAATGCTTTATCAGCATCTAACGAGATGATCATGTGGTTTTTGTCTTTGAGTTTGTTTATATAGTGGATTACGTTGATGGATTTCCTTATATTAAACCATCCCTGCATTCCTAGGATGAAGCCTACTTGGTCAGGCTGGATGATCCTTTTGATGTGTTCTTGTAATCTGTTTGCGAGGATTTTATTGAGTATTTTTGCATCGATATTCATGAGGTAAATTGGTCTGAAGTTCTCTTTCTTTGTTGGATCTTTGTGTGATTTAGGTATCAGAGTAATTGTGGCTTCATAGAATGAATTGGGTAGAGTACCTTCTGTTTCTATTTTGTGGAATAGTTTGAGGAGAGTTGGAATTAGGTCTTCCTTCTTTAAAGGTCTGATAGAACTCTGCACTAAACCCATCTGGTCCTGGACTTTTTTTTGGTTGGGAGACTATTGATGACTGCTTCTATTTCTTTAGGGGAAATTGGACTGTTTAGATCGTTAATCTGATCCTGGTTTAATTTTGGTACCTGGTATCTGTCTAGGAAGTTGTCCATTTCATCCAGGTTTTCTAGCTTTGTTGAGTATAGCCTTTTGTAGTAGGATCTGATGATGTTTTGGATTTCCTCAGGTTCCGTTGTTATGTCTCCTTTTTCATTTATGATTTTATTAATTAAGATACTGTCCCTGTGCCCTCTAGTGAGTTTGGCTAAGGGTTTATCTATCTTGTTGATTTTCTCAAAGAACCAGCTCCTGGTTGGTTGATTCTTTGAATAGTTCTTTTTGTTTCTACTTGGTTGATTTCAGCCCTGAGTTTGATTATTTCCTGCTGTCTGCTCCTCTTGGATGAATTTGCTTCCTTTAGTTCTAGGGTGGTTTTGTTCAATTCCATTACCTGTTGTGTTTTCTTATAGTTTACATTTCAAATGTTATCCCCTTTCCAGGTCTTCCCTCTGGAAACCCCCTATCCCATCCTTCTCCTCTATGAGGGTCCTCACCCACCCAATCTTGTCTTCCCACCCTGGCATTTCCCCTACACTGGGGCATCAAATCCCCTCAGGTCCAAGGACCACTCCACTGATGTCCAACAAGTTTATCCTCTGCTACATATGCAGCCAGAGCCATGGGTTCCTCCATGTACTCTTTGGTTGTTGGTCCAGTCCCTGGTAGCTCCAGGGGTCTGCTTGTTTGATATTGTTGTTTCTCCTTTTGGGTTGCAAACCCTTTTAGCTCCTTCAGTCTTTTCTCTAACTCCTCCATTTGGAACCCTGTACTCAGAACAATGGTTGGCTTCCAGCATCCATCTCTGTTTTTGTCAGGCTCTGGCAAAACCTCCCGGGAGACAGACATATCAGGCTCCCATCAGCAAGCACTTCCTGCAATCCACCATAATGTCCGGGTTATATATGGGATGGATCCTCAGGTGAGGCAGTCTCTGGATGGCCTTTCCTTCAGTCTCTGCTCCACACTTAGTCTCCATAATTCCTGCTGTGAGTATTTCATTCCCCCTTCTAAGAAGCACTCAAGCATCCACAGTTTGGTCTTCCTTCTTCTTGGGATTCATATGCGCTATGAATTGTATCTTGGGTATTCCAAGATTTTAAGCTAATATCCACTTATCGGTGAATGCATACTGTGTGTAATTTTTTGTGACTGAGTTACTTCACTCAGGATGACATTTTTAAGTTCCTTCCTTGTTCCTAAAAATTTCATGAAGTCCTTGTTTTTAATAGCTGAGTAGTATTCTGATGTGTAAATTTACCATATTTTCTGTATCCATTCCTCTGTTGAAGGACATCTGGGTTGTTTACAGTTTCTAGCTATTGTTAATATGGCTGCTATGAACCTAATTGAGCATATGTTCTTATAACATGTTGGAGCATCTTCTGGGTATACGGCCAGAAGTGGTATAGCTGGGTTCTCAGGTAGTACTATGTCCAATTTTCCGAGAAACTACCAGACTTATTTCTAGAGTGATTATACCAGCTTGTAATCCTACCAGCAATGGACAAGTGTTCCTCTTTCTCTACATCCTCGCCGACATCTGCTATCACATGAGATTTTGATCTTAGCCATTCTGACTGTTGTGAGGTGGAATCTCAGCGTTGTTTTGATTTGCATTTCCCTGATGACTAAGGATGTTGGTCATTTCTTTAGGTGCTTCTCAGCCATTTGAGTTTTCTCAGTTAAAAATTCTGTTTAGCTCTGTTTCCACATTTTAAATAGGGCTATTTGGTTCTCTGGAGTCTAACTTCTTGAGTTCTTCGTATATTTTGGATATTGTCCTCTATTGGATGTAGGATTGGTAAAGATCTTTTCTCAATATGTTGGTTGATGTTTTGTCCTATTAACAGTTCCTTTGTCTTACATAAGCTTTGCAGTTTTATGAGGTCCCATTTCTTGATTCTTGATCTTAAGCCTTTGGTGTTCTGTTCAGGAGCATTTTCCCTGTGCCCAAGGCTTTCCCCCACTTTCTCTTCTAATAAATTCAGTGTATCTGGTTTTATGTGGAGGTCCTTGATCCACTTGGACTTGACATGTTAAAAACCTTGGAAACATTAGGAATTCAATGCCCATACCTAAACATAGTAAAAGCCAACATCAAACTAAATGGAGAGAACTTGAAGCAATCCTGCCAAAATCAGGGACTAGACAAGGATGACCCCACTCTATCTATTCAATATATTACTTGAAGTTCTAGCTAGAGCAATTAGACAACAAAAGGAGGTCAAATGGATCCAAATTATAAAGGAAGAAGTCAAACTATCACTATTTGCAGGTGATATGATAGTATACTTAAATGACCCCCAAATTTCCACCAGAGAACTCCTACAGCTGAAAAACAACTGCAGCAAAGTGGCTGGATATAAAATTAACTCAAGCAAATCAGTAGCCTTTCTATACTCAAAGTATAAACAGGCTGAGAAAGAAATTAGGGAAATGACACCTTTCACAATAGTCACAAACAATATAAAATATCTTGGTGTGACTCTAACTAAACAGGTGAAAGATCTGTATGACAAAAACTTCTAGTCTCTGAAAAAAGAAATCAAAGAAGACCTGAGATGATAGAAAGATCTCCCGTGCTCATGGATTGGTAGGACTAATATAGTAAAAATGGCCATATTGCCAAAAGCAATCTACAGATTCAATGCAATTCCTATCAAAATTCCACATAAATTCTTCATAGAGTCAGAAAGGGCAATTCTCAAATTCTCTTGGAATAACAAAAAAACCCAGGATAGCAAAAACTATTCTCAACAATAAAAGAATTTCTGGGAGAATTACGATCCCTGACCTCAAGCTGTACTACAGAGCGATAATGATAAAAAACAAACAAAAAATCTGCATGGTATTGGTACAGTGACAGGCAGGTAGATTATTGGAATAGTATTGAAGACCCAGAAATGAATCCATACACCTATGGTTACTTGGTCTTTGACAAAGGAGCTAAAACCATGTAGTGGAAAAAAGACAGCATCTTCAACAAATGGTGCTGGTTCAACTGGCAGTCAATATGTAGAAAAAAACAAATATATTTAATTTATCAAAGTTTTTTTTTTAAGTTAACATTTGAAAATAACATATAAAATTTGGATACAGAGTTCTAGGATGCCAGATAGTTTGTTTAGAGGGGAATTTTTGTCACTTCTTATGATATTTAGAACCCAGATCAGCGTACTGTTCCTTGAGATGTCTCATTTAAGGTCTCATTTCTTTGTTTTCCCCTATATTCTATTGCATTTCAAAACTACTGCAAGGCAAGTGGTTATTATGAATTAGGTCACGTGGCAGAAGAAATAAAATTTTATCCCCAAGTGATGATATCTAAAGACTGTTTAGAGACCCTGGCTTCTCTTAGCACCCAAGACCAGAAAGCACCCTCCAGCACCTTCCTTTAATACCTATTTGCCCTCTTGGGGGGGTTCTGTTTCTTCTCTCTACCATGGCTTACAAATGATTTCACTTCATCTGGCTACCAAGGATGATGCTCTCCTGAGTCCCAAAGAGTTGGTTTAGTTGAACCCAAAGCTGCCTTCCAGAACCAAACTTGGTGAAGATAGCTTGGAGCCTGCCAGTTTGGAAGAGCAGCTGTGAGGAAGTGTGTCTGTGAAGTTTAATGATTTCAGAATGTGGGAGAAGAAATTGTTGTAATCCCCTTAAAGAATCCTCTGTTCTCACCATTTCCACATACCTAGGCCTGATAGCTTCTTATTTCTAGTGCCCCGCTCTTCTCTTGGAATTTTCCTTTACTACTAGAGTGAGGAGTGTTTAAACATAGGTCATAGTGGAAGTATGGAAGAGTAGTTTTCAGCTAGTAACTAGCAGAAGTTGCTGGGTGGTCCCCATTCTGGCAAGAAGGATGACTTTTAGGTGTTCTCCATGCGTGAGACTCATTAGGAATGTGTTCTGGCTGCCATGGCAGGAGTCTGATTTTTAACTCACTAAGAACTAGTTTTTCTCTCCTTCCCTATATCACCCATTACTTTCTATACTGCTGCTTCCTGGCACACTTCATATGCTTTTCATGCCTTTGCTTCAGAGAGATCCAGGCCTTAATAATGAGAAACCAGGATGTGTGAGCTGCTCACACCAGATGGGACCATGTTGCAGAGGCCCTTGTTGCCATTTTGAGATTTTATTCCATGATGACTGGGTTTAGTAACTCTGCGGTAAATGTACTATTTTGATTAGATTTCTATTCACCACTTGGGAAAACAAGGAAGAGTGGATGAGAGCAAAGGTTCTTAAAGTGGTACCATGAATGTAAGATCACCTGGGAACTTTTTGTTTAAGTACTGGGTATTGAGCTTTGCACAAGTTGGGCATGCACTATACCGTGGAGCTACAGATTCAGACTTTTTGTTTTTGAGACAAGGCTTTCATTGAATTTCTAATCCTCTTGCCTCAGACTACAGAGTAGCTGAGATTACAGGCCTACATCACTATGCTCTATGCCACTATACCTGGTTTGGGGGATCTTAAAAACAAAACAAACAAACAAAAAAAACGAAACAAAACAAAACAAAAAAACCCAAAGTCTTGTCTTTTACCCTAGACTTACTAAATGAGACAATTTAGGAGTCAAACGTGGAAAAAAAAATCTGTTTTAACAAGGTCTCCAAGGAATTCCAATGCCTCCAAAGTAGAGGAAAGTTGCAGCCTAAAGACTACTTCCCAGAACCCTGGTGAAAGATTATGAGGGCCAGGACAATTGGATTGGATTTCCATCTTACTTTTATTGTTGCTTTGGGCTATGCTTAGTAAGTACTGTGCCCCTGATGTGTCCCATGCCATCATCAAGCAAGTATGAGCTGTAATGAAATGGCCAGAGAAGAAGAACAGAGTGAGGAGGAGGTAATTGTTCATCTGCGGTTTACACACTAACCACATGGCATTGAGCACACTGTCCCCCTTCTCAGTTCCAGAGACAGAGTCTCTGGGGAAATAGGAGTAATGGTTCAATTTCGTGAAATCCGATGTCTCCTTTTGAATAAACTGCAGATATTCTCCCTTCAGAAATCAGGATCCCATGACGTATGTACATGAATCCCATGATGTATTATAAATCTGATAATGAGCTATCTATAAAGTAGGCAATAAAAGCTATTTAACAGAAATTATTTCCTGATAAAAGGAACTGAGTGTATGTGGACAGGGACAGGGACAGGGACAGGGACAGGGACAGGGAGAGGTCGATTTGGGGAAGATAGAGGGGGATGTTATCCTAAAATCTCAGATTACATCGCGTTAATTTGAGACCTAATCCACATTATTTACTTTTTGTCCAGAAGCTTTTCTTTGGTGTGTTCAAATACAGCTTGTCCAGGGTCCAGTTTCTGTCATAAGTTTTGGGATCCCATAATTATTCTTCACAACCCCCTCCATTAGCTCTAGACTCTCAGAGCCTGCCTGTGGGTCTGTAGGAAACTGAAGCCTCCCAGTAATCCCCAGGGCTGGGGTTGGTGAGGGAGACCTGGTTGGCAACGAACTCCTGGAACAAGAAGGGCTTTGAGGCCTGTACAGAAAACTAGATCACATTCTCTAGGGCAAAAGGAGCATTTGCAAAGGTAGTTTTGTGGGTTGAATTCTGAGCCAGAGTTGAAAACAGAATGAGGCTGTAGCAAGTCTGAAGGAAACCTGGCAGAGGAGGAAAAGACTCTCCCTGAGCCAGCAACTGTATGAAGCCATGACCAATCACAGAGCACTAGAGCAGAGCGAAACTATTTGAGACTGGCAAAGATGGCTTTACTGTCTGGTGATTTGCTGTGAATGGTGTTCTGCCTAGTGGAACGAAGTCTGTGGTAGAAGAACCTGGCTGGAGAGATTGCTGTGTTATTTATCTTTGATCAGGAAAATAAAGTAAGCCTTTTCAAGAGGAACTAAAGAGGACAAACGTTTTGTGACCACAAAGCCTTGAAAAGGCACTATGTGCCCTTCTTACCCAGCTGGACTGAGTTATTGCTTGAGCTGTGTCATGCAAAATTAATATGGAAATAAAGATGTACATACACAGTCATTTACTAGGCATATGGATATTTTTCATAAACAAAGAAGTCATTAGTGTACTTTGATGAATAGGCTATGGTTGGCTACACCAAGGGACTTTTCAAGTCAACCAGAGTTTCTTTGTAGATTAAATACTAAACTGTCATAAAATGAATAAGTACACAAATCTTTTGTCACACAGACTAATGGGGCCAATGTCAGTACTGGGCTGAAGAGAACAAATCCACAGGCCCAATCCAATATCTCCAAAGCTCCCACAGCAGAGGGGCCCCTGGACACATCCATTTCCTTCCACTGAGTCCTTGGCTTCAGTAGCAATGCATCTCACTGCCATGACAACCAGCCGTGGAGTGATTAATGTGCTTACTGCGCAGCCTGCCAAGTCCGTTGTTAAAAGCTGACACAGGTTTTCATGATTACGTGGCTTACTTGACAGTTTAGTTATCAACCTGAGGGTGGTGAAAAGGACAGAGATTGGCTCCTTTCCCCAGATCTGAGGCTCAGGGGGAAAAGATAGTACCTAAGTCACTGATATGTGGTGAAACTCTAGTGAAACGTCCAAGGTAGATTCTCTGCTTCTCTCTACCAGAATCTGGTCAGTGTACAGCACCTACTTGATTCACAAAAATCAACCAAAGCCACTTAAAAACATTTTGCTCTTTGCCAACAACAGACTTTAATTCCCTATAGATGTATCTTAATTAAGTCAGCATAAGAAAAACAGAAGCAATAACTATAAAATTGATGGAAGATAAATACCAGCAATCTTTACAGCTTAATTTATTTGAACTTTAAAAGGGTTGCTACAGCTTGTCTTGATTTTGTGAAACATGGTGCGTTTTTGCAATTCCCTTCAGTTATAAATTAATACAGGCCATTGGGGAAGAGACTAATGGTGACTGAAGCCTTTCTCATGGGGGAAATCAAAGCACCTGAGAAAATTAAAAAAAAAAAATCAGTTGCAGTGTACACCCTTCCAACCATTCCTACAAATGATACAACTTATAAAACTAACTCCCAAAGAGGCGTATTAATTTCTAATAAACCAGCCAAGAGTTTTCCCTCTGTGTCTTAGGTTTCTATTGCTATGAAAAAACACCACAGCCAGATTGTTATTTCATCTTACAACTTTCAAGTCTCCATCATGAAGGGAAGTCAGTGCAAGAACTCAAGCAGGAACCCAGAGGCAGGAACTGAAGGCAGATATGATGACGGAAGAACATGGACTGCTTACTGACTTGACCCTTATCGCTTGCTCAAGTTGACAGAAACAATGACCAGGGTACTCTATGACTGTATTTGCCACAATGTTCCAGTCCAGGAAAATTTGGAATAGATACTGTTGTTGTTTGAATGTGAAATGTCCCCACACAGGCTCATGTGTTTGGACACTTGTCCCCAACTTTTGAGAATTGTGGACCTTTGGGATATGGGCACTGTCTGGTAGAGGGAGGTCACTGGAGGTCAGGCCTTTAGAGCTACAGCCCAGCCTTGCTTCTAGTTCCATATTATATTATCTGCTTCCTGCTAAACATGATATGAGTAAGCTACCACTCCCTGATATTTCTGCTATAGGTGGGGCCCTTCCTGCTCTCATGTATTCTGCATTTTCATGAGTGCTATCCATTGAAACTCTGGGCCCAAATACACCTTTCCTCCTGTAAGTTGTTTATGTCAGGTTGATCACAATGACAAAGAAAATAACTAGACTAGAGCAATAGGGTTTAGATGTTAGGAAGATGTGATAGGCTCATGTTTTGATATTACATTCATTTATTCATTCATCTTGTATGTGTGTACATGAATATTCATGTATCGTGGCAATTGGTGTCAGTCAGAGAATAACCTGAAGGAGATGGTTCCTTTCATCATGTTGATCTTAGGGACTGAGCTTAGGTCCTCAGGCTTGTCAGCAAATCACCCTTAGCAGCTAAACTATTCTCCTGGTCTAGCAGACTTAATTTAAATTTGACTTGCATGACTACTCCATATAAATACTTGCCTCCCCCTTCATAGAAAGTACAAGTTCACAGCTGAGATTATGTGCTAATGAAAACAGGGAGTGGTTGAAACAGTGTATCAGAAAGGTGTTGTCCTCACAGGAGGGCCACATAAGTTGCTGAGAGAGACTTGAAGGGATTAGTAACAAACTAGAGGGGCTATGAATAAAAGACAAACTCCATGCCCTCTAGAATCCTGGTTAAAATTGTATAGTCAGTTTGAAACCAATATACTAAGTCCAATTCTTAAGTCACTGAGGATGATGGTGGACTCAAACAAGATGACAATGAACAAATACACAGGTGGGGGCTGTTTCCTGACAGAGACATTTATGCCATCTTCAGGCAAGCGATACTTGGCCGAAGCTGATCTCTTCAACTCCCCCCCCCCACTTCCATTCCCTCTTCTCCCATTTCCAATGTGGGCCTCAGTGTCCTTAGGACTTTTGTTCAAGAGATGCACATGTCCAGTTTTACCCTTCCTCACCCAGAAAACATAAATGAACGCCAAAAATTAAATTGCAATAAATTAACACAGAAAGATGCATGTGCATCAGACATTATGGATTCTGATTTATGCCATTAACCCTTGCACTCCCAGGTACCACCATGGCCTGCCACACACAGCACAGCTGAGGAGCAGCAGTAAATGATTAGAAAGGAAGTCCTATTGGGGAGTACTATTGTGACATCTAGATAGATATGAGCATCCTATCAAACAAAGCATTCATCTGGGCCACCCAGTCTCTGTACCAGCATAAGACAGTAGGCACTGATTTTCTTACTCTATTTCAGTAAGGAAACTATGTTCCTGGGAATCAGCTCATGATAAATCACAGTAATTGTCCAATGGTCCCAAGCATGGTACTGTCCAGACATGAGGTTTATACAGAACAGAAACAAAGCATAAAATTAATTTAGTATAAATCAGTTTTTCTCTAAAACTAAACCAGTGTCTCTCTAAAGAAATTACATATATATATATATATATATATATATATATATATATATATATATTTTTTTTTTTTCATTACTGTGTGTCATAAAATGTGATTTGGACATAATGAAGCTGGCAAGTTACCCATCTGTGGCCTGAAAAAAAAAAAAAACCTGTTATGTTGGGAATCAACATAAAAAGGAGAGAACAGGTTAAAGAAAAAAGCCTGTCCTTTATTTAATTTTAAAAATGTGTGTGTGCATGTGTGCGTGTGTGTGTGTGTGTGTGTGTGTGTGTGTGTGTGTGTGTGTGTGTGTATCATAGAATGTGTACGAAAGTCAGAGGACAGCTTGCAGGAGTCAGCTCTTTCCAACCATTATGTGTGTTCTGGAGAGTGCATTCAGGTGATCGAGCTTGACAGAAAGTGCCTTTAGCAGCTGAACCATTTTGCTGGCCCTGAAGGCTGTTAAATTCTCCTTTTGCATTTGATCACTCATGGAGTTACCTATGATAGGAAGACTAGTTGAAACAGAAAACAACCTTAACTGATATATTACTTCCTTATATTGCTTGGAAAGATATAGAGAATTTAATAAAATTGTGCTTTGCACTTAGAACAATAACTACTGAATGACATCATCATTTTCTTCTGTATCCCCCCCCCCCACAACTTTTCCTGTTCACCTGCACATGAGAAACCTTGATAAATGTTGATGTCACTATGCTTCTTAGGATTTGTTTGTTTGTCAACTTGACGTAAGCCAGGGTCATCTGGGAGGAGAAAAACGTCAACTGAGGAAATGCCTACCTCAGATTGGCCTGTAGGCAAGTCTGTGGGAGAATTTTCTTGATTAATGATTGATGTAGGAAGACCAAGCCAGGGGTGAGTGGTACAACCCATGGGCAGGTGCCTGGGGTATAGGAGTGTGTAAGAAGGGAAACTGATCAAACTGTGAAGAACAACCCAGGAAGCAGCACTCTTCCATGGTTTCTGCATCAGTTCCAGCATCGAGGTTCTTGCCCTGACTTCCTTCAGTGTTGAATTGTTACCTGGATATGTAAGATAAAATAAAATCTTTCCTTTCAAAACTGTCTTTGGATATGGTCTTTATCACAGCAAGAGGAACTCTAATTAAGGCAACTGCATGACCTTTCTCTGCTTCCTTCCTTCAGAGAAGAACCAAGGTTAGTAGAGGCTGAAAGGATGTGGTGATTTATTAACTCAAAACCATTTTCATTAGTCAATTTTGGTCACTGTCACTAAGTAGTTGCTGGAGGCTCAATGTTCAAATTTCATGGAAATGGGCTCAGATTTCCCACCCTGGGTCTTTGGCACCTTATACTAGAATTTTAAGAAAACTGTGGCCAGGCAGACTGTAGATAAAAAGAGAGGTTTGGTCTGACCTTGGGAATGACCATGTTTATTCATGGTAAAGGATCATTTTGTCACCCATGCGTGCATGGCTGAAATGCCTATACCGAAAAATAATATGTGACTTCTGTAGCCTGCAAAGGAAACTGGGAAATGTAGTCTTTCAGTAAGAAACTATCATTGCTAACTCTGAGAGGGTATAAAAATTCAGGGTAGGGGTGTTAGAGCTGTTTTCTGCCTAGTAGGGTCTTTGTAGGAGAGGGTAGTTCTGGGCCCATTGAAGAGGGTCATATAGTTGTGGGAGAGTCTTAACTAGATTGTGATCTGGTATTACTGAAGAAACTTGGAAAAGAATTATTAGAGGGCTGTAGGCAGAGGGTTTACTTACAGAGTAGAACAGAGATTTTCTGTGAAGGTTGTGAGAGGGGAAGAACAGAGGCAGGAGAGACAGAGTGGGTTGTGAGAGGAAGGGGTCATGAGCTTGGTTCATGGTGACAGTAACTGGTCCCATTACCAGGACTGTTGCACCAAAATGAGAAATAGCAGGGAGCTACAGGGCATCAAAGAAAGGGAACAGGAGAAAATAGAGGACTAATGTAAAGAGCTGTATCTAGCCTGGGGTGAAGGAGATGAAGATCCCTTTTTTTTCCGGTGGGGGGTATGGCTCTGATTTTTATTGTTTTAAGGAAAAAGTAAACCTTCATATTCCAAAAATATTGAACTTACTGGATTTCCACATGGGTGAATATTATTATAACAAATAATTTTTTTATCCACACAATGAGTTAGTTTTGGTTAAGTGATTAACAAATGTTATTGAAATCGAGAGACTGGATGAGAAATCTGTTCAGTAGTTCCATCATTGCATCAGCAGAGTCTGGCTCTATCTATCTAGCATCAATTAACAGCATTTTGCTAAATGAGTTTAAAAACAGCCCCTGTCCTGAAACACTTTCATTGGAAAGAAGTGTGTTTTTAAAGCTGCACCTAGGACACTGCTAATGCAGATATTCTGAAGGCAGCTACTCTCTAAGCTCTTCCTCTTGCATCTCAGTTCTTCCTTGGGGTGTTTCCTTTGTTCTTTTGCCTTGAAGTTCTTCTAGAATTTTCTTTCTTTCTTTTTTATTGTTGGATATCTTCTTTATTTACATTCAAATGTTAACCCCCTTCCTGGTTTCCCCTTCGAGAGAAACACCCTTCCCCTATCCCCTCCCCCTCTCCCTACTCACCAACCCACCCACTCCTGCTCCCTGGCCCTGGCATTCCCTCACACTGGGGCATAGAGTGAAGAGCCTTTTAACTAGAGTTTCTCTACAGCATCTCAAAAGTCTTTTTGTAGATATATCAGGAACAGACAGAATTGATATAGGGTGAGAGGGATTTGGGAGAACTTGAATAGAACATTTTGTTTGGGTATACAATGAAGTTCAGTAAGTAAAACATTTAAAAGACAGGGTAACAGAGATATGAGGATAATAAAGAGAAAAGAGTGATCAAGGGAAGGAACCAGACTGGGAAGAACCAGAAGGAATTTTGTCGGGCCTCTGTCTTTACTCCTCTGTCTTTACATCCCATTTCAAAGCAGTTAGGATTTATTGGCATGTGGAAGTAAAACTGTTTGTGGAGTAGGGAACAAATCCCATCGTCAGCAGTAGATCTAGTCCTTTTTAATCTTGGAGCACTGCAGCAGCCAAGGGGAGTCCAGCTGGTCTTTAAGGATGTTAAGCTCATCTGCACTGCTGAGACAGAGAGGCTAATTGATGCAAAGAAGGCTTCAGCCTATATGTTTTAGTCCTGAGCCTTTCCAACAATATGCAGAGTGGCAAGAAGAGGGATGAGTCTGATGGCCCATGGCCCATTAGTCAGTCCTCTTTTAGAGCTCACTTGAACTGCTATTGGGGGGTTAGGGGCCTTGATCTCTCCGAAATTGCTAAAGACTGACAGAACAGCGATGAGAGGGGCAGCAGTTAGAGTGCCTCAGAAGATGGTCCATCCAAGGGGTCAGTGTAATGCTGAACAGTTGGTAAGGATCCAGAACATAAACAAGGAGGTAGTAACTGTCTCTTTGTGTGGAATGTTAAGAGAAAAACATGCATTAGGAAAACTTTTACATCAAGGTTAACATGAGTTACAACTGGCTGGACCATGATCTATAGAAGAATGAGGCGACTGTAATTACATGTTTGTTTGTATCATACATCAGACTCCTGCATAAGGAACAAGCAGCTGGAAGCTTAGTAGAAGAAGTCAATTAAAGTCAGCATCCAAGGAATGATTATGAACAGAATGTGTCCAAGTAGAAACTCCTTGTTTTCACATATGATAAACTTGGTATATTTGATTCAAACATTGACAATACCAGCTATTATTTAAAGAACAAAGAGAGTCTCTCAAGTAAAACACAATTATTGGTTAGAAACAATTTGATAAGGTGAAATTTTAAAAATTAGGCCCATTACCTACATTCCACATTATCTAGAATGTGAATACATAACTTAATACATGTTTTTCTTAACATCAAATTGTTATACATATAATCCAATAAATATATTCCAGTAAATATCAGACTACATAAAGATACCATTTAATTTTTAAGGTGTAGTCTCCCAAAAGAAATGATTTTCAACATCTAGTTTAAAAAGTATAGTTCCAGAAATAATGACTACCTTGTCAAGAGTAAATGATTCACATTACAAAGTTCTCTAAATTTAATTCTATTAACAGAATCTTTTAAAAATTTGCTATCTTTAACCATACACTTAACCAACAGATGAAAGCACTCAGTCATGTCACATATGTAGTAAATAATTTACATGTAATGTGGACTGAATTGACAAAGAAGGCAAAAGCCAAGTCTATTCCTTCTACTGATAGCACAAATCTCTACGTCACTATGTCCTGACAAAAGTAAGCATGTATCTTAACATTCATTCTATTTGAAAAGCGATTGGCTGCTTAGAGAAATAAATTATAAAGTGAAATGACCAAATTAAATGAGCTTTTGTCTTTTGGAATTTCTTAGCAAACATCAGTGCCAAAGCCCTTCTGCTCCTTGTAGGCTTCAAGGTGAGAGGACAGGCTCTGGCCCTGGAGCTCTCAATCTGGGTAGAGACTGGATTATATTCCCAAAGCAGCACAGGTGAACCCAGGTAGGAGAGAATCCCTTAATCTAAGTAATTTCCTCCAGAAGAATCTAAATGCATAGGATATCACTTAATCATTTGTTGAATCTACAGATATAAAACCAACTGTCAAAGACACCACTTGGGCATTCTGGATAGTTTTCCAAAGCTGTGAGTTTGATGACTGGGTATCTGGCATCCTTATTTAATGAAGGAACATGGGTAGTTATAGTTATTGATGTTGGAATTAGCTTTTACTAAGAGAAAGAACTGAGTAGCAGGATAAAAGTCATGGTCAACTGAACTAGCCTACAGGTCCCATACAAGTCAGATGGTAGGTTTAGGTACAAGTTTGTCCTGGTCACAGCATCTTCATATGACAGTTCAGGAGACATTGAGGGAAGAGTAATTGCTATTTGCTTCCCTGATATTTGAGATTTTTAGAATGTAGGTACAGAATCTGAAATAATCTACTGGGCAAAAATATCTATCCCTTTGTCATGTGATACATGAGGAGTAATTAATCTTTAGATAAAGAGGAAGGTTGTTTTGTTTTGTTTCAGTTTGCTTTGTTTTGCTTTATGGTTTGGCCTACATGGTTGAAGCGTGTCAGGTTTACACAGTCAGAGATGGTCACACATATATAGCTGGAGTTGGGAGCCATATGCAGCCAGAGGCAGAAGCAGCAGGCTTCTGGCATGTCTTATTTGCCATGCATTCTTGTATGCAACTTACTCTGGTTAGGTGATTCTTCATCCAAGGAAATTACACATCCCACCATTTGTAACCTCTATGGGAATCTCAGAGTTGTTTGATTTGCATGTCCCTGATGACTAAGGATGTTGCACATTCTCTGTTGAGAATTCTCTGCTTAGCTCTGTTCCCCATTTTTAACTGGGTTATTTGTGTTGTTGGTGTCTAACTTCTTGAGTTCTTTATAGATTTGGGATGTTATCCCTCTGTTAGATGTAGGGTGGTAAAGATACTTTCCCAATCTGTAGGCTGCTGTTTTGTCCTACTGACAGTGTCCTTTGACTTACAGGGGATCTTTCAGTTTCATGAGATCCCATTTATAAATTGTTGATCTTAGTGCCTGACCCATTGGTGTTCTGTTCAGGAAGTTGTCTCCTGTACCAATGAGTTCAAGGCTGTTTCCCACTTTCTATAGTGTATGTCATTTTAGTTTACTCCTTGGTTGTTTTCAAGTACAAAGTGTTTTTTCCTGTGCTGTTCAGTTTTGTTCTCCTTCTCCCTGACACTGAGTCAGGTGGCCAGCCTAACCCAGGGCAGAAACATTGGAAGAAAGTTTTAAACAAAGGTGCTTGTGTGTGGAGTAGATGAGCCAAAAATCCAACTCCAGACCCACCTTCTCAGTAGGGTAGAACATCATGAAACTTTTTTTTCAATATTATCCATATCTAAAGATATCTCTGTAAGACTGAACCCAGTAATCTACACATCCATAACTACCAGCTTGTGTGTGCCTATAGACAAATTGGAAAGCTTTTACCTCTTAGCTGTTAAAAATATAAACAGGGTTTTTCCAGGCATAGAGAGGCAGAAACCCAAGTAGGTCAAAGCATAAGGCAAAAGAGTTCTATGCCATCTCAGGAATAGATACAAGTCTGGAGACCCAGCAGAAGTAGCAGTAGACATTCCAACTTTGACTGTGAGCCAAGTCCTTGAGAAAGATTACAGTGAACTGTAGAGTATATGTGGCAGGGACCTTGGACCATGCTAGCATTCTGTCTTCTGGAGTTACCTAAATCATTTTAGGGGTGGAAGAGGGTGGGAGGGATTTGGGAGGAAGAGAGGATGGGGAGCAGAAAAGAAGAGGGCAGGATCAGGTATGAAAGGAGACAGGGATGATATACAGAGAGTCAGGAATTTGAACAGAGGTGTATAGATAGCAAATGGGGGTGGGGGTCTGGGGGTAGCCACCAGCAAGTCCCAGATGCCAGAAAAGCAAGAGGCTCCCAGGACCCAACTGGAATGAGATTAGCTAAAATGCCTAACAAAGGGAAGGGAGAACCTGTAGTGACCATATCCAGAGCTTAAGTAAGGCCTCCGGTTGGAGGATGGGGCCTCCCACTCACCTCCAAATTTTCAACCCAGAATGAATTCCTGTCTAAAGTAAATACAGGAACAAAGTGTGGAGCAGAGACTGAAGGAAAGGCCATCCAGAGACTGCCCCACCTGGGGATCCATCCCATATATAGACACCAAACCCAGACACTATTGCGAATGCCAAGAAGTGCTTGCTGATAGGAGCCTGTTATTGCTGTCTCCTGAGAGGCTCAGTTAGAGCCTGAAAAATACAGAGGCAGATGTCACAGTCAACCATTGAACTGAGCACTGGGACCTCAATGGAGGAGTTAGAGAAAGGATTGAGGGAGCTGAAGGGGTTTGCAACCCCATAGGAAGAACAACAATATCAACCAACCAGACCCATCCAGAGCTCTCAGAGACTAAACCACCAACCAAAGAGTACACATGGAAGGACCCATGGCTCCAACTGCATATGTAGCAGAGGATGGCATTGTCTGGCATCAATAGGAGGAGAGGTCCTGCGAAGGCTCGATTCCCCAGCGTCTTAGTCAGGGATTCTATTCCTGCACAAACATCATGACCAAGAAGCAAGTTGGGAAGGAAAGGGTTTATTCGGCTTACACTTCCACACTGCTGTTCATCACTGAAGGAAGTCAGCACTGGAACTCAAGCAGGTCAGGAAGCAGGAGCTGATGCAGAAGCCATGCAGGGACGTTCTTTACTGGCTTGCTTCCCTTGGCTTGCTCAGCCTGCACTCTTATAGAACCCAAGTCTACCAGCCCAGAGATGGTCCCACCCACAAGGGGCCTTTCCCCCTTGATCACTAATTGAGAAAATGCCTTACAGTTGGATCTCATGGAGGCATTTCCTCAATTGAAGCTCCTTTCTCTGTGATAACCCAGCTGTGTCAAGTTGACACAAAACTAACCAGTACACCCAGTGTAGGGGAATGCCAGGGCAGTGAGGTGTGAGTGCATGGGTGGGAGAGGGAACATCCTCATAGAAGCAGGGGAAGGAGGATGGGATAAGGGGGCTATGGAGGGAAAACTGAGAAAGGGGATAACATTTGAAATGTATATACATAAATTATCCATTAAAAAAGGAATTGAGAGATGTGAATTTGGACCAGCAGTAACCTTTTGTCTAATGTATATTGAGGCCAGATCTGGACCAAGAGCTGAACAGGTGAACTTAGTATGAAACCTCTCAAATGGAGTCTTTTAGATTAGCCTGCAACCAGGCTGAGGGTGTGTCTTTGGAATGGAGACTTTGGTACACATGGTGGTGTCCAACATCAAAGTAAAGATAGGGATCAATATCTAGCCACTTAAAGCACCCCCCTAGTCTCAAAATGACCAAATGCACCTGCCAAGTAGAGTGGCTTTCCAAACCTCTACAATTCCAGAGTTAAGAAACCACAGGGCTTGTGGAAGGTCCTCAGAGCTTTCAGCTGATCAAGTGGTAGGCCAGTGGAAAATTCCTAGAATTAGAATTCTCAGCCAGACTTTCTTAGCCAGTAGAAAGTCTCCAGTGCCTTTGACCGACTGGGTCTTAAGATAGATAGAAAAACAAACAAACAAAAAAATTCCAGTGAGCTCCCAGACTTAACTAGAGCACCTCTAAGTTGAATCCAATAGATGACCTTCTCTTTGCAGCTTAGTATGCTGCTTGAATGTTTTCATTGAATGCAGCTTGGCCTCCCATGTATAATAAAGTCAGATAGTGTCAGGTGAGACAGTAAAGTGAGGAGAAAGAGGAGAGACTAAGTGAAGAGAAAAGGCTGCCTGAGAGAAGTGGGTGGACCTGCTTGGCCCCCCTCACCCCAGGCATAAGGATCGTATAAGAGCCAGGGATGTTTGTCCTTGGGTGGGCTTGAATCACTACTGGGCTCCGATTTCCAAGCCCTAATCTTCAGCACCATACATTATTAGACTGTGTAAAGGCAGTTATAGAAAGACAGAAGGAAGGGAGCATTTTGTGTGGCTGAGCATGTGTGCAGATAGCCAAAATACCTACAGGGAAGATGGGATGTAGCCCTTTATAGGTGTTGAAGAGACTTTGGAGAAGCTGGGAAGTGTAGTTTTTCAATAGACAACTATCATACCCCTCTACCACCCCTAAGCTCCCACCCCTGACAGAGATAGTACCAGGAGTTGTGAGCATTGGGGAGGTGGTGGGAAGGTATAATGAGAATGTATCCCCAACTTGACACATGAACTCACTAGGCAGTACATTTACAGTCTTGTTCTCAGGCTGTAAGGAATTCAGTGCTGCTACTTAAAAGCCATCTGGTTTACAGTATTTTGTTACAGATAAAGTTAATATGTATAAGCCAAGAAGTGGTTCAGCTATACCTCATTTGACAGAAACTTAACTCAGAATGGTTCATAGACCTAAATGTAAAACTTCAGTCAATAAAACTTTCAAAAGAAAATAATGGAGATCTTTGTGATCATGAATTAGGCAATGAGTTCTTGGCTCTTCTACTAAAAGCATTATCTATAAAGAAGTTTTATTTTAAAAATATATATATAAACTGGCCCTCATCAAAATTTAAAACTTCAGCTCTGCCAAAAATACTTTTAAAAGAATAAAAAGACAGTCTGCAGGCTTGGCAAATGTATTTACAAATCACAGAACTGACAATGGAGTTTCAAGCAGACTGAAGATGTCACACCCTGAACCGTAGAAGAGCAAATAATCTAATCAAAACCAAAGACTTGAATGTAAATTTCACCAAAGATCTTTGGAAGGAATATAAGCACATCAAAAGTAGTACCTACACACCTGGGAGAGCAGTAAATATTGTTGCTAGAAATGCTAAATGATGCTGCTATTTGGGAAAACAGCTTAAGATATCTTAGAAATTTAGGTATATGTTTATCATTTAAAGCAGCAACCTTACTTTTAGCCACATAACCATGGAGAAAACTTTGTTCACACAGATAATTGCACATGGATTTTGATACCAGTTTGATTGTTAGTACTAGTGTGTGTGGAGACTATACCAATGTCCTTTGATTGATGATGAACAAAACCAGTGTTTCCACAGAAGGGACTATTACTTAAGTAAAAAACTAGCAGGATAAATATTGGTAAATGCAACATGATGGACTCTTAAATGTGTTGTGCTGAGTGAAAAGTTATGTTTGAAATGCTGTGTGATATATTCTTTTATAACTAAATAGGTTGTGATAGTGTGTGTGTGTGTGTGTGTGTGTGTGTGTGTGTGTGTGTGTGTGTGTACTGGGTTTCAGTCCCACAGCTGTGTGTAGCACATCACTGAAGGTAAGTACTTACATCATTGAAGTATGTCCCATCCTTGTTTCTGGGACATTTTGGACAAGAATTGTCAGGAGCTTGAGTTTGGGAGATTACTAAGGGAATCTGAGGGAAAACCTTGAAAAGCAATAGAACTGTGTAACAAAAGAAAATTTTTGTTGTAAGTCTACCAATAAATTTAAAAATTCCTCTGAATTTCTATTCCCACATCAGACATCTACTCCTTGAATTAGATTTTGGACTGATGAGCTGATATCTGCCTTTGGCTGTTCATTGAGGATCATAAACCTCAGTACTAGAGCAAACACCAGAGCTTTGTCCCCCAAACCTGCTTCATCTCCAGCTTTTTGTGCATCAGTTGATGGCAGTTGTAGTTGCTCAATCCATTGTGCCCAAAGTCATCTTTGAGTTCCCTCATTATCTGCCATCTCACATGGAAGCCATTCATCTTTTGTTTGGTTGTTTTTGCTTGTTTGTTTGTTTTTGTTTTTTGTTTTCAAGACAAGATTTCTCTGTATAGTCCTGGGTGTCCTGGAACTCACTCTGTAGACTAGGCTGTCATTGAACTCACAAAAGTCTGCCTGCCTCTGCATTTCCTGGAATTAAAGACATGTGCCACCAAACTTAGCAGAAGCTAAGTGCTTCTGAAACATAATCAAAATGTCAATACTATTAGCCCTATTGATTTGGTTCAAGCCAAACATGGAGGTATGCCCCCAGTTCCTATTTCAGAAAGGACTTGCCATGCTATGGGAAAGGCTGTCTGAAGTCTGTTTCAGCTTCTGGAAACCAATCACTGGCTCCCTCCAGCCTTTCAGGCTCTCTTGCCCTTTAACCAAGGAGGCTGGAAGAACACTTGCCTCAGGGCCTTTATATCTGCATTTTTTTCCTGCTCAGCTTTTCTTCCCCTAGGTATTCTCTGTATTAGTAGTCCTCTAGGGCTGTTATAATAAAAGTCACAAGATTTCCTCCTACTGGGTTGCCTCATCCAGGCTTGATATGAGGATTTGTGCCTAGTCCTTTTGTAATTTGTTAAGCAATGTTTGGTTGATATACCTGGAAGATGTTTTTCCTTTTTCTTTTTTCTTTTTCTTTCTTTTCTTTTCTTTTTTCTTTTTTGGAAGGAAAATGGAGGAATGAATCTGGGAAAGAGAGGAGGTAGGAGGAGGGACTGGGGGGAGAGGAATGGAGAAAGGGATAGGGGAAACTGTGGTTGAGATGTAATGTATGATAGAAAAATTAACATAAGGTATATTTATGACTTAAAAGAAAAGAAACTAATTTTCCAATAGTTCTGGAAGCCTTAAGTCTGAATTTGAGGTGCACACTCCTTTATAGGCGAGGCTGCCTCTGCCACCCTTCAGTGTTTCCTGCTATACTTGGTTTGTGGCCATACCACTCCAATAGCTGATTTTCTTGTCACATGAGCTTTTCTGTGTCTGAGTTTCCCTCGTCTATGTCCTATAAAGGCACCTGCCATTGGATTTAGGGTCTACCCAGATATTCAGAATGCTCTAGTGATTTTATTCCAAGATCTCTACCTTAATTGTACCCCCCTCCCAATGGCTCCCTTTCAAAATAAAGTCGCATTACTGTATTCTGGGAATTAAGGCATGAACTCGTCTTTCGGGACACATACTCAACCCACTCTAGCCTCTTAGCTCACTTCATTTCTGCTTTCCAGTTTTTCCTCAGCAGGTACTCTCTGGGCATTGGTCCTACCCCCACCACCATGCTGAAAAACAAAACTGTTCTGACACCCCCACCTTATTTGCTTAATTCCCTATAGAATGCTTACCACCATCTGACATGGTATATACTATACTGACTTATTATTTATTATGAATGGAAGTCTACCTCTGCCATTAGAACTACCAGGTTCTTTTGTTTCTTGGTTTTGTACAATCTTGGGTGCAGAGACATTATCCAATGAGTAGTCACTGTTGTCATTTTTACAGTTGCTTACATGTGTCTGAAGATGCTAAGTCATTTTACAAAGTGTGACTTTCAAAGCAAGTTGTCTCACACCCAGGCTACTCTTCTAACATGATAACATGTCCTACTTCCTGGTAGACAACATTTAGTGGGCTAGGATGTCTAGGGATATCCATCAGATTTTGGTTGAAAAAACATGTCTGCCCTCCTCTAGAGGTTTTCTCCCGTTCTTAACTTTACACAGTCCCATTCCCCAGTGAAGAGATTTCTCTTGTGACATGTTTAAGTCTCATGTTATAACAGATGCCCACCACCTTCTTTGTCCTAAGTGGCTGAAGAGAAGAAAATAACTCTCTCCAAAGACCTTGCATTTGGAGATTATTAGCAATCCACCCTATGGGCATTGTCAGTACAGACAAAACACTCTAGACAAGCTCCTTAAGCATTTTCCAGAAGTCTCATTTTATTATTTTCTTCCTTCCCACTTCTGTCTCCCTTTCCCTGCAATAGATTTCTGATAAAATGCAGGATGAGATTTTTGGCTTGTAGCAGGTACTGCCCTTAGGTGATGTTCTATAAATAATGAGTGGAATAGAACAACATTTTTTAAAATGCATGTTTTGGCACATATTCAATTAGTAGTGTTGGCACTTGCAAATCTAGCAAATAAGTGCTTTTCCCTGGCAAGCAACGCTTCAGCTTCAGCTCTAGCTCTTAAGGCCTACTTTCTGGGCATCTCATTTTCAAACAGAAGCAAATACTCTAGAGTCAAGGGAGAGGCAGATAAGTCCTATCCATTCCCTGACAAGGAGACTTTGGTGAGCAGGGATTTTGCCCTCTGGGAAAGGAAGACAGCCTAGTCTTTCTACATTGGTCACACTGATTTACCAAGCTCCAGAGGGCAGAAGCATTTGATCATTCCATCGTGTTCTAAAAAAAACAAGCCAGATTTAAAAAACAAAACAAAACAAAAAACCAAGCTATTATTTGGATGGATATTACTGTGTGTTCTAAGGGCCAGATTCTCAGTCTGTGAAGCTTCAGGGTGATGTGCGTGGAGACTCCTCTCATACTAGGCTATGGGAATTTCTCTAAGAAGAGAAACTTAAGCCAAATTCTCAACCAATATAACTCTGTGAATTCCCATAGAATTACGTAAGTTGGGAATCTGTGTACATGCGTGTATACAACTTGCAGTATTTTATGAGGTCATCCCACTATTGAGCTGACCATAAAAGTCTCTCAGTCACATTGTTATTCTTTCTGAGGGGTCATGTTCATAGGCTAGAATTCCACATGGACTAAATGGGAAACTGTGTATGTCTATATGTATGAATGTATATGTGCCTGCATGAAAATAAACTCCACGGCTGTGGTTTGGGTTTATTTCATTCTTTCCAGGATTTTCTTCTTTCCTTCATAGTTTAGTTTGATTGAAATAGGGTAACCCCATTTATGCATGGTTCTCATCAACTCTGAACAGATGAGCTCTTTAAATTGTGAAAATGCTTGAGAATTCCATTCAGGAACTTCCTGAACAATTTGGAATTGGCTGTAGTGCCTTTCTGTCTCCTGCCTGCTAATGCAGGTGCTTTTTATCTTTTTTAAGGACTATTTGGTGGAAAGCTTTGGCCATTGGAGTTTTCAGTGTAACTTTTTATTTATTTATTTATTTTTGGGTTTTTTTTCCTCTTTATTAGATATTTTCTTCATTTACATTTCTCATGTTATCCAGAAATTTTCCCTTACCCTCCCGCGTCCCCGCCCTGCTCCCCTACCCACCCCCTCCCACGTAATGGCCCTGGCATTCCCCTGTTCTGGGGCATATAGAGTCTGTATGACCAAAGGGCCTCTCCTCCCTGTGATGGCCAACTAGGCC
>LR753339.1:305346-319979 GCA_902729485.2 Mus minutoides | reverse complement strand
AGGTGGAAGGATAACCATGAACTAACTAGTATCCCCTGGGCTCGTGTCTCTAGCTGCATATATAGAAGAGGATGGCCTAGTTGGCCATCAATGGGAAGAGAGGCCCCTTGGTTATGCAGACTTTATATGCCCCAATACAGGGGAACGCCGGGGCCAAGGGGTGGGAGAGGGTGGGTAGGGGAGCAGGGCCGGGAGGGGGAAGGATATAGGGAACTTTCTGGATAACACTTGAAATGTAAATGAAGAAAATATCTAATAAAAGTTGAAAAAATAAATAAATAAAATGTAAATAAAGAAAATATCTAATTTAAAAAAAAGAAAGAAGAAAAAGAGGGGAAAAAAGACAGCCCAGGGAAGGGAAGGAGAAGAATAACTACAGAGTATCTTCTATAGCTCAAAAGTCCACCATAGTCTCATATACCATACTTAGGAGAAAGTGGGAGATGATTCATGAGTTTGAAGTTAGCCTCAGTTGCACAGAAAGATGCTATATCAGTGTGTGTGTGTGTGTGTGTGTGTGTGTGTGTGTGTGTGTGTGTTGCATGTATATACACTTCATGAGGTACCTTGGAAGCAATGACCAGTGCTTTGCTCATTCTTGCCTGCAAAGCCACCCGTGCTTTCCATTTCCTTTGCCTGGAGGATGTAGCTCATAACACCTAACTGTTGCCTCATCCAAGACATTTTTTTCTTGTTCTCTGAGCAATGGAAGCATCCTATAGTGTCCTGATGACAATACATACCTCATTATCCTAAGTAGGTTGTTCTGCACCATAATGGATTATATAAAAAAAGGGCTGCCACAAATGGGTTCTCCTTCAGTTCAACACGTGTGACATGGATGGACATCAGGGATATTCTGCTCAGAGAAAATATCCAGTCACAAAAGGATAAAGATTGCATGGTTATAGTTATGCGAGATCCTAAGGTAGTCACATACATGGAGGCAGGTGGAATAGTAACTGCTTGGGGCTGGAGCTAGGGAGATTGGAGAAGAAATATGTAATAGAGATAGTTTCAGTTTTGCAAGTTCTAAGGCTAGATTGTGCAGTTATATGAATATGCCTACTCCTACTGAACTATATACTTAAAATGACTAAAATGATACATTTTATATTATGTACTTTCATACCACAATTAAAATTTTGAAGTATAACCACAGCAACATTTTGGGGTTCATGATTTCTTGTCAAATCCCTAAGTGATGGAGTCCATTTCTGTTAACCTTGAACCTGGTCAGACTATTGTGACTGCCGACTTACAAAGTATCCAAGAAAAGATACATTGTGGCTGAGTCATAATGATGACATAACAAGACAAGGCTCTTGCTCTTTTGGCATCCTGCTGTTCTCCTGTATAACTTTGACTACCAGGAATCGACAATGCAACAGAGGCCACATGGAGAGAGCAAGTAGATAGAGCTAGAGAGATCTGTGAAGATGCTTCAGCTCTTCATGCAGCTGCTCTATGAGACTGCCCAGGACCAGCCCAGAGGCCTTTGAGTGAGTAAGTGGTTCCTGGCTGACTCTAGCTGTAGCTTTCAAGCTAACGCCATTGATAGTGATTAAGCCCTGTCCAGATCAGAGATTTGTAAGCACACACACAAAAAAATGTTGTTCATAAGGTAATCAATTTGTCCTGATTTATCTAGGATTTTTTTTTTCTGTTTTAGCAGTAAGGATTCTATATATCTGGAATCTCATTGGAGCCAAGCAAACCAAGATTATGGGATTGTTGTGGATTTTGCCCCATATTCACTTATTAAAATCCTAACCCCAAACCCCTCAAAATTTTACTTTTTTGTAGGTGATGACTTTTGAAGAGAAAATTAAACTACAAGTGAGGTTGCTATGGGGAGCCCTAACCAAATATCACTGAAGTCTTTCCTCTAAAAAGACTTGAGTACAGGCTGTACAGTTAGGGCGCAACTATGTGAACACATGGCATGACAATGACCATCTTTAAATCAAGTAGGGAGGTTCAGAACAAACCTGTCCTGCTGACATAAACTTCTAGATGGTCATGGGCTTCTAGACCCTGGAACTCTGGGAAAATCAATTTTGTTTATTAATCCACCCAGTCTGTGGTGTTTGTTATGGCAGCACAAACTGCCTCAGAGTTGGTCACTGCTGTAGATTGAATGTTTGTGTTCCCTCAAAATTCATAACTAAGTATTATCCCCCTTAGTGATATTTTGAGGTGGAGATGTTGGGAAGTGATCAGGTTTAGATGAGGTCATGAGGGTGGGAACCTCATAATAGGATTTGGACCTTTACAAGGCAGGGATCAAGAGGCTATGTGAGAACTCAGAGGAACACTGCCATTTATAAGCCAAGAAGCGAGACCTCATCATGACCATGGTTGCTTACACCCTGCTCATGGATAGAGTAGCCTTAGAATTTTTTTCTTTTTTTGGGTGGGAGGCAGTCTCACTCTGTAGTCCAGGCTTCCCTTGAACTTGAGATCTTTCAGGGTGGTGAGATTACAGGAATGTATGAGAATAAGTTTTGTGACAAGAAGTGTGTGTGTGTGTGTGTGTGTGTGTGTGAGTGTGTGTGTGATATTTCTTCCTGTGCTGGTGTGGAACTCAGGGTCTTTCACATGCCAGGAAAGTATTCTTTCACAGGTATGTTATCTGTTAAACCAACTGAGACAACCATTGTTGTCGCTGTTGTACTGAGACAAAAAGATATAAAGCAGTTTACTCTATAGCAATACAAACCAGAACGACTGGATAGTTGACCCTTGAAGACAGAGGTCATATCTTTCCTTTTCCATTTCCAGGACTTTGTACATAAATATTCTTCAGAGGGTGTTTTAAATGTGAAAATAACTGGCTAAACAATTTGTACACTGAGGGCATACAAACTGAGCAGCACATCAGGTAAATTATATAACTTTATATAAGCAGGCTTTACAATATCTGTGTGTGAAGCAATATGACAAAACAGATTGTCTTCGGCAGCTTAACTCTGTTCTTTCCTCTGGCAAGCACAGGCTCTGTGATTGCTTCTACATCTCTGCAATTGCTCAGTGGCCCGAATGTGGTTAGCAATCCGACCTTTTGCTTAGTTAATCTGTCCCCCCACCCCCGGCAGGGGCTATGGAAACATATAAAACTCATCCTGCTTTACATCTGCTTCTCCAATCATCGCAGGCTGAGATTTCAAACCATTATCTGTCTATAATGATGCCTCTCTTTTTTTCCACCGTGTTCAGATTGATTGAGTTTGAAAGTCTTGGGTCCTTTTTGATGAAAGATGAACCTCTAGGGTTTACAACTCTTCACCCAGGTCTCCATTTGTAGTCATGAACATCTGATTGTTCCCTACTAGTTAAGATGCAGGTGGACTACACTAGTAAAATAAACACCACTGCTCACATTTGTGTGCGATCCAGAATATTACCCAGATGTTGGGAGGAATGCCTTGGGATCAGCTGTGGGAAACCACACAGAGCTGTTATGATGAGCAGAGGCTCTTGACAGAGATGATGTACAACCCACAGTGAGATGTGCTGGGGTGGTGGATGCCAAGAGGCTAGACCAGCAGATTCCTCTATTGAACCCAGACTTGACTCTGCTATTCCTGCAACATTGTTGATTGGGGAAGTAAACAAAGTAGATTAAAAGAAAAAGATGGCAAAAACAGCTCTCTGCACAGTTCAGAGTTAGACACTAGTGTCAGAATGTAAAGTGTCAGTGGGATTGTCATGGTCCTTGGGTCAGGAAGTCCTTTCACTCTGATCTGGTTGCTTCTATTCTGTGTAACTGAAACTCATAGTGGTGGCACATGGGCAGGCAATCTCCAACTTGGGAGTGAGTTTGCAATAGATGAGAAAGAAAAGCTTATTTTTCAGCTTAAAATAATTTACGCATGTACAGATTACATGACTTACCAATATATATTCCAATCAGCATTCTCAAACAGAATGCATACATATATGCAGATCAAAGCACAAAACCCTGGGGCTGTAGAGATGGCTCAGGATAAAAACATATATGCTTTTGCAGAGGCTCAAGATAGGGCAAGCACCCATGTCAGGTAGCACACAGCAAACTGAAACTCCAGTTCTAGGAGGATCCAATGCCCTCTTCTGGTGTCTGTTGGAACCCACATGTACATGGCACCCCCTACTCCACAAGCAGACACACATATACACATAAATTAGAAAAAGATAAACATTGGGAGGCAGAGGCAGAGGCAGAGGCAGAGGCAGAGGCAGAGGCAGAGGCAGAGGCAGGCGAATTTCTGAGTTTGAGGCCAGCCTGGTCTACAGAGTGAGTTCCAGGACAGCCAGGGCTATACAGAGAAACCCTGTCTCGAAAAACAAAACAAAACAAAACAAAACAAAAAAAGAAAGAAAAAAGAAAAAGATAAACAAGACCTGTAACATCTCAGAGATCCCTTTTACTCCCCAATCACTATCCATATCCTCTAAGTTCACTTCTACTATGATATCTAAGTATATCAACATGTCTTGCCTGTTGGGAAGCTTGCAATTTTGAATCTGATTTCTGTATCCAGTGGCTACTTTATGGGCTCTTCTTACTTCCACCCTTCCTCACCCTCTTCTTCTACCCTTTCAATGAATCAGAAAAGGGGATAGAAAGGGAAGGAGGCAATGTTAGCATTAGACTACTTCATGCTGATTAGGGGCATAAAGTTCCTTGGGGCAAGCTTGATCATTGCCATCAAGATAGCTAATTTCTTCTTGGTGTTGTTTCTTCTTTGTACATGACAAACAGCAAGCAACCAAAAACCCACTAACAACAACCCTACCTCTCAGGGCCCTAGCATTTATATACCCTCTGAAGAGTCCCCAGAATTTCAAATGTCACACAATCACAGAAACTATCTGCACCTGGCAAAATAACATCCCAGCTAGAGCAAATCGTAGTCAGCTGCTACAGACAATCTGAAGCAGCCCTATATATCTCACACCTGGGATTAAAATGAAAACATATTCTTAGAATATTTCTGTAATTTTTAAAGAAACCAAAATTCTCACTACAGGTATCTATTTGCTTCATATAGTATCTGTAACTTTATCAAGATGTATGTATAGGTCATTCTCAGGAACAAATTCCTTTGTGTGAATCTATTATAATTTTCTTTTTTTTTTGTTATTCAATACAACTTTATTTCCTTCTTTTCTTTTTGAAGTTTCAAAGTGATTATTAGTTTTTATATTTGTATAGTTTCATTAAAAACTTTTATTCCTTTATCTTTTTATAGGTTATTTATTTATTTATTTTATTAGAGAATTTTTTTTTTTTTTTTTTTTTTTTTTTTTTTTTTTTTTTTTTTTTTTTTTTTTTTTTTTTTTTTTTTTTTTTTTTTTTTTTTTTTTTTTTTTTTTTTTTTTTTTTTTTTTTTTTTTTTTTGACTTTTCGAGACAGGGTTTCTCTGTGTAGCCCTGGCTGTCCTGGAACTCACTTTGTAGACCAGGCTGGCCTCGAACTCAGAAATCCGCCTGCCTCTGCCTCCCGAGTGCTGGGANACCCTCCCCCCGCCCTACTCCCCTCCCCTCCAACTCCCACTACTTGGCCTTGGCATTCCCCTGTACTGGGGCATATAAACATTGCTAGACCAAGGGCCTTTCTTCCCGAATAATGGCCAACTAGGCCATCTTCTAATACATATGCAGCTAGAGACATGAGCTCTGGGGGGTTCTGATTAGTTCATATTGTTGTTCCATCTATAGGGTTGCAGACCCCTACAGCTCTTGAGTACTCTCTCTAGCTCCTACATTGGGGCCCCTGTGTTCTGCCCTATAGATGATTGTGAGCATCCACTTCTGTATTTGTCAGGGACTGTCAAAGCCTGCCAGAAGACAGCTATATCAGGGACCTTTCAGCAATATCCTGCTGGTGTATGCAGTAGTGTATGCATTTGGTGGCTGATTATGTGATGGACCACCCGGTTGGGGCACTCTCTGGATGGTCCATCCTTTCGTTTAGCTCCAAACTTTGTCCCTGTACCTCCTTCCATGCATATTTTAATCCCTATTATAGGGAGGAATGAAGTATCCACGCATTGGTCTTTCTTGATTTTCTTGTGTTTTGGAAATTGTATCTTGGGTATTCTAGGTTTCTGGGCTAATATCCACTTATCAATGAGTGCATATTAAGTGACTTCTTTTGTGATTGGGTTACCTCACTCAGGATGATATCCTCCAGATACATCCATTTCCTCAAGAATTTCATAAATTCATTGTTTTTAATAGCTGAGTAGTACTCCATTGTGTAAATATACCACATTTTCTGTATCCATTCCTTTGTTGAGGGACATCTGGGTTCTTTCCAGCTTCTGGCTATTATAAATAAGGCTGCTATAAACATAGTGGAGCATGTGTCCTTGTTACCAGTTGGAATATCTTCTGGGTATAGGCCAGTTTTATGAGAAACCGCCAGACTGATTTCCAGAGTGGTTGTACCAGCTTGCAATCTCACCAGGAATGAAGGGGTGTTCTCTTTCTCCACATCCTTGCCAGCATCTGCTGTCACATGAATTTTTGATCTTAGCCATTCTGACTGGTGTGAGGTGGAATCTCAGGGTTGTTTTGATTTGCATTTCTCTGATGATTAAGGATTTCGAACATTTTTTAAGGTGCTTCTCTGCCCTTTGGCATTGTTCAGTTTAGAATTCTTTGTTTAGCTCTGTACCCCATTTTTAATGGGGTTATTTGAATTTCTGGAGTCCAGCTTCTTGAGGTCTTTGTAAATATTGGATATTAGCCTCCTATCAGATTTAGGATTGGTAAAAATTCTTTCCCAATCCGTTGGTGGCCTTTTGTCTTATTGACAGTATCTTTTTCTTTACAGAAGCTTTGCAATTTTATAAGGTCCCATTTGTTGATTTGTGATCTTACAGCACAGGCCATTGGTGTTCTGTTTAGGAATTTTACCCCTGTGCCCATATCTTCAAGTGTTTCCCCCACTTTCTCCCCTATGAATTTCAGTGTTTCTGGTTTAATGTGGAGTTCTTTGATCCACTTAGACTTGAGCTTTGTACAAGAAGAAAGGAATGGATCAATTTGCATTCTTCTGCATGTTGACTGCCAGTTGTGCCAGCACCATTTATTGAAAATGCTGTCTTTTTTCCACTGGATAGTTTTAGCTCCCTTGTCGAAGATAAGGTGACCCAAGGTGTGTGGGTTCATTTCTGGGTCTTCAATTCTATTCCATTGGTCTACCTGTATGTTGTTATACCAGTACCATGCAGTTTTTTTTTTGTTTTGTTTTTTTTGTTTTTTTTTTTTATTACAATTGCTCTGTAGTACAGCTTGAGGTCAGGCATGGTGATTCCACCAGAGGTACTTTTATTGTTGAGGATAGTTTTTGCTATCCTAGGTTTTTTATTATTCCAGATGAATTTGCAAATTGCCCTTTCTATCTCAGTGAAGAATTGAGTTGGAATTTTGATGGGGATTGCATTGAATCTGTAGATTGCTTTCGGCAAGATAGCCATTTTGACTATATTAATCCTGCCAATCCGCGAGCATGGGAGATCTTTCCATCTTCTGAGATCTTCTTCAATTTCTTTCTTCAGAGACTTGAAGTTCTTGTCATACAGATCTTTCACTTCCTTCGTTAAAGTCATACCAAGGTATTTTATATTATTTGTGACTATTGTGAAGGGTGTTGTTTCCCTAATTTCTTTCTCATGCTGTTTATCTTTTGTGTAGAGAAAGGCCATTGATTTGTTTGAGTTAATTTTATATCCAGCTACTGCGCTGAAGCTGTTTATCAGTTTTAGGAGTTCTCTGGTAGAATCTTTAGGGTCACTTATATATACTATCATATCATCTTCAAATAGTGATATTTCGACTTCTTCCTTTCCAATTTGTATCCCCTTGATCTCCTTTCGTTGTTGAATTGCTCTGGCTAGGACTTCAAGTACTATACTGGATAGGTAGGGAGAAAGTGGGCAGCCTTGTCTAGTCCCTGATTTTAGTGGGATTGCTTCCAGTTTCTCTCCATTTACTTTGATGTTGGCTACTGGTTTGTTGTTGATTGCTTTTATTATGTTTAGGTATGGGCCTTGAATTCCAGATCTTTCCATGACTTTTATCATGCATGAGTGCTGGATTTTGTCAAATGCTTTCTCAGCATCTAAGGAGATGATCATGTGATTTTTGTCTTTGAGTTTGTTTATATAGTGGATTACGTTGATGGATTTCTGTACATTAAACCATCTCTGCATCCCTGGGATTATTAAAATTTTCTTATACATTCTGACGTTGTGCATTTCACTAATCCCTGGTTTGCCTATTATAGGATGAATCATTCAGGAAGTCTATATTATAAAACTCTAGGCTACAGGTGTCAAGCTTCTCAAGACATATTACACAGGTGAATCACTTCCATGAGAGTTCATGGAACTGTGTCCAAATATTCTTTGATATTCTTTCCATCTAGGACATAATCACATAATCACACATGAGACTGTGCTGGTTGTTTTGCCTATTATAGCTGCTGCTGTGAACATTTTATCTCTTACTTTTTGTTAATATAAGCATATTATGTCTATTGGATGTAGAGCTAAAAGTAGACTGGATTAGAAATTCTTGTACTTTGTGGTTGCAATTTATGCAAGGGAAATGTAAGAGGTGGTAGCATGGACTATATTGTGAAATTGCATTCCAGACTAGTCCAAGGAAATTTTAGTGGGCAAAGAAAAACTAGTGTAGGATTTTCTCCCTGGCTTTATCTTAGGGAGACATGTCAGGTACATGACCTTAATTCTTACATACAAGAATTGCAAGAAGAAAGCTTCTTTATCATTCTGCTTTCCATTACTATAAAAAGAAAATACTGGAGGCTGAACAAAATGTTTAACTCACAGGCTTAGAGATTCAAAGTTATAGATCAGCTCTGGTGAGAGACTCATAACAGATGATATCACATGAGAGAGAGAGAGAGAGAGAGAGAGAGAGAGAGAGAGAGAGAGAGAGAGAGAGAGAATAGACAAAGTAATGCAGGATGCTATGGAGACTAAGGTCTCACAAGAACTTGAATCTATTCCAAGGGTATTTCTTAATAATCTAACAGCCTCCAACTAGACTCTATTTCTTAAAGGTTCCACCATATCTTAATAAATGACAAATTGTTTTGGGAAACATGAGACTCTGATTTGAAAGACTGAAATATGATGATCTGCAGTAATGTCCTGGGTTCAAGAGCTAGAAGTGATCTCCAAGCCAATTAAGGCAAGTCGTGCAGGATGGAGTGATTTCTAGTTTACTATGGCTTTAACTTTTTTTTCTTTTTTTTTATTAGATATTTTCTTTATTTACATTTAAAATGCTGTCCCGAAAGGTCCCTATACCCTCCCCGGCCCTGCTCCCCTACCTGCCCACTCCAACTTCTTGGCCCTGGCATTCCCCTGTACTGGGGCATATAAAGTTTTGTAAGACCAAGGGGCCTCTCTTCCCAGTGATGGCCAACTAGGCCATCTTCTGCTACATATGCAGCTAGAAACATGAGCTCTGGGGGGTACTGGTTAGTTCATATTGTTGTTCCACCTAAAGGGTTGTAGACCCCTTCAGCTCCTTGGGTAATTTCTCTAGCTCCTCCATTGGGGTTCCTGTGTTCCATCCTATAGATGACTATGAGCATCCACTTCTGTATTTGCCAGGCACTGGCATAGCCTCACTCTAGATAGTCATATCAGGGTCCTTTCAGCAAAATTTTGCTGGCATATGCAATAGTGTCTGGGTTTAGTGCCTGATTATGGGATGGATCCCCAGGTGGGGTAGTCTCTAGATGGTTCATCCTTTCGTCTTAGCTCCAATCTTTGTCTCTGAAACTCCTATCATGAGTGTTTAGTTCTCTATTCTAAGAAGGAATGAAGTATCCACACTTTGGTCTTCATTCTTCTTGATTTTCTTGTGTTTTGCAAATTGTGTCTTGGGTATTCTAAGTTTCTGGGCAAATATCCACTTATCAGTGTGTGCATATGAAGTGACTTCTTTTGTAATTGGGTTATCTCACTAAGGATGATATCCTCCAGATACATCCGTTTGGTCAAGAAATTCATAAATTCATTGTTTTTAATAGCTTAGTTTTAAATGTCTTTAAATCTGAATGGAACTCTTTAGAAGAATCAGAATTGAAGGACAAATTTGAGATAAAAACCAAACAACGTCAAGTAACCTAGGAAGAGGCAGCCTCAGTCAAAGAAATACCTTTATCACAGTGAACTTCATCCACGTCTGTGAGAGATGGCCTTCATTAATGATTGATAGTTCAGACCCCTCCTACTGTGGGCAGCACCATCCTTGCCTACTGTGGGCAGTACCATCCTTGGGTTGTTGGGCTTGGGTTACATAAGAAAGTTAGCTGACATGACCTAAGAGTGATTCAGTACACAGTGTCCTCCATGGTTCCTGCTTGAGGTCCTGCCCCAACTGCCCTCAATGATGGACCCTGTGGCCTCTGAGTGTAAGCTGGAATGAGCCAGCATGGACTCATGGTTCTTTGTTAGAGAGCACAAAAAAGAAAAGAAATTAAGAAAAAGAAAACATATTTCCATGTGGGAAATGGGCGTGTTCTAATATTACTCTGTTGCTGTGATAAAACACTCTGACCAAAAGCAACATGGAGAGGAAAAGGCTCATTTCAGCTTACTTTCAAAGGCTATAGGATCCATAATTGAGGGAAGACAGGGCATGAAGTCCAGCAGAAACCATGGAGGACAATGCTTACTGAATCACTCTTAGGTCATGTCAGGGACCTTTCTTATGCAACCCAAGCCCCCAAACCCAAGAAACCCTGCTCTAGGCAAATTGCTGCTGAGTGAGATCTTTAAAAGCCCAAACTGCTGTTCCAGCAGGCTCTCTTGCACTGGATGATGAGTTATAATTGGTATAATTCAGTTTCTCTTCTGCCTTCTAAAGGCCAAAGTTGCCATCTTTCCCATTTCCCAACACAGAGGAAGTAATTTTGTATGAAAAGAACTTGGAGAAATTAAATAGAAAAATCTAAATCTATAGCAGTATCCAGCTTATATCAGAAACTGGCAACCTTTAGTTGGGTTCAAGTCTCATAGTGTGGAGTATTTAATACAACCAATCACCTTGAATGAAACATTTTCACTTGAAATTTGCAAAGTTATACATCCTCAATAGGTCTCTATCTTAGGGTTTATATTACTGTGATAAAGCACCACAACCAAAAGCAATTTGGGGAGGAAAGTTTTTATTTGCATAATACATCATCAGGGAAAGCCAAGGCAGAAATTCAGGTTAGGAACCTGGAGGCAGGAGTTGATGCAGAGGTCATGGTGGAATGGAGCTTATTGGCTTGCGTCTAATGGCTTACTCCACTTGCTTTCTTATACTAACCAGTACAAGCAGTCCTCTCACATCAACAACTCATCAAGAGGACGCTCCCATAGACTTGCTTATAGGCCAGTCTTCCAGAGACATTATCTCAATGGAGGCTCCCTTTTCTCAGATGACTCTACCTTGTGTCAAGTAGAAAAAAAAACCCAGCACAGCCTCATGTGTGATTATGTGATTATGTCCTAGATCGAAAGAATATCAAAAAATATTTGCACGTAGTTCCATGAAATCTCATGGAAGTGATTCACCTGTGTAATATGTCTTGAGAAGCTTGACACCTGTAGCCCAGAGTTTTATAATATATACTTTCTGAATGACTCATCTGAGATGTGGCTTAAAATAAAATTTAAGTGTGCTTAATAATTTAATGTTTACTGCTGAAAAGAATGCTCCTTAAGAGCAGGAACACACACACACACACACACACACAGGGAGAGCAGGGAGAGAAAGAGAAAGAGAGAGAAAGAGAGAGAGACAGAGAGAGAGAGAGAGAGAGAACTATAATGTAGTAGGGAATTAGAAAATGGTTTGAGGAGGAAAAGTAAAAAATCAAAAGAGTTAGGAAGGGAGGGAGGGAGAGAAGAAAACATGATGTGGGCCATGATATGTCTTAATAGTGAATGATCTTACCAAGATCTCAGCTTCTAGAATCCTAGGCTATATTTATATTTATTTATATTTTTGTTTATAATATTGTAAGAAAATTGGTAGATATTTGTTTATAAATTCATTCTATTTCATATAATATAGCTACTATCACATACTTAGAGTACAGAGTTCATAGATTAGGGATTGGACCCATTGCTTAAATTTCATAGTACTTTGTTTTATTTTCCTTGCATTTGAAGAAAATGTAATGAGCACATTATTTGAACTAGAATTAAGATTTTGCATAAATATACATTTATCCTGTTTTGATACAGTTCTTACTTAACTCTTTGGGTACTCTGTGCTAAAGGCTTTAGGGGAATGCATTTACTTGAGTAGTTACTATCAACATCATGGTTTGGGTGGGTTTTTCTTTAAGGAGAACATCTGCTGAGGTTTCCCGGATTGGAGTAATCTGGGGAGACTTATTATAAGAGCACATTTCTGGGCCTTACTCCAGACTGGCTTGAGCTGAATCTTAACATGCACATTTTAATCAAGTCCCTCTGATAATTCCTGTGCACCCAAGATTCATTGTATTAAAGGGAACTTTGCTTTTATAAGTCTCTGTTGCCACTGCATGCTACATACAGATGTGTGGAGAGTGGCAAATTCAATAACCTCCCCTTAATCTCTAAGGCCAACAAATAAAACAGTCAACTGGTGGCAACAGCTGGCCCAAAGCCAAAAGAATACTTTAGCGGTTGCTTTTATGAGAATGGGGTACTTACCATTTGGTTCTTGGGGGCATTGCTTTGTAATAGTAATTAAAAAATAATATCACAAATATAAAATATCTAGCAGTCACTAGACATAACATCTCATCCTAAACAGGATAAATGTATATTTATCCATTATCTTAATTCTAGTTCAATGCTTTCTAAATATTAAACGGTGTCTCTTCTAAGCAGTGACAAGTTTCTAGGACTCCCAGAAACTTTGAAAGATTGATACAATCGTGGGCAATTCAAAGATGAGGAAACCAAGGTACAGAAACATAACTAGGGCACACAGCCAGAGGGAAACCAAGCTGATATTTCACTTTGAGGCAAGCCATATGCAAAGTCTACAAGTGTGACCACCACTGAGCCTTGTGTCAGATAAGATCTGTTCTGAGAAAACAAAGAGTGGGCTCAGAACTTACCAAGAGAGTAAACAAGAGGCTTTGCTTAGCATGGATCTTTCATCAGTGAGAACTGGGAATTCATTGAAGTTCTTCTATGGACCCAGCACTGTTTTAGCCTCTGAGTATATGTACACAGGTGAAGAAAGTGGCCTGTCTTTAGCCTCAAGGATCCCCTTAAAGAGTCATGAACTACATCAATACATGTATCCACATACATTTACAGCTCTGGGTAGTACTGATTTGAGTACATATACAGCAGTGAGTCTGATATAGTAGGTCAACATGAAGATAGATCCATGATGTCAGGTTGAGTTTAACTGAAGCATGTATGCAAAACATACACAGAGAAAGGGAGAGGGAGAGGAAGGAGAGGGAGAGAAACTTGATCCCTTTATGTGGCTTGAGCTTTTTAGAGCTGAGCAGCTGAATTCCAAGAGAGCACATCTCAACAGGGTCACCAAAGAATAAACAGTTCAGAACTGAAGGGAAGTCACTTTTGTCTTCTAGGACCCAAAGTTGCACATCACTCAGTCCTATTTCCGGCTCATCATGGATGTAAACCATCACTAGACTACATGGATGTAGCCTTAGTGGGTTTCATTCCAGAGGTAATTACATTTAAAGTGGAAATCTGTTAATTATGAAAAATGATTCTTTAACCCTGGACATTGATTTGTTATAGTTAGTAGAAGAAAGATTTTTTTTTTACATTTTTTTGTTCTATAGTATTTTATACTTGAAGGCCACTTTCAATTGGATAATGAGTTTGGCAACTGGGAGATGGAAAATATTTTATTTTGTCAGGTAAGCCAGAACACTATAGATGAGAACTTGCTATCTGTGTTTTAAAAGCCCTTTGTGTAATGTGAGTAACTTTTATGTGAGTTAAATGTTGAGAAACTCTATGGCATAGAACCCAGAAAAGGCTGACTTAATGCCACATTCTGAGAACCTTGCTGTTTTGTTTTGTTTTGCTTTTATATATATATATATATATATATATATATATATATATATATATATATATGTATATAATCTTCCAAGCCTCTTCCTGCCCTTTACTAACTTTGCTTTCAGGGGAGAATATCAGAGGATACTTGCCATTTAAAACTGGGTCTGAGTGATATTAAAGCAAAAAGCTCCCCTCCCTATTTTTCCTCTTCTTCTGTCTCCTCCTCCACCTCCTTCTCTACTTCTTTATCCTCTTTCTCCTTCTCCTGTTTTTGTTCATGCTTACATCTCCTTGGCGCTGTCACTGAACTATAACCCTCCAGCCTTTTCTTTCCATTTTCCTTAATTAAGAGGTTAAATGCCTCCCCCAGCCAGAACCGCGCCGCCGCGCCATCTTTCCTCTGAGCCCAGCGGACACAGCTAGGGACACCCCAGGACTTTAAGATCGCATTGGGGTTACGCGTGAGTGCAGAGGTGGTCTTGGGAGCAGCGGGTCAGCAGTTCACTCCAGGGGCAGGAACTGAGAACTCCGCCCCACCGGAGGCTGGGCCTCCCCCAG
>LR753339.1:220917-302487 GCA_902729485.2 Mus minutoides | reverse complement strand
AAAAAAAAAAAAAAAAAAAAAAAAAAAAAAAGAGGTTAAATGCATTATATTTATTACCGTATTTGTTACTATTATTAATACTTTGTAGTGCTGGGGATAAGGCCAAGGCCTTGTGTATTCAAGGTGTCTTAGTTAAGTTTTCTATTGTTGTGATAAACACAATGACCAACAGCAACTTTTGCAAGAAAGGTTTTATTTCAGTGTACACAGTATAGTCCACCCTGAAGAGAAGTCAGAGAAGGAATTTGGAATCTAGATGTAGGAACTGAAGCAAAATCCATGGAAGAACACTGCTTACTGGCTTGCTCCCCAGATCTCTTTAAGTTTGCCTTCTTTTACCATTCAGGACCACCTGAGAAGCAGTGGTAACACCCACAGTCAACTACACCCTTCTGCTTCAATTATTTAATCAAGTATATGCCCCAGTAAAGGGGAACGCCAGGGCTAAGACGTGGGAGTGGGTGGGTAGTGGAGCAGGGCAGGGGGGAGGGTATAGGGAATTTTTGGGATAGCATTTGAAATGTAAATAAAGAAAATATCTAATAAAAAAAAAAAAGAAAAGAAAAGAACCCCAGAGACTTCCCTACATGCCAATCTGATGAAGGCCTTTTCTCAATTAAGGTCCTCTCTTCCCAGATGCAGCTAACATGTGAATTCACACAGAACGAACCACATACAAAGCAAGTGCTCTACCACAGAGCTCTATTCAAAGCTCACAAAGTGCTTTAGACCAGGAGATCTACACTCTGTTTTCTCTAAAGGAGTTAGGGAAACACAACACTAGTTTTCTCTAATCTTGGTTTTATCAGGTTTTCCTGAAACAACTGACACAAGTTGATAAATGCTTACATTTCACACAGCACTTCTAATCAGCTTTGTAGCCCCTTTTGTAAACATAAGTAGATGACCAATGATCAGCTGACATTTAGAGAAAACCACCACACAGGAGGCAGAGAGCAAACACATGAACCCAAAGAATCCAGAGAACTGAAGGCAGCAGAATATTCAGGAGCCACAATTATGCTTACAGCAACAAGAAAAAAAAAATCCAAATTATGACTGTTGCTTTTAAGACAAGACACTGAATTCGTGCTATTTGAAACTCAAGGGCAGAACTATTATTTTATCTGATGTCATCATCACATAAACAGAATCTCACTTAAATCTGTGGCAAATAAGCAACTTAGTCATTACTGCTGTGATTTTCCAGAGGGAGAAATGTAAGAGAGCTTTTTTTTTTTTTTTTTTTTTTTTTTTTTGATGTATTATATTTAAGTATACGGTAGCTGTCTTCAGACAGTCCAGAAGAGGGCACCAGATCTCAGATCTCATTACAGATGGTTGTGAGCCACCATGTGGTTGCTGGGGATTGAACTCAGGACCTTTGGAAAAGCAGTCAGTGCTCTTAACCGCTGAGCCATCTCTCCAGCACATGTAAGCGAGTTTAAAATGAAGGTAGAATAATTTACCCAAGATGCTCTGGGTTTTGGTGGCTGGGCTGGAATTCAAAGCCAGGCCCCATTGATTCTAAAGCATATACTTTTCCTACAATCCCCACAGAAAGGGTCAAGTTCAATCTTCCAAACATTTGCTGATGGAGCTACATTTCCTGAGTGCTGGATTTTTTTATATGGCTGAATTTGCTCTAATAGAGTATAGCTTTTGGTGTATAGGTAGCTGTTTATTTCCATCTTTAATATTTGCCAATTGTTTGGGGCTTTTTCACTTTCCATCCTCCCTTCCTCCTCCCACTTTCCTTCCCCTTCTCATTCCTTTCCTTCTTTCACCACCACCATTCCTTTTTCTTCCCTTCAAGCCCAAGCCTATTCTGTTTCCTCCCATAAGCAAGCAAACACAGACAGCCTCATTTATTTGAACTATAAAGGAAGAGCCCTGGGAAGTTAATCAGACTGGCAGGAATGTAGACTTTGCTGATGAATGGACATTTGGCTAAGAATAGTAAATTCTCAGCTAATTGAAAGCAGATAACAAGAGTAATGCATCCACCTTGAAAAACATCACACTTCTAATAAATAATTGGAAATGGCAATCTTTGAACATATGAACTGAGGAGGAAAAGTCTTAAATAAATTCTGGACTAATTCCTGTCACATATATTGTGCTGTATTTAGCAGTTGTGCTGTATAAGAAGATTAAAAACTATAAATCTCCTCACAACACTGTCTAGAGCAGTGCTTTAAAACCAGAATAAATAGGAGTGAGCGTCTTAGAATGCCTCATACAATATTGGCTTCCATGGATTTAGCACTGGGAAGGGTTCTTTATTCCCCTCTCTCCATGTAAGCTCACAGCCAGAGAAAATAGGGATTGGAGGAGAACAATACTCCTCCCACTTAGCTGGCTGCTACCACAAAGTGCTTCTGCTAGAAGGCACTTGTGAGCTCCAGTGTAATCCATGGGCCAAAATAGCTTAGGTATTACCTGAATGTTAAAGATGCAGAAATAGGCTGGGCGTGGTGGCACACGCCTTTAATCCCAGCACTTGGGAGGCAGAGGCAGGCAGATTTCTGAGTTCAAGGCCAGCCTGGTCTACAGAGTGAGTTCCAGGACTGCCAGGGCTACACAGAGAAACTCTGTCTTAAAAAACCAAAAGAAAAAAAAAAAAAGATGCAGAAATAGGGGCTTCATCTGAGGCCTGCTGGGTCAAAATCTGTGTTTTAGCAGAATCCTTGGGAATTCTTGTGCTTGTTTGCCCTTAAGAAGTGCTTCAGTGTCCAGTCCAGGATAATTCTATATGACATTCATGATGACTGAAACAACTGGATTCACCCAGGATTGATTTAATCCCAGACTTTGTGATAAATCAATATTCAGATTATCTGAGATCAGGCCTTCATTTTCTTCTTCCCTTATGTTAACAAGTGGCTTCTCACTCCTTCTCCTGCCTTGCATTGAGAATTCCAGAAATCAGGTTCTCTTTTGCCCCACCATTTGTACTCCCCATTTCAGCCCCTCTCTGGGTTTGTACCCCATGGCCCATTTCCTCTAGAAAGGCAAACCCTTACTGGTCATCCTCCGTTCCTTAGCTGTCTTATCTGTATGCTATCTTGGGTCTGTGTACTAATGGGCTCTCACCTGTTACTGACTTTCTTGGACAGTATCTATCTCCCTGTTGGGGATATCAGTGGTCTAAGCCCAGAGACAAACTATTGAAGGAGAGATTGTATTATTTGTATCATCTGTCCTTGCTCTGGAATCTTCGTGAGTTTCTGGATAATGCAGGTTCATTATGATTTTTGAAGTCTGTAACTTCTGTTATTAATTCTTCTAATGTGTTGCTGCCATTGGTACAGATATTTTGTTCTTTCTTGGTTTGGTGATTAGAGACAGAATCTCGGATTAGTTATTGTTTTTTCATCATTGTAACAAATTGCCTGACTTAATGGAGGTAAGATTTATTTTGTCTTACAGTTTTATAGAGACCATCATGGCAGGATGGTATGGTGAAGCAGGTATTTCAGTATGTGTCTGTAGGATAATGTAGCAGAGTTATTTCATACCTTGATAGATCAGGGGGCAGGAACCAGGAACAGATCTATCCTCCAAAGGCTCACCCCAAGTGACCTACTTTTGCTCATGACTCCTGCGTTCCTCTTGTGAGAGATAGTATTCTGATTCAGAATTTCTGATTCAGAATTTCTGATTCAAACTCTTAACAACTCAGTGCATATCCCAGAATGGCCTATAACTTACAATCTTGCCTCTGTCTCGCAAGTGCTTGGATATCAGGTCTGTGCCACTATGCATAGCTTGAAACCGGTCACTTTAAGAAAGATGTTTACCCATCACCTCTTGAGTACCTGTTGTATGTTTGATTTCTCCACAAGATACCTTATATTATCTCAATTATTACTCAGAAAAAACCAGAAAGATACATTTTTTAAGTTTAATTTTATTTGTAATTCACTTTTTACACTCCATATTTTATTCCCCAGCCGCCCATGCTCCAACTGTTCCACATCCCTTATCTCCACCCCAACCCCTGTCTCCATGTGAATGTCTCGACCTCCCACCCCACCTGACCTTGGGGCCCCCAGTCTCTTGAGGGTTAGGTGTATCATCACTGAATGAACACAGACCCAGAAGTCCTCTATTGTATGTGTGTTGGGGGCCTCATATCAACTGGTGTATGCTGCCTGTTTGGTGGTCCAGTGTTTGAGTTACCTTGGGGGTCCATATTAATTGAGACTGCTGGTCCTACAGGATTGCCCTTCTTCTCAGCTTCTTTCAGCCTACCTTAATTCAACAACAGGAGTCAGCTGCTTCTGTCCATTGGGTGGGTGCAAATATCTGCATCTGACCCTTTCAGCTGCTTGTTGGGTCTTTCAGAGGGCAGTTATGATAGTTCCCTTTTTGTGAGTGCTCCATAGCCTCGGTAATAGTGTCAGGCCTTAGGACCTCTAATTGAGCTGGATCCCACTTTGGAACTGTCGCTGGACCTTCTTTACCTTAGGCTCCTCTCCATTTCCAGCCCTGTAAATCTTTCAGACAGAAACAATTGTGGGTCGGAGTTGTGACTGTGCGGTGATAACCCCATCCCTCACTTGATGCTCTGCTAGAGGTGGGCTCTATAAGTTCCCTCTCCCTATGTATTAGTTAGGGTTCTCGAGAGTCACAGAACTTACGGAGTAAAGGAATTTATTGATGACTTACAGTCTGTTGTCCAATTCCCAACAATGGTTCAGTAGTAGCTGTGAATGGAAGTCCAAGGATCTAGCAGTTACTTAAGCCCACGGTGAACAGGCGAAGGAGCAAGAGCTAGTCTCCCTTCTTCCAGTGTCCTTATATGGTCTCCAGCAGAAGGTGTAACCCAGATTAGAGGTGTGTACCATCACACCTTTAATCCCAGGTGATCTTGAGCTTGGGGATCTCTGTCTTAATCTCACACCTTTAATCCCAGATGATCTTGAGCTCAGAGATCTCTTTGTCTTAATCTCACACCTTTAATCCCAGATGATCTTGAGCTCGAAGATCTCTCTGTCATAATCTTCTGGAATCCATAGCCAATATGCTATCAAGATCTCCATACCAAGATCCAGATCAGAGACTTCTATCTCCAAGCCTCCAGGTTAGGGTCACTGGTGAGCCTTCCAATTCTGGATTATAGCTCATTCCAAATATAGTCAAGTTGACAACCAGGGATAGCCACTGCAATCCACCCCTTGTCATCTTGACATAAATAATATCTCATGTTCACATGAAACAATAACAAGGTTGTTAATACGCCTAACATGATATAACTATCCCTAGTACAATCGCAAACACATTGCAATTTCCCTAAGTCTTAAAATCCCTTCGTCAACACTAAGCCATGGAGTATCAGGCATCTCCAAGTCATTTCCAGTAGGCCATCTTTTGATAAACACTTCAGCCAACCATTCAAACAAACTTTTGACACCTTTTTTAACTGTGCAAGTTTCCCTATTAAACCTAGAATCTCCACTCAGAGGGCCCATGTCAATAAACTCAGCCTGCTCTAATTTTATGTTCCTTCCACCCTTATCCCACACCCTTAAAATCCATTCTCACACATATTCGCCAGGTTTCTGCTTGAATGAATTAGCAAACTCATTAAGCTCCTTAGTAGTGTAGCAAATTTCTTCATGGACTACACTTTCTACCTCCCCTTTAGGAGCCTGCTTTGCTTTGAGTCTGGTTACAGGTCTAGAAGAAACTGTCTTAGTTAGGGTTTTACTGCTGTGAACAGACACCATGACCAAGGCAAGGCTTATAAAAGCAACATTTAATTGGGGCTGGCTTACAGGTTCAGAGGTTCAGTCCATTCTCATCAAGATGGGAGCATGGCAGCATTCAGGAAGGCATGGTACAGGAGGAGCTGAGAGTTCTATGTCTTCATCCAAAGGCTGCTAGTGGAAGACTGACTTCCAGGCAACTGGGGTAAGAGTCTTAAGCCCACACCCACAGTGACACACCCACTCCAACAAGGCCACACCTATTGCAACAAGGCCACAGCTCCAAATGGTGCCACTCCCTGGTCCAAGAATATACAAACCATCATACCCTACTGTTGGGCATTTCATCAAAGGTCTCTCCCATTGAGTCCTAGAAGTCTCTCACCTCCCAGGTCTCTGGTGCATTCTGGGGGGTCCCCCCAACCTCTTATTTCCTGAGGTTGCCTGTTTCCATTCTTTCTGCAGGCCTTAAGGACTTCAGTCCTTTTCCCTCACCCAATACCAGATCAGGTTCTCCTCTCTCCCCTCCCCCACTGCATCCATACCCATCTATTTTCCCTCCCAAGTTTCTCCCTCCTTCCCCACTTGTGATTGCTTTCTTTTCTCTCCCAAATGGGACTGAGGTGTCCTCACTTGGACACTTCAGCCTCTTGAGCCTTTTGAATTCTGTGGACTGTATCTTGTGTATTATGTTTTTTTTTTTTTTTTCATTTGCCTGCAAAAATCAGGATGTCCTTGTTCTTAATAGCTGAGTCGTATTCCATTGTGTAACTGAACCACATTTTCTGTATCCATTCTTTTGTCATGGGACATCTAGGTTGTTTCCAGCTTCTGGCTATCACAAACAAGGCAGCTTTGAACATTGTGGAACAGGTACCCCTGTGGCATGGTGGGGCATCTTTTGGGTCTTCAGGTGCATCTATTTCCAATTTCCTGAGGAACCTCCAGGTTGCTTTGCAGAGTGGTTGTACCAGTTTGCAATCCCACCAGCAATGGAGGAGTGTTCCTTTCTCCACATCCTCTCCAACATGTGTGATTACGTGAAGTTTTGTCTTAGCCATTCTGACTGGTGTAAGTGGAATCTTAGGGTCATTTTGATTTGCATTTCTGTGATCACTAAGGACTTTGAAAATTTCTTTAAAAGCTTCTCAGCCATTCAAGATTTCTCAGTTGTGAATTCCTGGTTTAGTCCTATACCCCATTTTTTGATTGGGTTGTTTGTTTGTTTGTTTGTTTGTTTGTTTGTTTTTGGTGATTAACTCCTTGAGTTCTTTATATATTTTGAATATTAACCCTCTATCCGATATGGGGTTAGTGAAGATTTTTTTTCTCAATCTGTAGGTAGCCAATTTGTCTTATCAAATATGTCCTTTGCCTTACAGAAGCTTTCCAGTTTTATGAGGTCCCATTTGCTATTAAGATACAATGTCAGATAACAAGGGTCCAATTAGATGATTTGGATCCATGTCCACCTGTGTAAGCCACTCCAGTTAGATTTCAGACCATTTTCATCACTGTGGGGGGTTCCCTTGTGTTTCCCTTCAGGCTGTTTTGAACACACTTAATGCTGCTACAATTCTGATTTCTCCCATAGATTTACTCCAGCTGGGCTTCAAGTACATAATTGAAATTATCCATTTGGTGTTTAATTTTTTTGTGTGTGTGGCTTCTTTCATTCACATGGACCATGGGAGGCATCTATGTTGCCATGTAGATCAGTAGTTCCTGGTGAGATATTTTAATTCTCATGTTACATGTAGTGAATGGGGGATATGAATGTTGCTTAACTTGTCCTGACCATATGAGAAGGGCTCATATAAGAATGTATGTCATTGAAACTCAAGAGCTTTCTTTAGCTTCCCTTCAGGATGGATTGCACCAAGCATTTGAAATCATCAGTTTCTCTCTGGATCCTGTGCTATCTATCATTCTCTGCATTTGAAGATTATCTTCCATTAGCTCTGCTGGATTCTCTACCCCAGCTTGTGAGAGTGAGGTTTTCTATTCATCTGTATGGGTTTACTCAGAGTTGAATAAGATCTTCAAGGATGATTTCATCTGAGGGGTAGGGTGTGTGTTTGTTCTCTACCAAAGTAGAGTCCAGAGTAGAACAAAGGTGGAACCCCTTTCAGGGTGCCCACAGAAATGGAAACTTACCCCATTGGGTCTGAGTCAGGCCTGAGACAATGGTTAATTTTCTGGGTCAACTACACTAGATCATTGGGTATCAAAATACTAGGTTGAGCATAATTTCAGAGCAGATTTCTGAAGGTATGTTTAGATGAAATTGACATTTGAATAGGTAGAATGACCAAAAAATTGCTGTCTCTCATTTGTGTGGCAGTATTCATCTGTTAGGGGCCCCAAAATAATAGAAAGGTCAAGGGAGGGACAATTTGCTCTCCATCTGGCTGCTTAATCTGGGTCCTGAATATTCTCTAGCTCTCATATTTGGACTTAGACCACCAGCTCTCCTGTTTTTGAAGACTCTGCACTGAAGCTAGACTACACCATGGGTGTTTCTGTGTCTCCTTGTACTGGCAGATGATGGGATTTCTCAGCCTCTATATCCCAAAGAACCAATTCCTCACCATCCATTCATTTACCCCACCCCCATTATTGGCTTTGTTTCTCATGAGAACCCTAATCAACTAACTACCTAACTGATGAACTAACTAACTAACTAACTAACTAACCAATATAAAGGACATTTCAAATGTCCTATTTATAATATACCAATCAGTATGCTAAAATTTTTGAGAGATCTTTCATCTTCCAGATACCTCCAGTTTCCTTATCATGACCTCAGTGTGTTCACAGGCTGATCAAATGGGAAAAGAGTAAAATTGAATTGTAAATTGTAAAGTGTTCTGTGAAACTATTTTGCTCCAGTTTCTCATTTTTGGGTTCTGGGTTGCTTCAAAGTGCAACTTCAGCCAAAAGGATAAATTTCCAATCCCACATCTAGAAAGAACAATTTGACTATAATGCTGCTGCTGTGTTATATTTTTTTCCCTAGTGGGACTTCCCTTCATGATATAAATGTGTTCTATATGATTACTTTTAACTCCTACAGTTTTCCTCACAATAGCCTAACTGCTAGTTTGTTTTATTCAGTTTTACCTTGAATATTTAACATGAAATTGAAATAACAAATAATTAAGATAATTATATAACTAGTTATGCAAAAGAGTTGCTCTCTTATACCATTCCAGAAAGAAAGAAAGAAGAAAAATCTAAAATTTAAGTTGAGTAGAATAAAACTTGCTCATTAAAGCTAATTATTTTCTTAGAATGGATAAATATTAGGGGGGGCTTGAAAGTTTTTTTTTCAATTCACAAAAGTTGATCATCTCTTATAACTTTAAAATTTCTGAGAACCATTATTAAATTAGTCTTAATTTTTATTTTAACTGTTTAAAAACTCCTACTTTCATATTTGAGTGTTTTCTGTTTTGTTTGTTTGTTTGTTTGTTTGTTTGTTTGAGACGGGTTTCACTGTATAGACTTGACTGTCCTGGAGCTGGCTTCAAACCCACAGAGAGATCTACTTGCCTCTGCCCCCTGAATGCTAGGATTAAAGGCATGTGCTACCACTACTCAGCTTTCTGTTTTATTTTAAATGGTTTTGTTCTACTTTGATAATGTGTGCATACATACATACATACATGTATGCATGCATGCAGTATATGTATGCACATGCAGTATATGCACAAATGTATATAAATACAACACACTGACTTCATTTTTGTTATTTGTATATGGTTTCAGGACTGACCACTTTGTATTAGACAGCCACTTACCCTGGGAGAGGCCAATTCCCCTTCTCCCAGCCATCATTAGTTTCCTGTAGTTCTTTGTCTAGCAGTAGACCCTGTCAGAAAGGTTCCCATTTCTCATCAACATGTCCATTGATATTGCCACTGGTCCTGTTTCTGTTTTGTTTTGTTTTGTTTTGTTTTGTTTTGTTTGTAGCCATTTCTTGAAAAGATTTTTCAGAGCAGGCTTCCTGGTATTATTCCGGCTTTTACAGTGTTTTACAATATTTCTTCCCACTCTTCTGATATATTCCCTAACACCATAGCTGTGATATAAATGTATCCATTAGGGTTGGGCTCTTCATGGTCTGTTCATCTTTGTATTGTGTATAGTTGTGCTTTTCTGTGATCATTTCTATTTGTTGCAAGAAGAGGCTTCTTGGATGAGGGGTGGTAGCTACATTCACCAGTGGGGATAGGATTTTAGCATATAATAAGAAATTGAGACATTTACCAGAATTCCAGTATCAGGCATGATTTACGTCCTGTTGAGTGGACCTTAAATCTAATCAGATGGCTGTTGATCATTACCTACCCATGCCACTTATTAGACCTTTACAGATATCTTGGCATGATTGTAATTGTCCTGGCTCATGGGTGTTGTAGCTAAGTAGGTCTGTTTGTTTCCCTCCTTTGGCAGATTGCACAGCATTTTCTGGAACCATGAAAGCTACACCTTAGGAAAGAAGCTTTCAAGTCAGACTCTGCCCAAATATTCCAAATCCTGTGTCCCAAGCATGTGCTGTCTTCAGCAACAGGGGCACACTCTGAACAATGAGAAGCAACTAAAGATTTCATCAATAATTTATATTGTTTGGAAGTTACTCAGACTTCCTTGACCAATCTTCCCAAAGGAGGGTTTCTTGGGCCTAATACTGGACTTTTTATTAGTCTGTGGTTCTTGTGGGGGGCATTATCAGCTCACGTGGCTTAACTTCCTTCAACACACACACACACACACACACACACACACACACACACACACACACACACACACTTATGCAAGCATGCATGCACATGCACTCACATGCACTCATATGCACACACACAAACACACTTATATGTGCCATGTATAGTTTATTATTTTAGGTAAATATAAAACAATGTAATCTCTTGAGGCTTTATCAAACACCCTTGAAGTTATTTGTTCCTTGTTCTTCCTTTTCCTTATGCACTGACTTTCTTCCCTCCATCCCAGTTGGAGCTTCCTCCTCTCAATATCACCTGTATCCTACAACTCCCTCCAGAATTTCTCCTATTACCACCAACTACAGTACCTTTATACTTCCCTGGCTCCGTGCTTCCTCTATGTTGGATTCTCACATCTGAGGATAGGAAGCTCAAAACCATAAATGGGGGAGAACATGTAACAATTTTCTTTCTGAATCTGGACTACCTCTCTCAGTATAGTTTTTTTTTTTTTTTATAGATCTATCAATTTACCTACAGTCTTTTCTGTTTCATTTTTCTTTATACTGAATAGTATTACACAGTTTGTATGTTCCACCATTTTCATTATCTATCCTTCTGTTGAAGGACCTTTAGGTTATTTCTATTTCCTGCCTATTATGAACAGGGCAGCTACTAACATTACTGAGCAATTAACTGCCGAGCAAAATGTAGATGCCATATGCCAAAGAGTATTATAGCTGTTTCATGTGATAGATTTATGTTTAGATTTTTTAGAGGATTCTCTATATTGATTTCCAGAGTGAGTCCACTTTTGGCATTCACACCAATAGTGGATGAAAGTTCTTATTTCTTCACATCCTTGCCAGCATTTGTTATCAGTTGTTTTGTTGATCTTAGCTATTCTGATTGGGGTCAGATGAACTACAAAGTTATTTTCAATTAGCATTTTCCTAACTGCTAAGCATGATGAGCACTTTTTGAGGTCTCCCATGTACACTTTTATTTCTTCTATTGATGATTCTCTGTTTATAGCCTTAGACCAATTTTAACTGATCGCGGCAAAGATTTTTCCCCATTCTGTGGGTTTCTTCTTTGCTAGTTTGATTGTTTCCTTAGCCTAGAGAAGCTTATTCATTTTATAAGGTTCCACTTACCAATTGTTGATCTTATTTCTTGGGCAAACAAAATCCTATTCAGAAAGGTTTTTCCTACAGCCATATCTTTAGGGTAGTTTCTTCTAGTAGTTTCAGTGTTACAGGTTTCAAATTGAGGCCGTGGATATACTTGGAGCTAATTTTGGGGAAGGATGATATACATGGGTCTAACTTTATTCTTCTGTATATGGGATCCAGTTTTCTTAAGTCCATTTGTTGAAGATGCTGTCTTTTATCTAGTATATGACTTTTTTCATTTTTGTCAAATATCATATGGCTTTACTTACAAATACTCATGTTTGAATTTTATTTCATTGGTTTACATATCTGTTTTTGTGCCTAGATCACAGTGGTGGTATTTTTTTTTACTAATTTAAACTTTATAATATATCTTAAAGTCTATAATAACAATTACTCAAGTGTTATTCCTTTTGTTTTCAATTGATTTACCTATTTTTCTGGTTCCTTACAAATTCTAGGGTTTATTTATTTATTTGCTTGAAGAATGTTATAGATTTTGATGGGAATGGATATGTTAAATAGCTTTTGTTACGATGGTTATTTTCACATTCTTTTTTTTCCATTTTTTAAATTAGATATTTTTTTTTAATTTACATTTCAAATGCTATCCCGAAAGTTCCCTCCCCCCTTCCACGGCCCTGTTCCCCTGCCCACCCACTCCCACTTCTTGGCCCTGGCGTTCCCCTGTATTGGGGCATATAAAGATTGCAGTACCAAGGGGTCTCTCCTCCCAATGATGGCCGACTAGGACATCTTCTGCTACATATGGAGCTAGAGACACTAGTTCTGGGGGTTCTGGTTAGTTCATATTGTTGTTCCTCTTCTAGGGTTGCAGACCTCTTCAGCTCCTGGGGTTCTATCTCTAGCTTCTCCAATGTGGGCCCTGTGCTCCATCTTATGGATGACTGTGAGCATCCACCTCTGTGGGAGACAGCTATATCAGGGTCCCTTCAGTAAACACTTACTTTCCTATGCAATAGTGTCTGAGTTTAGTGACTGATTATGGAATGGATCCCCAGTGGGTTAGTCTCTGTATGGTCCATCCTTTCATCTTAGCTCTAAACTTTGTCTCTGTAACTCCTTTCATGGGTATTTTGATTCCTACTCAAAGGAGGAATGAAGTATCCACAAGCTGGTCTTCCTTCTTGATTTTCTTGTGTTTTGCAGATTGTATCTTGGGTATTCTAAGTTTCTGGGCTAATATCCATTTATCAGTGAGTGCATATCCAATGACTTCTTTTGTGATTGGGTTACCTCACTAAGGATTATGTTCTCCAGATTCATCCATTTGCCCAAGAATTTCATAAATTCATTTTTTAAATAGCAGAATAGTACTCCATTGTGTAAATGTACCACATTTTCTGTATCCATTCCTCTGTTGAGGGACATCTGGGTTCTTTCCAGCTTCTGGCTATTAAAAATAAGGCTGCTATGAACATAGTGGAGCATGTATTTTCACATTCTTAATTCGACTGTTGCATGAGCACAAGAGGTCTTCCCATTTTCTAGTGACTTTCTCAGTCTCTTTCTTCACATAATTAGAATTTTTATTGTAGAGATTTTTCACCTCCTTTGGTCATTCCAAGAAGGTTTATTCCAAATGTTTATTGTCTTTGATGCTGTTTTAAATGAGAGGGTGTCCATGATCTCTTTCTCATATTGTTGGTTTATAGAAAGGCTGCTGAATTTTGTTAGTTGATTTTGTACTCTGATACTTTGCTGAAATGGTGTATTGTTTTTAAAAGTTTTGCAGTGAAATTTTTGAGATCCTTTACCATATCATCTGCAAATAGATATCATCTGAATTCTTCTTTACCTACATGTATACCCTTAATATGTTTCTCTTGACGTTTAACTCCAGCTAGTTCTTCCAGCATTATATTGACAAGGAGTATGGATAATGAGCAGCCCTATGTCATTCCTAATTTTAATGAGAGTCCTTTGAGATTTTCTCCACTTTGGATAATGAGGGCTGTAGGTTTGTCATATATAGCTTTTATTATGTTGAGATATGATCCATCCAGTCCTATTTCCTCTCAGACTTTTATGTGAAAGCATGTTGGATTTTGTCACAGCTTTCTCTGTGTCTACAGAGTTAGTTGATTATGTAATTTTTGTCTTTAAGTCAATTCATGTGGTTCATTACATTTACTAACTTACATATGTTTCAAGTCAGACATAAATCCAATTTTGTCACAGTGTATAATTTTTTATTTATGTCTATATTCCGTTTACAACTATTTTATCAAGCATTTTTGAATCTGTTTTTATCAAGATTATTGGCCTACATTTTCTTTTTTATTGTTTTTTTTCCTAGTTTTAGTATTAGAGTGATACTGGCTTCATAGAAGGAGTTTTGGAGTGATATACATACATACATACATACATACACACACACACACACACACACACACACACACACACACAGACACAGACACACAGACACACATTTAAAAAGGGTTGACTTTCAGAACCTGGCAGAATTCTGCTGCCATGAGTCTATCTGGCTCTGGACTTTTTTTAAGATGGAAGATTTTTTTTTTAATTATTGTTTTAATATCTCCTATTTAGCTTGCTGAGTACTTCATGGTTAATTTTGGAGGTTTGTTTGACTAAATCTAGAAATTCATCCTTTTTTTATATATTTTTCCAACTTAATGAAGTATGTTGTGTTTTTTTTAATACCCTTATAATATTCAGAATGTCTTTGATGTCTGTTGTATGTTTCCCTGTCTATTTCTGGTTCTTTTAATTTGGGTCATATGTTTTCCTTTTGGATAGTGGGGCCAAGTTGGGTCTCCCAATTGTGTTTATATTCTTAAGAGCCAGATCTGAGGTTCCTGGAATTTTAAAAATTGTTTCTGTATCATTAGTTTGTGCCATGATTTTTATTATTTCTTGCCATGTACTGGGTTTGGTTTCTTTCAAATTCTTAAGTTGCATCATTAAGTCATTTATTTGTCCATTCTGATGTTTTAATGTAGGCACTTAAGGCTACCCACTTTCCTCTTAAAAGTGTCTGTCATGCACTCCAAGGTTGAGTTGTGTTTTTACTCGCATCTAGTTCCAGTAATATCTTGATTTTTTTTCTTAATTTCTTCTTTGACCCACTCATCATTCATCAATGAGTTATTTAATCTCCTGAATTTATATACTTGCTAGAATTTTGTTTGCTGTCAGTTTTACATTTTATTGAGTAATGGTCAGGTAGGGACACAGGATTCCTTCACCTTCTCTCCATTGGTTAAGGTTGGCAGATTTGTGTTTCAGCGTATGGTCTATTTTGGAGAAGCTTCTTTGTACTGTTGAGTAGAGTGTGAATACTTTGACATTTGGGTGGAATATTCTGTAGATATCTGTTCAGTCCATTTGATGTAAGATGTCATTTAATTCTTTGTTTATTTTTTTGTCCAAATGACCTATCTATTGGAGAATGTGGGGTGTTAAAATCAGTAAGTATTTGGTTGCTGTGTTTCAATGCTTTTCATAAAGTTAGATGAACTATGAGTTTTGTACGTTCCTGGTTGGTTTATCTCTAGGTTAGAATAAAGTATCTTTCTTTGTTTCATCTGATAAACTTTAATCTGAAGTTATTTTTCCAGCTATTAGGATGCTGGTTTTCTGTTGTTGTTGTTGTTGTTGTTGTTTTGTTTTGTTTTGTTTTGTTTTTGTTTTATCCCATTTGCTTGGAATACTTTTTTTCCATCATTTTACTTTAAGATGGTGCCAATATTTAAAGTTAATATGAATTACCTGTACACAACACATAGATCAATTTTGTTTCTTAATCTATTCAGAAAGCTCGTGTCTTATGATTGGAGAATTGAGGCCATTAATATTTAAACTTATAGCCAGGCTGGAGTGACACATGCCTTTAATCTCAACACTTGGGAAGCAGCCAGGTGAATCTTTGAGTTTGAGCATAGCCTGGTCGTCAAAGTCAGTTAGGGGAACAGAGAAAGACCCTATCTTTAAAAAAAAAAAGGCAAATAAACAAACAATTTAAACTTATGGAAAAATGTCTGTAGATTACAGTCATTTTGTTCTTTCTGGAGTCTCTGTCTTCTGCTTCTTCTCTCTTCAGTTAGAACATTGAGGTTTGTGATTTTTTTTTTCTCTTTAAACTTTCAATAAACTTTCATTGTTCCGTATACTTACTGTTTTAATTATGATATGCTGTGAGGACTTTCATTTTGGTTTCATTTTTTTTATTTGTACAAACGTGTCTTTCCTTAGTTTGGGGACATTTTCTCTATGATATTATTGAAGAACTGGTCTTTGCCATTGAATTAGGGTTCTTCTCTCTCTTGTACAGCATTATTCAAGGGTTTAGCCTTTTCATGGTGTCCTCCATGTCTTAGATGTACCTTTCCCTTAATATTTTCTATTTTTTCTCATTTCATTTACATTTTCTACTTTATCTTCAAACCCTGTTATTCTATCTGCTGCTTGATTTGTTCTATGAGTAAATGGGATATTGAGTTTTACAATTCTATCTTCATTTCAGCTTGTGTTTTCTTGAATGTTCCTGTATGTTTATTGAATTCAGGTTTCTAATCCAGAATTGTCTTTCTTATTGCATTCAGACATGAGTTTATATTTTCTTGGATACCACTCACACATTAATTGTTATCATCTTTGAGTTCAATTGTGTTTATTTGTATCTTTTTAAAAATTTCTCAAATTCTCTGATAGTGTTTTGATTTTTGTTTTAAAGTCTATGTCCTGGAGTTTCTCTAGGTAGATCTTACTAGGGAATATATCTGTAAGACTGGTGGTTTTGACAGGAGAGATGCTGTTTTGGCTCCTCATGTTGTTTTTATTTCTGCAAGTTTACATGGACTTGTGGACTTTGCTGTGTGTTTCATGTGATGATCTGGACTTCCTTAGATTTGTCTAGGGCAAGAGATGGGGGACCTGAACTGAACCAGGTAAAACTGTTGGGGGAGCTGTTAAATTGACCCAGAGAAAGATAGATCCCAAACCATAGGTCTAGAGCTAGGCCAGGCAAAAGGGATTCACAAAATAAAGTGGATTCATGGCCATAGGTCTGGAACTAGGCTTGTGGACTTGCAAATTGGAGTAGGGGATTGGAAAGGGAAAAAGTGACTTACCCAGAAAAGGTGTCTGATGTACAAGAGTTTACAGAGATGGTCAGATTGGAGGTAGGAAAGAAAGGAATGACGTAACTTAAAGGGATGTTTTGAGAACCATGGGTCTGGAACTAGTGTTGTTGTTGTTTTGTTATTGTTATTGTTATTGTTGTTTTTAGACAAGGTGTCAGTACATAAGCCCTGCAGGCATGGAACTCCCCATGTAGACCAGACTGATCTTGACTTCAAAGAAATCTTCCAGTCTTTGTCTCCCAAATGCTAGTATTATAAGTTGTACACCATGTGTGACTCTACAATTCCTAGTTTTGTTCACATTTCTTCATAAATCTTACAGTTAAATTATTTACTAAGTCTGCATAACTTTGTTTGGGCTTTCTGAGTATTTTGTTGTTGTTTTGTTTTGCAGTTCTTTGAGACAATTTCATTGTCTTTTAGATAAAATGTATTTGCCCATACCCGTTGTATTCCTGCTGGAACTAATGCATGGCCTCCTGCCTGGTGGTTCTGTGTTTGATCCCCGTGTATCCTGTCTTGTGCTACTCCTCAGCAATGCTGAAACCTGACAAACCACACACAATATAGAAGTCTATTCTATAGAAACTGATGATCAGGGCATATTTGTTGTTCAGATCAATGTTACTGGACTCCAAACCAAAATTTCTAGTATTTGAGGGAAAAAACAAACAAACAAACAAACAAACAAACAAACTCATACTCCTGTGCCTTCAGACTTTTCTCCAGGTTATTTTTTCTGTTTTGACCCCAAAGACTATGCTGTAAGTGAAAATATTTTCTTTTCTCCTGGTGCCAAAGGACCTGACAGTGTATATAGCTTTGGAAAATAGAGGCATCTTGCTTGGAAGTTGCTTTCAAACCTTGGCTGCCTAGATTGGTCTATCTCCATTCTCTCCTATATGGAATCACTTCCTTCCTTCCTTCCTTCCTTCCTTCCTTCCTTCCTTCCTTCCTTCCTTCCTTCCTTCCTTCCTTTTTCGTGATTCTGCTTCATGATGGAGGACAGGAAAAGTAGCTTTCTGAAATGTTAAATGATAGATTGGGAAGGGCATAATATACTGTGAAAGAATTCTTCTAAGCTCCATAGATGATATTTCTTTGTTTTATGGTGTATTAGTTACTTTTCTGATTCTGTGATAAAATAACATGTCCAGAAGAAACATAGAAAAGAAAGGGTTTACTTTCATTTATGATTGTAGAAGGATAAATTCCATCATCTAGAAAGGCATGGCATGGCTGCAGGATCAGGAAGCTGGCTAGTTAATTTTTCATTTACACACAGGCTGAAGCATGAACAGGAACTGGGTGAAGCTATAAAACTTCAACACCCCTCTCCAGTGATGTTCTTTCTCCAGCAAGGCTGCATTTCGTGAAGGTCCTGTAACCTCTACAAACAGCTCCATTAACTGGCGTCCAAATGTTCAACTGCATGAGCCTATGGGGGACATTTCTTAATCAAACATATGCTCTCTCTTAGATATTGACTAAATAACAGAGCTACTTAGCTAACACATTCGAGAGTGTAAGTCTACACATATTTGAGTCATGTGCAAGATAGTCATGCTGTCATTCAGTATACTGTACTAATTAATTTCATTGTGTTGAGTCTGTGCAGCTATCTTTTCTAATCACTTTTCTCCTGATTGCTAGTTTCCCCTTGGTTTGATTGGAAGGTTTTGATGCCATAACCCTCAGCTTTTATGGCAGCTTATTCCTTAATTTCTATCATGTCTAGAATTTTGTTTTGTAGAAAATATTAAGGCGACTGATTGTTCTGTTTCCTGGATCATACTATCTGATATATATATAGTACAGAGTTACTAAGAGTACTTCACTTATTTTCTGAGTTTTGAGGAAGATTCATGGTGGCTCTTGATGGACATTTAGAGGAAATTACTCTGTAAGTGCCACATCCATGTCTATTTCTGAAGCTGCATGAGTATAATAGTATCAATGCTCAGATGATCAGACATGGTTTAAAAGAAGATTCTGCCACTTCATAGCTAAAGGGACTTTGATAAGCCATGTAGCTTCCTTGATCTCAGTTCCCTTAACAACAGAATGGGATTAATGCAGTTTTAAAAATGCTAGACATATCTGAGATACCCCTATTTGGTGACCACTCTATTCTTAATAAATCTCTGGTTATGAGTTTTAGGCTTGTGCTTTTTACAAAACTTGTGTAGTTTGGAATACATGGAACTTTTCCAGTTAAATAAAGAATCTTTTCATAAACAAACCAACAATTTCAAAAAACAAATCAAAGTCTCTTTAAAGTAAACAGCAATTACTGATACATTATCTATGTAATGATTTTACATAGGAAAATTTGTTGAGTTAAATCTTTGTTGAGTTAAAACACTATGAAGTTTACTTTCTTGTATCTTAGGATTTAGTATATCTTGTTCCCTTTTTATTTTTTATGTTTAAAAATGCTGTGTGACATGTCTTCTCAATTTTTTTTGTTATATGATATTTATACAGGTAGCTTCCTCAGTCCAGATCTTTTTCCATGGGCCAGTTACTTTCCTATATGTCCTTTGACCTATGCTTCTGTTACCAGACTGTTGTGTAATGAGTTTGCCCAAATACTATAGCACTTTTTTACTACTGTCTTAATTTTGTGTTACTTGCCTTTAGTTTTATTTCAGTAACCACACACTTCTGTGTAGTTTAATTTACTGTAGATTATTAATAAAGGTATGAATTAAGGACTTATTCAATAGTGAAGCTCTTGACGCACTATAAAGCCTCTGCTAGAAAGCTGTGAAGTAGATAGAGGAAGGGCAAAATTTTATGATACTCTGTCAGTGAACTATAGAAATAGTAAGTCTAGAGAATATACTACATACTTAACTTTTAAGATTTGGTCCAGAGCCCAAGGGAACGTTTGCATGCAACAAGCCAAATTTAGTTTGGCTTGGAGTTGGAGGATGTTCTGATGAATTCAAACAGATTGAAAAGTCACAAACAAAAGGCAATTGAGATAAGGAAAAATGTCCTGCTTAAACTCATGCTTTTGTGGATTTTCTCTTTTTTTTCTTCTTTTTTTAAAGGCATTTTTATTAGATATTTTCTTCATTTACATTTCAAATGCTATCCCCAAAGTGCCCTATACCCTCTCCCTGCTCTGCTCCCCAACCCCACTCCTGCTTCCTGGCCCTAGCATTCCCTTGTACTGGGGAATATGATCTTCACAATACTCTTTTGTGGATTTTCAGTTAGCTAAGTGGATGTCTGATGGAGTCACTTTCAGATGAGCACTTATATAGCATTTTTATGAATGGCCCAGAACATGGGTCTCACATAAACAATGAATGGATCTAAGCATCAATTATCATTGCCTATTGGCATCACAAAAAAAGGAACAGATAGTACTTTTTTTTATAGATTAAGCATATCATTATTTTTCTGTATTATTAATTAATTATAGACATTAATATGGCAGCACTTATTCCTTAACCTTTTTTCCCCAAAATATCCACACAGAGATCTTTTAAATATTTCAAAGTCTTGGGCCTTAGCTAGGCATAATCTCAACTAGCTCATATAATTTAACCTAGCTCCATTCAGCCATGTGGTTAGCTATACCTTCCCGGCCTGTGATCAAGTCTGTCTCCTCCCATGTCTCCAGTCAAAAAAAGCCTTTCTTCTTTTTCTTCTTCCTAGAGTTCCTTTCTCCCTCCCAGGAAGTCCTATCCTCCACTTCTCACCCAGCTAATTGGCCATTAGATTTTTATTGAAGCTAGTCAGCAAATGCCTTAGGTAGGTGAGCAAGGACGGAAGCACAATTTCACACAGCATACCCCAACATTCTGCACACTTCCACTTATAAAACAGTCTTCTTAAAAAGAAAAGCAAAAGCCTTTAAAACCTGTTACTAATCATACGAAATAAGAGGAAAACACCTTAAAGGAAAGCATGGTGGCAGGGGTGGGGGGTGGGGGGCAATCAGCAAAATCTAGAGGGCAGTGATTTTATAGAATAATCCATCACATATATTTGAAAATTGAAAGGAAAAACTAGTTAAGGAAACTACAAAATTAAAAAATGTCAAAAGCCAAATTACTTAGCACAGTATTGTTGACTTTATTCAGATAGCAGTTGATTCACTATACACAGAGACTAGCCTTGAATCTTTGATCCTCTTGTCTCTATCTTTCAAGTTCTAGGATGACAGCCACATGCCACCACACCAAGCTTTCATTTTAATCTTTAGACTATGAAGATTGGAAAATGAAAACTAAAAAGGGCCAAATCACTTGTACATCCAGGAAGAAAGGGATATGAGATCTTTACCTACTTCAGGTTGTTGTGAAAGTATCCCAAAGCAATTCTAAGAAGAGTAGAAAGATAAATATGTGCAAACAGCATGCAGTTTTAGTGTGATTTTATGCTTGATATTTGCATGAATATGCTTCCTTTAACAGGTAGAGAAGCATCAGACTTCATTTATTCAACAAACCAGTGATCTCTAAATGTGTGTTTAAACAGAGTTTTCATAGTAAATACTTTTAATGCTTTATACTACATCTCTTGCAACAGATATTTTTCATGTGCACTGATAAGGGTCTCATTCCAACTCCTGTTTGCTTTCTGGGACTAACTCCACACAGAGCAGTCTGTACTAGAGACAATGGCAGAGATAAAACTTCCAGTATCTACCCTATACAATGGAGATTTGGAGTTAGTAAATAAATTCTTCTAGCTCTAATATTTTCAAGATCTGTTCCTGAGACATTTTTGGTTGTCCATCAGAGAGTCTTGAGCAAAACCGGCCACTCTTCACAGGGGTAACCAACTCAACAAGGCATTGGCTTTTCTTTCTTCCTTCTCATGCTGACTGGTCCTTCACTCTTCCAGAATCATCTGCCATAAGAAATCTTTAGACCTAGGTTGTTGCCTCAGCTCTGCTTCTCATAAAATTTGCACCCTTCTAAAGCCTCTCAAGTCCATGCCAAATGCATGGATACTTATTTATAAATTACATTCATGATTACTTCATTTATAGACTATATAACATAAAGAAAGTCTAAATGGGTGGCATAGACATTAAAACATTAACAATTCTATCTCAGGTTTACTGCAATATGCACAATAGAGTAGTATAATTATGTTAAAACCTAGAAAATTTATGAAAGATAAAGTTCATTTTTAAATATTTTACTGGTGATTTGCACATTAAAATGAGATATTGCTTCCTCATATTTTTGTCTGCAGTCATTATGTTTCTTAAAAATAAATTATGTTTTAGTGAAGATTTAAGGTCACAACAAAATTGAAAAATCAAAAAATCAAAATAAAATTTCTACCAGAAGCAGAACTGAGGCAAGAACCTGGGTGTAAGGATTTCTTATGGCAGCTGATTCTAGAATTAAGGATAAAGGGCTGGTGAACGTGACTTGTAGGTGCTTGTGAGCTGCGTAAATTTGGGTCCTCTTGGGGTGGGGGTTGTGTTGAGCTCTCTTTCCAGCTACTGTGAATGGACTTTTTAAAAATAAGTTTTCATTTTTTTTTCTTTTTTTCTTCTCCTTTTAAAAGATGAGGTCTCACTGACTAGCTTTGAGCTCATATACTCCTTGTTTCTACTGCCCATATCTAGACAGCCTCTGTACTGTGGATATTCTATACTGGAGTGATATATTTGTAAACTTTCGATGAACCCACATTAATATGTTAATAATAGTTCATAGTTTACACTTAAATTCACTCCTGCTGTTATTCAGTATAGGAATCTAGACAAGTGGTTCTTAACCTGGGAGTCAAATGACCCTTTCACAGGAGTTGCCTATCAAATATTTATATATGCTTCATAACAATAGCAAAATTGAAGTTACAAAGTAACAATAAAAAATTCTATGGTTGAGAGTCACTATAACATAGGGAAGTGTATTAAAAGGTCTCAGCATTAGGAAGGTTGCAAACCATTAATCTAGATGACTATAAAGTCACACACATCTGCAGTTACTTTATCATACAGAATTTCTTCTGATGTGGCTGCATTTTTTAATCTCAGCAGTAGTATCCACTGCTGCATTTGGTTTTTTGGTCAATATTTGGTATGTTTGCCATTCTACCTGAGCTGTGATGGTATTTCCTTTTGTTTTAATTTGTAATTCTCAAAAGATATATGATGCTGAGCATTTTCTTATACATTTATATTCCATTTGGTATATCTTATTTGTTAAGGTTTCTGTACATATATTTTCACCCTTTTTTAATCAGATTGTTAATTTTATTATTATTAAGCTTTAACAGTTTTTTGTATAGTTGGTATTGTGGGACTTATTCCTCTGGGCATCATGTGGGTACCGTTATCTTGAAAGCAGAGCAGCTGTGATTACCTGCATGAGACTGTCACAAGATCAGGTCTACTAACATACTCTCATGGAATGAAGAGAGAGTATGAGAGTGGGAGCCCTTTTGAAGGGTAGGTAAGTTAATAATTGCTGGATGATGTGGCACATGAAAATAGTACAGGTATATCTCAACAATGGCATACAGAGCAGAGAACCTGTTGCAATCCTTGAAAACAGCTTAATAGAATAGAATTATAAGAAAGCTATTGAAAAACTTGTATTTCCCTTGTTGTAGCTCATAAGACATGCAACTGAGGGATAGCTCTCTGTTCATAAAGAACCTGTCTATACAAGGGAAGAATTATGGTAAGGAAAGAACATGTAGATAGCATCCTCCATATTACTCTTTGACTTAGTAAATAAATTGGATAAAGAAAAGAGTAAGATAGAGGTACTGGCTTCTCTTTTTAAGATTATTTTATTTTGTGTATATGAGTATTTTGCCTGAATGTATGTTTGTGCATCACACATGGGTCTGATATCAGTTGAGGTTAGAAGAGGTAATATGATCCACTAGAACTGTAGTTACAAATGGTTGTGAGCCACCCTGTGGGTGCTAGGAACTGATGGGTGCCTGGTTCTTCTTTAAGAACCACAAGTGCTCTTAACCACTGAATCACATCTCAGACTTATAATAAAGCTCTCTATCTCTCAACATTTAATTTTTTATTTTTAATTATGTGTATATATGTGTGTTTGTGTGTGAATATGTACATATGAGTGTAAGTATCAATAATGGCCAAAGGTATTGGATCTCCTGGAGCTGGAGTTACAGGTGGTTGTGAGCCATTTGTCATAAGTGATATGAACCAAACACCCAAGTCCTCTGGTATAGAACTACTGAGCCAACTTTTCAGCCCACCATTTGTTATGTCTCCAGGCATGGGTGTTGCATAAGGAAAAGAAAAAGAATGCAGATTAGACAGACCTGTGCAAAATATTCCTTTCTGGAATACAAAGGCTTGGAACCCACAGGTAAAACTGAGTAGTGAAAAGGAAAAAAAATTACTTGTAAATGACAGTGCATGCATGGGGTGAGAGAGTTGGTGCTGGAGACTATGTTCACCAGAGACTAGGAGGGAAGTTAATATTTCAGGGACATGTGAACTGATATGAAGCTTTAATAACTTTGCTGTGCACCATGCTGGGCCACGATCTTTGAGAAATAGAAGTTTCTGATTAAAAACAGAGTGAAAAACAGAAGGTTAGGTTGGCTTCATGAGGTGCCAACACAACCAAGAGGGGATTCAAAGACAAAGTGACCACAGCAGATTAAAGGGGTCTGTCTTAGTCATCGAAAAGCAAATGAGGTAAAATTTGTATCAGGCTAGAGTTCCCAGTGAAAATTACTGGCAGAATGCCAAAAGCTTTGTTTGTAGGCCTCAGAAAAGCCTTAAAGCCTGCAAGCAAGTTCACAAAAGAGATACTGAAAACGCCCATTTTTGTCTTTTACTGTGAAGGAACTAGATCCTGTGTGATGAAAATTGCCTCAGTCTCATAGAGTAACCAAGTTTTCATACATGTGGAGGCCCTACATCCAATTGTAGACCCATTGGCCCCAACCAATGTGCAGAATGTTTGGGCTTGGGTGGATGCCTAGGCCAGGTATACTTTGAATCCTGGTGGCCTCCTGGAAGATCAGGGGGCAATGGATATCAGTTTGATTGATGTGGAGATAGAGCAGTGTCTGTGTGATTGATTAAACCTATTATAGTGTTAAGAAATTATCCATCTACAGTATGCTGCATATTCTGGAGATAGAGATATTTCTTCTTCAGCCATGTCCCTTTTAACTGGCTAATGAAGAAGAAGCAGCCTGCCAGAAGGTCAACATGGGAACTGAAGTCCAAATGGCAACTGGGGGTCCTATACCATTTTGATCACAGGCCATGCTGAGCAACACATATAAGTTCTGCCTAGCAGCAGAGGTATGTGTGCGTGTGTGTGTGTGTGTGTGTGTGTGTGTGTGTGTGTGTGAGTGTTATGCAGAGCAGCAGCAGTGTTCCAGGATAAGGAGGCCAAACAGCTCATGAAGAATGATTGTGGATTTTTTTTAAGATTTATTTTATTTTATTATATGTAAGTACACTGTAGCTGTCCTCAGACACTTCAGAAGAGGGAGCCAGATCTCATTACGGATGGTTGTGAGCCACCATGTGGTTGCTGGGATTTGAACTTATCACCTTCGGAAGAGCAGTTGGGTGCTCTTACCTGCTGAGCCATCTCGCCAGCCCCGATTGTGGATTTTTGAGAACTGAATAAAATTGGGCATCATATTATAGCACCCTTCCTTTGGTACTATAAAGTAAATAAAAAAATCTGTGCCTGGGGAGATCATAGATCCTAGTGAGAAAAGTACCAGTATTGTTTTGTTGTGTTAAGTGAATATGTCTATAAAATTGCTTTCTGAGCATTTATGCTTATACCTACAGTTTATTGCTGTCAGCCTTGCTTTCAAAAGCTTTTTGCAGTGGGTAGCACTCTGCCGAGTCATAATGGGTCAGAGTGTTGAGAATATGTGACTAATGCTGTTCATATTGGTCCAAAGCTCAGCTCTACATTGGAAAAAATACTTATACATCTATATCATCCTCTTCAAGGCCCAAAGGTTATTACTTAAGAGGAACTGAAAAATGTAAGAGCCAGAGAAAAAAGTAGAGTAATGTAGAACTCTGTCCTCTAGAAATGATGTGGCCACTAGCATCTTGAAATTAGAGCAGTTGTAATTTTCTACGTAGACTCTGGCAAAGTGGAGCTACTAACATTTCATTGTAGAATGGAAGGAGAAGGGTACATGAAGTGCTATCTTCCCATCATGAGAATATGTAAACAGTTAATTTCTGGGGAGGGGAGGAGAAACTTCTTCACAGATGCCCATATCTTGACCATGCTTCTGTAAGTAAACTCATGGTCCTGTAAGCAGATCTAATTAAAACCATTGATTTATCTAACTTCACCTGAGTGGAACCATTTCTTTGATCTGTCCTTAGTGGCCTGAGGTACCATTAATGCCCTAGTTGGTATGAGAAAACCCTTGTTCTCATCATCCCAGGAAACATCTAAGCTTATTTAGGTAACTGTAGTTTAACAGCCATGGTTTCTTTTCTAAATTTTACCCAGTCTATGACTTGTCTTCTTGTTCTCTTGAAGTATCCTTGGCAGGGCAGGACTTTTTCATTTTAATGAAATATGATGTATTAATTATTTATTTTTGAGATTATGTTTTCTATGTGCTGAAATAGTCACCACCAAGGCCAAAATCACTTAGATTTTCTCCTGTGGTGTATTCTAGGAGTTTTATTATTGTTCTGTATATTATAATTATGCCTAAGTTTTCACAGGTCTTGCACATACTTTGTTAGATTTATGTTTATGTATTTCATTTCTGAGATGCTAATGTAAATGATCTCGTAGTTTTTAATTTCAAATTCTATTTTATCATTTCTCATATAAAGAAGATATTGACTTTTTTATGCTGATTATATATTGCCAAGGCCTGCAAAATAACATATTGGAAATATTTATTTATTTAATTTTTTTGCTTTTCTATATAGACAAATATCTTCTAAAAACCAAAACAGTTTCATTTCTTTCTTACAACTCTGCGCAACTTTTCATTCTTTTTCTTCTAGAAGCTCTTCAGCTAGGACTTCCAGAATGATATGGAAAATGGGTGGGAGGAGTTACCTCTTTGTCTTATTCTTGATCTTAGCAAGAAAGCTTTTAGTTCCCTACTGTTATGGAGGCTTTTAGCAGCAGTTCTCATTGTAAATTTTTTTTTTTTAGGTAATGATGCTCTCTTCTTAGATTGCTGTACTTTTTAAATATTATTTTATTGTATTTGCATGAGTATTTTGGCTGGATACATGTCTCTGTCCCACATGTGTGCCTGCCACCTTTATAGGCCAGAATAGGGGCTTGGATTACTTGGAATTGTATTCACAGATGCTGTGAGTTGCCATGGGGATTCAGAATACCCAATTTGGATCCTTTGCAAGAACAACAGGTACTCTCAACTGTAAGCCGCCAGCGGGTCTATGCTAATTGGGTTCCTAAGGGGGAGGCTGGAGCTGTATGGGAGAGAACGGTGGAGAAGAATATGGAGGCCAAGACAAATCACTCTGATCAATGCTCCAAAGTTTATTGGGAGTTTGTGCTTATAAAGAGGGTAGGACCATCCCCACCCCCCCAGTCCGTTCTTGGCGCCTGGGTCCAGCCTGAAGATGATGACGTGCAATGTGCAGGATGTATCTCTGGAATGTCTCAAGGGTGTCTCAGCAGGCGGCAGGATTTCAGAGTAGTACAGTGGCAGTTGACAAAACAAAAGAGCCTACTAAATAGGAAAGCTACACCACAGGTGATCTCATTTCAGTGGGAGCAAGATCTGAATCAGCCTGCTTCAGGCTGGGGGAGGTTAGACTCAACCACTGTGCCACCCTCCAGGCCCATAGTTTTGTAATCATAATTGGATGTTTGATGTGTCAGATGTTTTTCCTGCACCTGTTGATGTATTCACATGATTTTCTGGTTTAGCTTATTGATATGTGGAATCATATTAATTGATGTTGGAATGTTGTATGCCTGAAATAAATCCTACTTGAAAAATATTTTTTTTATTACTAACTGAAGAAATACCACCACCACAGCCATGATATTTAACTTTGTGAGAAAACATGATTCAACATTTTTTTTTTTTTGCATTTTTGGAAAATTCTGGTTTAACATTTGGTCAAAATGTGCTTTGAGAATCTGTTTCCAGATTCAGCTAATTTTGTTAAAAGTTATTTTGAGGGCCGGAAAGGTGGTTCATTGGATAAAAGTACTGGGTGCTCGTTCAGAAAACCTGGGTTTGATTTCCACCACCATGTGTGGTTAACAACTATTTATAACTCCAATTCTAGGAAATCAGACACTCTCTTATAACCTCTATAGGTAATACATACATGTGGTGCACAGATATACATTCAGGAAAATACTCATATACATAAAATTTTAAAATATTTGATTTGCGTGGCTGAGTATGATTGTTAATGTAACTGAAAGAGGTGTATAGATTTAAAACAAAGATGTGCATTATTGGCTGCATTGAGTACTCAACTGCATTAATCACTGTTTATCAATTGTATTAGAGTTAGTCAAGAGAAACAAACCAAGAAGAGGATGGTAGATAAGTAGGGAGACAGAGAGAGAGATAGGTAGATAGATGACAGATAAACATAGATAGGGCAGGTGTCTATATCTCCTATTGCAAGGAATTGGTTCACATGCTTATGGAGAATGAGAAGCCCCATGCTCTGTAGTCTACAAGTCAGAAGCCAAGGAGAGCCTAGAGTGATTCTAAAATCTTATGGTACTCAAGTGTATATCCCTACCCAAAGTGAGGAGAAGACTGATGTGACTTCTTAATCAAGCATGCAGAAAGTGGTCAATTTCGCCCTTCCTCCAGTTTTTATTCCATTTAGCTTCTCAGTGGATTAAATGATCCCTTCATTGGGGAAGGCAAATTACTTTACTGAACCCACCAATTAAATACTATTTCAGATACACCCTCACCAATATTTCACAAGAAATGGTGTTTAACCTGAGCAATATATATCCCAGATGATATATCAAATCCATTACTCTGTCATTTGTATAAAGATTTTTGTTGACTCCTTTAACCTTAAACTATGCTTGGGGAAAAACTCCAAGAAAGCATTTTAAAGTTCTTTTCATGGAAAAAAAAATACTTAACTCAGCTTATCTTTGTGCTTGTGCTTGTGCTTGTGAGTGTGTGTGTGTGTGTGTGTGTGTGTGTACTAAGGAGAGAGCCTATGGATAGATAAACTCTTTTTATTCCATTTTTGTATTAGATATTTTCTTCATTTACATTTCAAATGCTATCCTGAAAGTCCACTATACCCTCCCCCTCACTGGGTGCTCCAGTGGCACAATCGGTTAGTGTGAGGTACTTATAGATAAACTCTTTACCATTGAACTTTATCTGTAGCTGTGAACCTTTCTTGTCTTTGTTTTTCATAAGGATACAGAAGTGCACATTCTAAGCATCACATACATGTATTGTTTTCTGCAAAAAAAAAAAGTAACACAATAATGGAAAAATTCAAACATAGTGATCTCTCTGCTACATAGTTTTCTCTCCAGAAATTCTACATTTCTTACTTCCAAACAAACAAACAAACAAAAACACCTATTTCCTCAAACAGATCTATTATGTGAATTTACAAAATGTTTATGCCAAATAAAAACTTTAGGATTTCTTGTCAATATTAAGGCCAGCAATTTGAAACCTTAATATAAAAGAAATGTGCAGTCCGGAGCTGGTAAATGGATGCAGTAATGGGAACCTTTGTTGCCAGTCATGATGACTTGAGTTGGATACCCAGAACCCACAAGAAGAAAGGAAAGAACCATATGTGGTGATTTGAATGAGAGCAAACACCATAGGCTCATTTATTTGAATGTCTGGTCCTCAGTTGGTGGAACTATTTGGGAAGGATTAGGAGGCATGGCCTTGTGGAATGACATGTGTCACTCCAGGGTACGCTTTGATGTTAGCTCTGCCTCTGTCTCCTACTTAAAGATAAGGACCCAACTACCAGTTATTGTTACAGTTCCTGCCTGGTGCTGAGCTTTCTACCTTGATGGTCATGGACTCCCGCTCTGCAACTGTAAGCAAGCTGCCAATTAAATGATTTCTTTTATAAATTGCCTTAGTCATGGTGTTTCTTTTCAGCAATATTAAAATAATTAAGATACCTCCCACAAACAAACCCTAATAAATGATTTTGGGTTTTTTGTTTGTTTGATTTTTAAAAAAAAATCAAAACAAAAACATATAATCCCTTATAATGTATAGGTAGCAAGTCAAGCAATCTCATTTAGGTCACCTCATTTTAAAAGAAAAATATTTATTTTAAGTGAGATGAGTGTCAGATAATAAAATTTATCATTTAATCATTTAAGTGTACAATTATATAGTTTATTTTTCCAGTTTTGCATAACCACCCATCTATTTAGTTCCAGAATACTCCTATCATCTCACAAAGAAGCCCTCTACCTATTATATGGTCACTCCTACTCAAATTTCCCTAAGCTTTTTACAATCATCCATTTGTCTGTTGTCCTCATTATGTTGCAAACAAACTCTCTTGGGAACCCTTTCCTCTTAGCTTGTATGCTTCCCCTGGCCACTCCTCAACCCAAACTTACAGAATAGCTGCCGGACTAAGAAAAGATGCCTTTGTGGCAGGTGGAAACTTTCTTAGGGACATACTCCAGTCTTTTATATCTGTAGCTTGGATGGAGTCTTTCCCGCACTACAGGTATTTTACATGTTTTTTTGATAGCTGTGGTTTTGTGACAAAACACTAGCCAAAAGCAACTCAAGGAAGGAAGGGTTTGTTTTGTTTTTTGTGTAGGGGAATGTATGGTAGCAGGAGATTAAGACAGTGGGCTTCCTTGCATCCACTGTCAGGAAACAGGTAAGTGTTGCCTCTCACTTCCTCCTTTTTGTTCAGTGTAGGACTTGAAGCCCTGGAATGATGGCACCCGCAGTTAGGGTAGGTCTTCCCATGTCAATGACTCCAACCCAGAAATATCCTGACACATATGCCCAGAGGTTTATATCTTAAGGAATTGGAATTCTAGACACTGTTATGTAAACAGTAATAACCAACGCAATAAGTCTTTCCTATTCCCAGAGGTTACAAACTGTGACTCTTTTCTGGGCTTCAGTGGATTTTTTTTTCCTCCAAATGCAAATATTATCGTTATATTAGTCTGCCTTGACTAAAGTTTTATTAATACCATGACAAAACTACTTAGGAAAATCACTTAGGTAAGGAAAAGATTTATTTAATTCATGGTTTAGAGGGTTAAAGTAAATGATCATATGGCCCATTAATTAAGCCTACTGTGAGGGTGATAGAGGACCATGTAGAGGGTAGAGACACATGTCAGAGCATGTGGCCACTTCAGAAGCCAGGAAAGAGAGAAAGACAGGTGAGAGTATCCCAGCTTTGGGGTTATGTCCGCAGTGATCTAAAGACCTGCCACTAGGGTGTAAGTTCTGTATCTCTTCTACTACTTCTCAATAGCACCACTGTGAAGACAAACACATATGGGCCAATGACATTCAATTATCCACACAATGTCAGACATCATTCTTTTCCCCTTTCCAGTTTCAAGAACATATCACACAGTGAATTCGACCTGCTCTCCTCCTCTCATCTAAGGCCAAATTAAGGGGACACATGCTTTACTCTGGAGTAAGAAAATAGGAAGATGAACAGAGAAAAACACCTGGTAAGATGGAGGACAAAAATCAGTGCCTGTTATTATTCTGTCATGTAAAGTTGGAACTAGAAAAGATTTTCCAGGAGTCATATACCTATTTAGGGATCTTGTACTAAGTATATTCCATTTATTTTGAGGTATGAAAATTATTCTATCATCGTCATTTCCCCTGAACAATATATATCCCTAAACTTAAGTTCTCTCTCAGAGTTGTTCTTATCCTGTATTGACAGTTCTGCTTAAAGTGAACACTGACTCTACCATATTAGATAGCATGATTCACCTGGGTTCCCTGTCATATGTATAATTTAAAGAGGAAGTGAAGCTACACATATATTGGGCTACTCCTGATTCTATAAGGCCATTATAGAGAGACACAATTTTTATCTCTTCTGAAGAATGACAAGGATAAGAACTGTCTAAACCAATTTCCCCAGATTTACTCTTCTCCCATACCATGTAGTACTCAAGAAGTTTTTGTGCAGTCCAGACTGAAAGATTGAATTTTCCTTGAAGATAATTTATATCATCTTGTGGTCCATAATACGCTTTTAAAATAATTCTTTTATTTTAAAAGAATTTATTTTTATTTTATGGATATATGCATGTATGCATGAGTATATATATATATATATAAAACCTGTATGTCTAGTGCACATGCAGACTATAATAAAGTGAAACTTAAAAAAATAAATAAATAAAGTGAAACTTGAGTTACAGAAAGTTTTTAACCACCATGTAAGTTCTGGGAATGGATCCTAGGTTCTCTAGAAGAATAAGAAGTCCTTATAACCACTGAGCCCTCTCTCCAGGCCCTACTCTTGTGTGGAAAATTCTCAAATAATCTAGAAATCAATATTTTTCAGATTATCCCTACACTGACTGCAGTGAAAGTCTGTTGAGGGTATGCCTGGATCTTTTTTTAAGCTATATTTTTCAAAGATGTGTTTATTTTATATATGTAAGTACACTGTTACAGTCTTCAGACATACCAGAAGAGAGCATCAGATTCCAATACAGATGTTTGTGAGCCACCATGTAGTTGCTGGGAATTGAACTCAGGACTTCTGGAAGAGCAGTCAGTGCTCTTAACCACTGAGCCATCTCTCCAGCCCCAGTAAGCCTACATCTTGAACAAGATATTTCTCTATGCTTTGCATGTTACTTGGCAAACAGTCTTGAATTAAGAAAATCAGAAATGACCAAGTTCCAAGTTCTAGTAAAACAGCAGAATTGTTCAACTATCAAAACAGACTAGGTGGATCACAGAGAATGTTAGGGTAGTGAAAATTGTCTAAATAATGCCCCAATTGTGGCTATACACCTTTCAAACCATATATTGTGTGTAAGATCTTTATAGACTTTTAATGATGATTGTAGTGTGTCAATGTTTATTTATTAGTAGTAAAAATGTCCTACTGTGGTGCCAGATGTTAATGATGGAAGAGATTTGCATGGGTCAAGACAAGAGGTCTAACATGCAACCTCTGTGATTTTTGCTATAACCCTATATCCAAGATAATTAAAAAAAAAATCTAAATGGACAGAATGAAGACAATAGTTAATCTCATCTCAATGTTCAGAGAGATGTTACTCATTACTACTAACCCTGCCCTCAGAAAGAATAGATAAAAATCAGCTCAGGGTTGGTGTTCATATTGCATAAAATTGCAGCTACCCTGAGCAGATGAAGGAGAGCAGTGTCTAGCCTTGTGGGATCCCAGCTCTAAATCTCTGTGTCCTGCACATCCTGACAATCAGGGCTCATTTATTCCCCTTTGGTTTTATGATCTGAGGCTTCCCACATTGCTAACACATTACTCATCTTAGTTATATAGACAGCAGGGTCAAACAAGTGACTTCTTGGATCTCAGAAGTGACTGATGGCTGTGTAGACTGGGCTGCATTTAAAAGGTTGTCTTGCTCTCTTGAGTAAATATATAACATTGAAAATGTTCATGTCCACCTCACTTTCCCCTCTACCCCAGGGGTTGGATAAATTATATTACCTACTAATTGAGCATGCTACTTCTACAGCTCAGTAATGAGTCAGAGGGATTTGGCTATGTCTGCTCTTCTGGCTTACCCATCTCATAAACATTCAGAGTGACAAACTTTTTCTTTGGCTTGGGGTCATAAAGAGGGAATAAAACACTCTTAATTTTTTTCCAACTTAAGACTTCAGTGAAATATTTTCCACCATTCTCAGCAAGACATAATACTTTGTGTCATGAATAAGTTAATGAGAAAAATATGGATGCCCACCATCTCTAGGGAGGGGGACCTCTTAGGCAGTTTGCCCCTTAGGGTACCATTTATTCTCTAAGACATTTGGGCAGTCTGAGAAATCTGTAGTTTGGGGCTTGCACCAAAGTACTGGGGATGAATCTGACTTTTTCTTCGGCAATCTTTCCTAACATTTACCTTGAACTTGGACAGCCCTTTCCACTGAACCATGCTTTAAACTGCCTGAGAAGTTGTCAAGTGGGTGAACAGCTCACAGCAAGCATCAACAAGTGCCAACTACCAATTATTTCAACACAGCCCTTTTCACATTTTATTTCATCAGTGGGTCAAAATTGTGCTTACCTAGAGACGGCTGTCCAGATGCTCAGCTAGGCCTTCAGTTGGTTTTCTACCATCTGGCCACAACCTGCCTTGGCAACTCAATTTTCCACAAGCCCTTTCCAGCTCAAAGCAAATAGCACCACAGCTATTGCTTGAGCCCTCTTCCTGCCTAAAACACTGTTTTTCAACCATTTTAAATCCTCCCCTTTTTGATTAGGTTGGTGAACATCAGAGGATAGTAATTTGGAAAAATAATTTTTCCATACCAAAATTCTTAAAACCTTTACTCAACATTTAAGTAGGTACATAGAAGAAAAAAGTTAGTTTTCCTATTAATAAACATAAAGAAACTGATTTGCTTTTGAATTTATGTCCAGGGGCTGAACAGAGGTGTTATGGGAAAAAAGGGGGGGGGGAGCTTTCTGTCTTTTATATATCTTTTGTTCTCTCTTTGTTTTTATTTTATAATTTCCCAAGTCACATAACTTTTTTGGAAGTATATTATGAAGTTGAAATGCAGCTTATTAAAACTATCTTTCCTGGTAGACATTTCCCCACCACCAAATGTTATTTGGGTTCAGAAGTTCATTTAATTATAACTAATCTCCATTGGATAGTAAGGCCTGTTGTAATGCTTCTGTATTTCTGTTGCAAAGCATTGAAAGTGTGTTTGTTTGTTTGTGTGTGTGTGTGTGTGTGTGTGTGTGTGTGTGTGCTCTATACGTTCAGAAATCTTAGCACACACAGAGAGAGAGAGGAAGTATGATAGGGCATGAACCTATTGCATTCACTGAAGATTGAAGGTATCCATAAAAATAATTTTGGGCTAAAGATATAGTTTAGTGGTAGAACATATTCCAAAGTTGCAAGAAGACTAAAATTTAGTTTCTAGCACTAAAAAGAAAATTATTATGTTGTTATTCATGTTTATGTTTATTATGTAGTGATATTTAGTATGATCACATCTGTAGTTTTATATATATATATATATATATATATATATATATATATATATATATATATATGCAAATAATATGTCATTATTACACCTACCCATAATAGTCTGGCTCATGAACAGATTTTGCTATTCAAGTGGGTGATCCTAGAACCAATCCCTGTGTCTAGGGAGGGCTGATTATATTGCCTAATATCCCTATGATGATGCATACATATTATTAGGTCCCTTCTGACTTAAGTGAAAACAGAATCCATTTACATTTCACCAATTTAGTCAAAAATTAATGAAGAAAGTGGAATTAAGGAGTACCATGATTCTAATTTACATCAGGATTCTATTTGGCTCCTCATGAGGCATTTTTATTTTTTTTTAATTTTTATTTTATTTTGGAGGGATTATAATTACATGTCTCTTTTTCCTTCCCCAAAACCATCCCATATATGCCTCTCCTCTCCACCTCAGAATAATAGCCTCTTTTTTTTCACTAATTATTTTTTCCATACATATGTATACGTACATACATACATGAGGGGAGCAGGGCGGGGGGAGGGTATAGGGAACTTTCGGGCTAGCATTTGAAATGTAAATAAAGAAAATATCTAATAAAAAAAAAAACCTGAGAATCTTTTCTTTTGTGGGATTTGACTCTGTTAGATGTACCTCTATTCTTTCAACTGTATTCAGCTTTGTATATAAAATTCCAGCATGTTCCACAGCTAGAACTTTCCTATTCAAAGTGTGGGCCTTAGTATCAACTAGAGTTTGCTAGATATTCAGCTTCTCAGGCCCCACTCCAGAATTCCAAACTTGAAGGTGAATTGTGAGTTCATTGAAGCCTAAGACTGGATTGCATTGTGGACCTGGTCTTCCTAGCTGCTCCACAGGTATGGGATCAAGGGTCCTAGTGGACAGGTATTAGGTTTTCTGCTTCTTTTGTCTTCCTAACAGTACTTACGTAGGCACAAAAACTGTCAGAAGCACTTTTATCACAAGATTGGTCAACTTTTGCATTGAATTTATTTCAGCCTTTGTATAAGAGAAAGAAAAATAATCTCTTTCATAGCTCTCACATGGTCCAATCTTTGTTAATTCAAGTGCTTTTTTTTTTTCTCTCAGGAACTACTTTTCCTTAAAGGCATCTGATTTCTATAATTTTGCAAGTGAGCTTCAAATGTTCTTTCTAATTTGCCTTTAAGCACAATTCATGAAGACAAATTTGACAATACTAGTTTCCCTTAGAGCAAAAATACTCCCATTAGAAATCTAGAAATTATTCTATTGAATAAAATGTTTCCTAATGTACTATAAAAAGTGCATTTAGAAAAAGCAAATATTTGGAGACAGAACATAGAAGAGTCCACTGCTATGAAACCTAATGAGGGAAGGGACTAAACAGTAATTCAGTTATTTTTTAAATAATAAAGCCTACAGCATTTAACAACTTTCACCTTCCCCTATGGACCTGTTTGCAATGTGTATCAATCATGCAAGAAGCCTAACTTACTATACACCTTCAGAAATCTTGGCTTCCTGGACTCATGTAAAAGAGTCAGGCTAGCTAGTTTAGATAAATGTATAAGTTCAAGGTAAATAAAAGACCCTATGTCAAAATATGGTAGATGGTTTTTCTGAGATTGGCCTCTAGCTGTTTTTCTGAGGTTGGCGTTTAGCCTCTGTATATGGACACATAGCAATCTGTGCTTTCTGAACAAGCGTTTAGTTCTAGTCATATGAGGGCCTTACCACCTCTTTGGAAAGTGACATCAAGGATCAGGACAGAGAGCAGAAATTGCACCAATCTCCCCTTGGATTTTGTGTGGGAGGTTAGAGCTTGTAACTGAGAGTTCATTCTAGTTGAAAATTGAAATTTTTGGTCATGACAAATGTTCTTTAGATATATCTCCCACCCCAGATCTTACTTCTAGCTCTGTGAGGGGTGAAAATTGGCTTATGTAATGATAATTATGACTTCTGAAGATGCCAAAAATGTTGAATAGTTGTGGTTAAGTTACCCAGGTTGACTAAAAGCTATGATTTATTTGAGAAATAAATACTTTTATAAATAAATAAATAAATAAATAAATACTTTTCCTTTTATTAGAGAAACATGATGTAGTCCTACCCCTAACAATGATCCTAAACATATGTAGGAGGGTAAACTGGAGCTTTAGAATAAGAATGAAGGAAGTCAGTGAAGTGGCCTGTGAGTCATTTATGGAAGAAGGCACTATCTGAAGTGCAGGTCCCTAATGGAACAAATGCTTCATCACCCCAAACTTTGACTATTCAAACCTTGGAAATCCCTCCTTTATGAAGCCTTCACAAGTGAAGCTATCTTCTTTTCTGGGCTTTGCCTATGTTGGATGTACATTATTTCAGACCTCTGTCATGCCTTCCTCATTATGATGGATTGAAACCTCTGAAACTGTTAGAAAGCAATGCATCCTTACCCCTTAAAGACTCATACAGGCACAGCATATACAGATATATCTAAGCATGGTCACCTCAAGGTGACCTGGAAGCCAGTACAAGAAGAGAGGTGGGGAAAGATACAGTTCCCAAGGACATACACACAGTGACCTACTTCTTCTAACTAGGTCCCACCACCAGACTTTCTAGAAATTCCCTAAATAGTACCACTGTCTAGGGACCAAGCCTTCTGTATTAAGAGTGGGGGATATTTTATATTCAGTCCATAATAATGGCCATTTATAGTTACAAATTTGTTCTGGCATCGCCTCTGTGCAAAGAGACATATTTATTGGTTCTAGGGGATTTTTCTCTCCACTTCTTACTTTAACACTGCTCTTTGACTATGACCAGGAGTTTCCAGCATGCCCTGGGTGGGATTTTCTGTGGCAATTGGAGAACAGATTACTATATTCCTCCTTTGAGATTAGTGTTCCTGGGTGGGCAGTATCAGTAATTGACCACTTGGTACCTGTGTGAGAGAAGTTTCCTCCACTTCAGACTAACTCTCACTGGCCATTTGAATGAAGTCATTTGGATACAAAGTCCATTTAAGTCCTGAAACCCACAGGAAAGCATTTGCCTCTACCAAAATGGCATTTAGAGTGCAAGTAATAAGTCCATGGAAGTATTATCAGAGGGATCCTAATTCACTCAATATGCTTTCTAGAACAAATTCCCCCAAGTAGCTGAATTGTAGGACCTTTGTCATGGTGTCCTTTTTGGAAATGGCAACCTGCCTCTTATGCACAACATTTCCCAGAACATGAACATGAGCATGGGTTTTTCTCAAAGTGCTTATGAGGCAGGGCTCCTGGCCATACTAACAGAAAAATTCAGCTAGAGCCGCAGACTGCTGAATCTAGCTGTTTTGATGAGGGGATAATGTAATAAGCAAATAATCAGTAATAAAAGGGAAACTCTTCCTCCTCCCTACCCTTTCCTCTCTGACCCATGAGCAGATAGGGGCAATCCCTGAGTCCTACAATTTTAAAGTAGAGAGGCAGAGGGGCAGACTTCATGAGCTGCACAGTTAAGCCAGGCAGCAGAGAAGAAAGTAAAAAAAAAAAAAAAAAACTCCCTGGGTCACAATTCCTCATAATCAAGTTGATTTTTCCTATAGTCAAATGGTCATGCCAGGTTCTGGTTTTCAGGTAGATTAATGAGTGTTTTCTATACATGAGACACATACCATAAGGTAGTAATTGGCACAGGACACAAAAAGACACAGAGCACTTAAGGAGCTAAAATCTAAGGAACCTGTTGACCCCAGTCAAGCTCTCTTCCCTGACAAGTTAGTTATTTTGATTCCCATTTGGGGAACTCAGGTCACTAATGGCTTTACATAGTTCTTAAGAAACAGAGAGAGAGAGAGAGAGAGAGAGAGAGAGAGAGAGAGAGAGAGAGAGAGAGAGAGAGATAGAGCGCCCAAATTGTTAGAATTATTTTCCATGAGATTTTCTTCTTGGAAAGTGACTTTGGCTGGCTCAATAAAAGTTATCTTGGCCTAGAACAGAGTTGATTAGAAGAGACAATAAGAACACTGAGAGCTGTGGCCTGTGGGAATAAACTGAGCAGCACTAATGTGCAAATTCCATGGGCGAGCCTGTCTTCTGCTCCTGGAGGAGAATTCAGTTCGTGCTTGCCACAGTACTGTAGGAGCACTAGAGGAGGTACTTACAGCTTACTCACAAGTCAGTCACTCTTAAGGCTCTATCTACTCATAGCTCCAAGGATGTTTTTTTAAGTCAAGCCAGAGATGTGGAAAATGCTTTAGGTGGGACGGGGTACCTTAGAGATATCATAGATTCAGTTCCAAAGCACCACAATGAAGCAGATTTTTGCAACAGTTAGGATTTCCTGTGATAGTAAACTACGAAGTCTTTAATAGTATAGGTATTTTTAAAAGGGGGGAGTAGTAGGAAGAGGAATATGAAAGGGTGGGACTTGAAGGAAAGGAGGGACTGGGTGGGGTGTGATCTGTATGTAAAGTGAATAAATAAATAAATAAATATTAAAAGACTAATGCACACCATTTGATAAAAAAAATACTAGTGTGCCTTATGGAACATGCATATAATCCCAGTTACTTGGGAGACTGAATGAGGAGGGTGGCAAGTTTGAGGTCTGCATGGGAAAATAGCAAAATTCTGTCTCAAACTAAAATGAATGTTTACTGAATCATTGCAAGTTCAGTTGACACTAAAGGAGCAAATTTGTCTTTAAAAACATTTCAAAGGAGGTTAGGGCATAGCTCAGATATAGAAAGCATGCTGAGCAAGTCAAGAGCCCTGGCTCCAGTATCCACACATACAGAATTGTTGCTAACAATCATGTGAACAATTTGAGAGATGTCTTTGATAGATTTACTCTAGTGAATTTGTAAAAAAGAAAAAAAAAAAAAGAGAAAGAAAAGTAGCATCTTCCAAATGCTATGAATCAGAGTGCAATAAAAAGAGATTGTCTTTCTTTTTGAATCTTGTCAACATGAAATAAAATCACCAAAAAAGGAGGGGTGCTTTTTTTTCCTTAATTATCTTTAATCGGTTTTTATAATCCAGTCGTTATCCCACTCCCAGTCCACCCTCCCACAGTTCCTCATCCCATTCCTCCTTTCCTGTCTCCAAGAGAATGTCCCCCACCCCCACCCCACCAGGCCTCCCCACTTCCTGTGGCCTCAAGACTCTCTAGGGTTAGGTGCATCTTCTCTCATTGAGGCCAGATCAGGCTGTCCTCTGCTGTATATGTGTCAGTGGCCTAGTATCAGCTAGTGTATGCTGCCTGATTGGTGGCATGTCTGCGAGATCTTAGGGGTCTGGGTTAGTTGAGTCTGCTGGTCTCCCTATGGGGTCACCCAAGGGGGGGTGCTTTTTAATACAAGAATAACAAAAGGAAATTGAAATGCATTCATTCATTCATTCATTCATTCAGGTGTTGGAGATCAAGCACATATGCTGCCTAAGCATTCTACCATGAGCTACATTCCTAGTCATAAGCAAAATGCATCTAGAGACATAGCAGAATTTTTTTCAAGCTTTTCTAACTCCATATGTGTCATCATGTACCTTTTGATTACTAGTGTTGTATTAAGACAGGGTTTCATACATGAGATCAGGCTGGCCTGAATCTCACTATGTAGCTGAAGATGGGCCCTACCACCTTCCAAGTGTTGAGATTACAGGTTCATGCCATCACATCTGGTCCCATCATATAGTTATTCAGAATGTCTTTTCCTTTTTCTTTCAACTTCAATTAAAAAATAAATATAAAAAAGGTTGACCCAAATCTGGGAAGCAATTAATAATGCATTCTGGGATTGTGACAAATGTTATACTTGTCACATATGCCTGTGCATTTTGCTAAAGGATTTTATAGAGGGTGACATACTAGTTTCAGAATTTGTGGCTGCAGATTTACTTTATGGACAGTTAGGTAATGGCCTGTGCAAAATTTTCACAACAAATAAGATTTGGAGCTCTTTGGGTTAGGCTTTTAGGATATGATTTGTGGTAGAATGTGACCTTAAAACTAAGGGAGACTGGAAAGCAGGATGCTTAAACCCTGAGACAAACTAGGCTGTCCTCTCCCTTCACTGCAATCCCAGAACTCATACTAACATAAAAGGAGGTTAAAAAAAAAAACCCAGGCAACCCTGAAGTAGATTAAAACCACACAGGAAAAGACCTGCAGCTTAAAGATATGTGCCCACAGGACTGGGACAGTGCCACCACAGAGGCCTTGGGGGATGAATAACTGGGGAGGTAGTGAAATGTCTGTGTCTCCAGTTACTTATAGCCTCAGCTGACAGACCCACCTCTCATCCTCTTTCATGGTCACCATAGACTGTAAGGCCTTACTCTACTACTGTTGCTAATGTTTAAAGACAGCTCTGTCAGGCTTCTCTCATGTTCAGAGAAACTTGCTCCAAAATCTTAAAAATCAAAAGCTCTCCTATTGAAGTCTATCTTTTATGGCTTTTATGGGTAAACTTTTTGTATTTGCAGTGCTGGGCTCCAACACAGGGCCTTACATGTGCTAGAAAAGTGTTGCTGTACTGGGACATACCTGTAGCCCATTTCCAGGTGGTGTATGGACCAAACGTAATTGAATCACTGTAGCCTTTATAAAACTTTCTTTGAAACATTCTCTTGTTTGCATGTGTAGAGAAGGAAAACTCTAGACTAGTCCATCTGGTTTTCCCCCCTCTCTAATGTAAGTATGGCTACTCAAGGACAAGGTCTATCGGGTCTGTAATTTTTATTGAGCCCACATGATCCCAACTGGGCTGAGCCTTTTTCAGAGACATATAAGAGAAGGAAAGAACCACATGCTTCCTTGAGAAGATTAACAGCTCTGTTTATGCCCTGTTTCGTGAGAAAGCAGTGCATTTTCTTCCTTGTATCAATGTAAATTACCATCACATCACAGGAAAATAAGCAAATGTTAATGTAGATGGGCATAGAGTTTTTTTTCTCCCTGTTGAACAATCTAGAAAATGCAAACTCTGGAATATATGGTTGTTGCAGGCAAGTCAAAGGAATTTTACAGACTCCCTTAGGGAGCATATCCCCTCAACTGACAGGATGAAGACTGTTTTATTAGATCCAGGGTCTGTGCTCATGGGCCCTGGAGCTGTTTGACTGCCTGGCTGATCCATATCGCCATGTTTACTTCTCCCAGACTGGAATGTGTCTATAAGCCAAGATGCACCCACAGCTTTTCATTGTCTGGAAGGTCTTCTGTGAAGTCTCACACGCTCATTTTAACTGAGGAAGCAGGATGTCAGAAACATGGTTTGTGGAACTGAAGTTGGTTTGTTTTCCAATTTGTTTATATTAGCATTCAGAATATTTCTCCTTTCTTACTTCTATCCTGTGAAGCGAGCCTTGCCTAAGGTTTTTATCTTCCATCCAAGGTCAGGCTCTACTGCCCTAGGTAGGGTAGCCCAGTGCCAGAGTCTGCTAGTTCTCTGCAGCTGCAGCTCACTAATTTGTCAGTCCCTCCCAGAGCAGCTTAGAAAAGCCATGGCCCTCCTGGTATCACAGCACTTCTCAAAACCAAGGGGCCTCAACAGGGCATTGAGAAGACATGCATTTTTAGCTTTCCACCTTAGCCACCACTACTCGGGATCTTCTTAGGGAAACCATTAAAATGTTCTGTCCTTCATTCCCTACACTGACACAAAGTGATAATCATCATAATCATGTGGGAGAGAAGTCTTTTGTGATACTAAGATGAAATCAATTACTGAGGGTGCAAAACCATTTGAAGTCACCAGTATTACAATGATTTTATACTCAGTAGATAGTCTCAGTAAAAACTACTCTGAAGCACACCTGGGGGCAGGGTATGGGGCATATATTGATCTATACTTCTGTGGAGTCTTTTAAAATGTTCTTTTCAGTTCAAAACTATCATTGAGTTTGATGAGAATAATTTCTACTCCCAGGTATCCTGTTTCTATAAAACATAGGTTAGTGAGTTCCTCAAAACCAAAAGTTTAAAAGTAGATTTACTATATGACTATACAATTCCACTTGCAGGTATATAATCAAAAGAATTGAAAGCTGATCGCTAAACAGATGTTTTTTTCATTCATGTTCATAAAAGCATTTTTACATTTGCCCAACTATAGAAGCAACATAAATATTCATTGCCATATGGAGACAACAAAAACATGGTATATACATACAATGGAGTATTTTATTAGATATTTACTTTATTTAAGTTTCAAATGCTGTCCCCTTTCCTGGTTTCCCCTCCGAAAATCCCCTATCCGATCCCCCCTCCCTCTGGTGACCAACTTACCCACACCTGCTTCCTGGCCCTGGCATTCCCCTACACTAGGGCATAGAGCCTTCACAGTACCAAGGGCCTCTCTTAACATTGATGACTAGGCCACCCTCTGCTACATATGCAGCTGGAGCCAAGAGTCTCACCATGTATACTCTTTGGTTAGTGATTTAGTCCCTGGGAGCTTTGGTTAGTTCATATTGTTGTTCCTCCTATGGGACTGCAAAACCCTTCAGCTCCTTCAGTCCTTTCTCTAACTCCTTCACTGGGGACCTTGTGCTCAGTCCAATGTTAGGCTACAAGGATCTACCTCTGTGTTTGTCAGGCACTGGTGGAGCCTCTCTGGAAACAGCTATAACAGGCTTCTGTCAGTAAGCACTTGTTGGCATCCACAAAAGTGTCTGGGTTTGGTGATTGTATATGGGATGGATCTCCAGGTGGGGCAGTCTATGGATGGTCATTCCTTCATTCCCTGCTCCACACTTTGTCTCTGTAACTCTTTCCATGGGTATTTTGTTCCCCCTTCTAAGAAGGATTGAAGTATCCACACTTTGGTCTAAGGAAGAGTTTCATGTGGTTTGTGAATTGTATCTTGAGTATTCCAAGCTTCTGGGATGATATCCACTTCTCAGTGAGTTCATCCCATGTGTGATTTGTGAATAGAGTATTTTTAAAAGCCTTTTAAATAGAGAAGGAAAATTCAACACATGTACTGCTAGTAGATGGCTCCTAAAGGCATTGTGTTAAGAAAAATAAGCAAGTCATGAAGCAATAACTTTTGCAGAATTATGTACTTTAAAGACCTCCATAAGGTCTTTAAAGTACTCAGGCTCAGGAGAATAATGTCAAACTTTAATTGTAGGAGGAGGGATGGACTCTGCTGCTCTCATTTAATGGGCAGAGAAATGGAGTTTTGCATCATGAGAAGGGTTCTGGAGGTTGGTTGTGCACTGATCTGAAAGTATGTATGTCACCAAGTTGTCCATGCAACCATGGTTTGCGGGGTGAGTTTTGCACTCTATGTACTTCAACACAATGAATATTTTTCAATATTAACTTTAAATAAACATAAAAATGCCAGTAGTGGAAGAGCTCTGGGATTTCTCTGGGCCACAGTGCCCACTAAGCAAGCTGTCCACACAGTGCCATGCATTGTTCTTTCTCTGGTCTCAGAGAAACATCCTGAACACTACAGGCAGTTTTGGCTGATGACAGGGAATTTGTACCTTGGCCACAGAAGGTGTTTTTGACAAAATAGGCAGCCCAGCTTCATCCCTGAAATTCCTGAACATTCTTAGATGCCCATCCCTTGTGTTAATACAAGGCTAGCCTTTTCCTGTGGTGAATGAAAAAAAGCAATTCCTTACTTTTAGGGCTGAAAGAATCAACAGTTGCCTCTGTTCACTTGCTTGCCAGCTGCACAAAGGTTTCAGGCTCTGCTGGAAGTCTCAACAGTTCTAGAGAGGGCAGAAATTTTTCACAACTTCAGGAGGGGAAGGCCTACAAACAGATGGCTTCCTACCCACATTGTTGCCATAGTGAACTCTCCATTTTCCTTTTCAGAGGCAAGATGGAAGTGCCACATTATGGAATTCCTTGAAAATCATCAAAAAAGAAAGCAGAAGGTTGTATTTTTAGTATTCTCTTTCTGGAAACTTTCTGTTTGTTCTATTAAAGAGAACCAATTATGGGGTTAGCTAGAGTGTTCTTAGCATTTCCTTCAAAAGGACATGAAGAAATTCTCCTAACTTCCCCCAGGATCCAATGGATTCCTAACTAGGCCAAACTCTGGGAGCTGGTGGGGACGCAGCTGGGCAGTTCTGATTCCTTCCAATTATCACCTTTCTGGGCCTGAGAGGCAGATGACTGTGTGACCCAAGCACCAAATAAAACCTTCCCCATGGTTCTCTGAAACACAATCAACTTAGGCAGACTAGAACTTTTTTGGAATACTTTGTTGAATTCTAAGGAAAAACCAAAATAAATAAACATAGATAGTGGCACAAGCTTCCCAGAATTGTCCTTTGACCTGGGGCTTGGCATCATATCTTCTCAACTTTTAGCTTATATGCCTTGTCATGAACTCTGTTGAGGTTTGTGTTCTGAGGTGCCAATGGGTAAGATCTTGCCTGGTTCTTTTATTCTGGTGCTTCTCCCATCATTGCAAAGCCTGCCACACAGAGTAGGGATTAACTGAGATAGTTTGGAATCTTATAAAAGGGTCTTCTGTGAGGGGAGAATACAGCAGCCTGGATTTGAGCTTCTACTTTCTCCATTGGCCATGCACTCTGAGTGACTTACTCAGTTGTATTTAACAGTTCTGCACAATACCTGGGGATTTCTAAGAGCCTTTACCAAATTCCCATCCAACCCAGGCTTTCAAATCTGTTTTCAAATCTGGTTTCTTGTCTAATGAAAAGTTTATTCCCTACAAAACAGCCATGAAAAAAGACACCCAAGATTCCACATCTTGTAAAGATATCCTTACCAGTCACTAAAGTATGTCTTTATACACTAGCTATGTATTTGTAAGCATAAAGGGCTTATTTCTGAACTAGGAGGAGTTTTAAAATCAAATTTAAAAGTTTCCAGCTAAGAAATAGTTGAACTGAGTTTGGACTTTGAAAGGGCAGGTCCCCTTTCAACAATCTGACTCTTTCCATGAATAGTATTCATGGTGGCTTTGTGTGGAGGCCTTGTGTTGATTGCCATCCAAGTCTGGAAAAGTTCAGAAATACATTTGCTTCAGCAGCGCAGCTAAGCTTTATGTCTAGGATTAATACACTGATTTTCAGCAAAATAAACATCCCGTTATGCCCCAATATATTTGTCCTAAACACATTTTGAAGAGAACATCTTACAAAAGATAAGGGGGGTCTGGAGAGATGGCTTCATGGGTAAAGCACTTGTCATACAAGACTGACTACCTGAGTTTAGAGCTCCAGAACCCACATTAAAAGTCATAATTCAATTGAGCCCCTATGGGAAGATAAGGGTGTAGACACAGAATTGCCAGAATCTTGTCCTGGAGTACACAGCAGTCAGCATACATGCAAAGCAAAGGGTTCTTTCTTTATAGCAAAATTGAGCAACTCCAATCCTCTAGTGTACATTTGTTGTTATGTAGGTGACTTTGAGGAATTCCCTTATAGTTAAAAGAAACCACTCACTTCCAAATTCTTAACCTAGAAGGGCTCCTGTCTAAAGGAAACACAGGGACAGAATGTGGACCAGAGACTGAAAGAAAGGCCATCCAGAGACTTCCCCACCTGGGGATTCATCCCATATACAGACACCAAACCCAGACACTATTGTGGATTCCAAGAAGTACTTGCTGACAGGAGCCTGTTATAGCTTTCTTCTAAGAGGTTCTGCCAGAGCCTGACAAATACAGACGCAGATGCTCACAGCCAGTCATTGGACTTAGCATGAGGTCACTAGTGGAGGAGTTAGAGAAAGGACTGAAGGAACTGAAGGAACTGAAGGGATTTGCAACCCAATAGGAAGAACAACAATATCAACCAACCAGACTCCTCTAGAGCTCCCAGGGACAAACCACCAACCAAAGAGTACACATGGAGGGGCCCATGGCTCCAGCTGCATATGTAGCACAGGATGGCCTTATCTGGCATCAATGGGAGTAGAGACCCTTGTGAAGGTTCTATGCCCCAGTGTAGGGGAATGCCAGGTTGGTAAGGTGGGAGTAGGTAGGTGAAAGGGGGAACATTCTCATAGAAGCATGGGGAAGGGGCACTGGAGAGGGGGTTCTAGAGGGGAAACTGGGAAATGGGCTAATATTTGAAATGTAAATACATAAAAGTCCAATAAAAAAGAAAATGAAGAAGAAGAAGAAGAAGAAGAAGAAGAAGAAGAAGAAGAAGAAGAAGAAGAAGAAGAAGAAGAAGAAGAAGGAGACAGCAAGTAACAAAGAACATACAGCTACTTAATCCCATAAATAATTCCACATTTACAAGCAAGCTATGGCTTATGGCCTCATAGAAACAATAGTGTCGAGCTTTAGTGTCAACTTCTTGTCACTAAAACAAATATTTAAAATCTGAAAGATGTATTTTGGTTCTTGGGATCAGAGGTCTTGGCATATGCTTGGTTGACTCCATTACTTTAGGTAGGAGACAAGGTTGAACATCATGGTGGCAATGCTACCTACTTCATGGTTGCCAGAATGTGAAAAGAAAAAAGAAGGGGAAGGGGACAAGATTCACTTTCCAGAGCACACTCCATTGATCTACATCCTCCAACTAGGCCACACATGCTACCTTTACCAATTTGCAATAATGACATCCTATTAGGAATTCACCAAGGATTCACTCTATTGATTAGACCAGATTCCCCAAGAGCCCACTGTCTGAAAGCTTATTGGCTGACAAATAAGCTGTGAAGTCATTTCATATTCCAGGTAGTCAGATTTCCAGGTTAGTCCACATCTTCCATAGCATGGTTTTGGGGTTTTTTTTGTTTTTGTTTTTGTTTTTGTTTTTTTCTTTTTTTGGTTGTTTGTTTATTTGAGACAGGGTTTCTCTGTATAGCTCTGGCTGTCTTGGAACTCACTTTGTAGACCAGGCTGGCCTCGAACTCAAAAATCCACCTGCCTCTGCCTCCTGAGTGCTGGGATTAAAGGCGTGTGCCACCACGCCCAGCGATAGTATGTTTTAATTGGAGTTATGCTGAAATTATTTGAGTGGGCTTTTAAAAGAAGAACTCTTTTTAACTTGTGGGGGTGGGGTGGGTTTGTATTTAAGTGCAGCTGCCCTAGGAAGCCAGAGGCATCATATCCTCCTGGAGCTGGAGTAACAGACAATTGTGAGTCATCTGGGTGCTAGGAATGGAACTTGGGTCCTCTGCAAGAGCAATATGCACTCTTAATTGCTAAGCCATCTCTTCATCTCCTTTAGTGGAATGTTTTTTGTGGGGAAACTATGAGAAGAAATCATACACTTAGGTGGAAACAAAGATTTTTCAGAACAAGCAATTAAAGAAAACACTTCACATTACATGTTTTGTTCACTAATGATTTAGAATACCAGGGTTCAGGGAGCAGCACACTTGGAAGCATCTTGTGAAGGTAACTGGAGATTGGAGGCATTCCAGGCTTGTTAGAGGACTCTAGAGGTTAATTAGAGTGGTTTTCTAGTTTGCATTCGTTTACCTTCTGTTTCTCTGGGGTCAGTGTGTGACTGCTGTGAAGAAGGCATTTGGAGCTCACACAGAGAGATGCAGGAGGATGGAAGAATACACCAAGATGAGGTGATGTCCCAGAAAGAAACAAGCAAAGAGGAACAAAGAGATGAGGTTAACAAAAATGCACATAATAGTCTCTGAAAAGAGTTCTGCCAGGTAACTCCTTCACCTCCAGTCACTGCACTTACTCACTGGAGCAGCTGCCAGGACAGGCAGGCCAAGAGACAGGTAAGAAAGGACTAACTCATTGTTTATACATACATACATGGTATTCTTGAATGATATGCTTATGGATTAGTAAATATTTTTCTGAGTAAATAAGTAACTTGATAAACGTATGAGAAAAAGCAAATGATCAGTATTAGTGAATATTGATTAAATCCTAAGAGACAACTACCCAGCAAAATGTTGAACATGTTGTTCCTCTTTTTGCATCAAATCCACTGGCTTCCCTATTAATAACTCCCCTCCCTTTGCAAGAGAAAAATTAGATGACTTTGAGTCACCATCCATAAGCTGCATCTACTGAAGCCTTGATGAAGTCACAAAAACACTGTTGAAGTGTGAAGTGTGCTAAATTTGGTTTATCGCTTTGGTTACAAGTCATCTAACTTTTCTGTGTCTGTGATTTTTCTTCCCTCCCCCATTGTTTCAGTTAGCAAATATATTGTGGTCATGAACCCCTATTCTGTACAATGTATAATATCAGAGGTAGGACCCACTCTTTGCTCTCATGAAGTCCCCAGAAGCGTAAATAAACTCTTAAAGACACAATGTTATTTGGACAGTATGATGGTCCATTTTATGTTGCCTATAACACATTACCACACACTGGATGGAGCAGAAAGAAAGGAGGTTTATTTTGGTCCATGATTATGGGGGTCCAAGGTTAATATACCCATGGAACTCTTGCTTCCAGAGTCCCAATGTGATACAGTGTTCTACATGGTAAGAGACAGGTAATATTACTGTGTGTATATATGCACATAGACTTGTGTGTGTGTGTTCTCTAATCTCTCTTTGGACACACAGGTCAATTAATTTTATACCCTCTTAATAACTGAAACCAGGGATTATATTTCAATACATGATCACTGGAAGACATACTCAGGCCATACCAAAGCCTTAGGAGGTATCCAGAGCTGTAAGAGGGAAACCTTTCTAACTAGTTTTCTATCATCCAGAAGTATGTCCCATTGAAGTAGAACTATGAAGGAAGGGCTACACTTAGTTGTATACACCAGCTTTCCATTTCTTTCAAATCCTATCTTCATTGAGGTCAGGGTAGTATCTAGAGATTGGTTATGGTGAGAGGAACACTTACACTACAGAAATTTGCAGCTGCCGGAGATCAGGGTTTTTATTTCCTGGAACGCTAGTTGTTAATCATTTTCAACACACCAATGGACACTGCTCCAAAGGACACCGCTATACATCTGTGATGTGATTTTAATTCTTTTTACCTGCTTCTCCTGGTGTTCTGTATCATCCACTGGCAGCTGCTCTTAAGCTGAAAGTGGGCTGGAGATAAGCAGCAGGGTACAAATGCCAGCATTTCGTTTCCCTGGTCTCCTTCAGCTGTGAATCCTGCCATCTTCACACATGCCAACATCCTGTGAGTTTTCTCACATCGGTCGTTTTTCAAGTCAAAGCTATGTTAAAAAAAATAAACTGGCACTGTTTTCCACAGACATTAGTGTTCATTAACACACACCTAGACTCTGACAGCTTCAGTTTCACACCTGTGATTTGATTTACATGAATAACTAAATCTTTGCTTAAGCCTCCTCGAGGTTATTCAGGAGAAACTAGCATTTCTTTTCCAGAAGCACATTCACCCTATGCAAAATAATCAGAAACTTGCTGAAAATGCAACCAGAGATGGGCTGGGCGTATCATTCTATGGAAGAGTATTTGCTGAGCATGTTGGAAGGTCCCAGGTTCCAGCCCCAGCATAACAAGCAGATTTATAGAGATAAATAGTACATTCACCATCGATCTTCCCATGGTGACCCAGTTTCCATGGCAAAGATTACATAGGGAATAAGAAATAGACCATAGATGAACTAGGTTTAACATATGACACTTTGCCATTTTCAGTCATTTGACTTTTTTTTTCCATGTCATTCCTTATTGATCTCACACAGATTTATGCCCAGAGCATAGGGGTTATTTCTCAACTGCCCTGGGATTAGTATCTGTCTGTGTTCCTTTAAGGAAAGTCAGACAAGACAGAGAAAGCTCTATCCATATGATGAGTAGAGAGTAAGTTGGAACAATTCTGGCTCTGAGAGGTAGATGAGAAAACTCAACCATACCTACAGCATGCTGAGAGTTTATTTATTTTCACATTCAATGCAAATTAACATCTTAGAATTTTATCCATATGACCTTTTCAGCAAGAAGAGGGGGTTTTATCTTGAAATTCATGGCACATGTTTTGGATGAACTGTATGAATCTATAAACATTTTTCCCTGTAGACTTTGATAGGAAGTCTTTGTTGCAAAGCCACTGAAATCACTTTGCAAAACTGACAAGTGCGAAGTCCTTCAAAAAGCCACCAGCAATGACAACAGGATAGAGAGAGTGGTGGAACGAGACACTGATTCCCTGGATTCACTCTTTTTACTCCTAATTAAGCTGGATGGGCCTGGGGGTTTAGCTGAGTGGACGTTTATGTTTAAATTATATGAAGCCCAGTACTGGAGAGAAAAAAAATCAGGAATCAACAAACCATTATCAAGACTAATAGAGTTGGTATTAGTATTAATAAATTAGGATAATAGGATTCTTTTTAAAATAAAATGTTTAAAAGATTACATGAATCAACTTCCTAAAATTGCTGATTACTCCATTTTCATAGTTCTGCATACATTCTAGTTTTTGTTTCCAATTTGGAGTAGTTTATAAAAGCATGACCTTAAGGTAAATGCCACATCTTGTGGCTTTCTGACCATAATGCAATGAGCATCCTATAAAACCTTGTTGGGCCTCATTCTCTTACTTGTAAATTCAAAGAATGATAACTGTCACCCAGAATTACTGTGAACATTTATCAAAATGAAGTATATACAGTTCTATGGTCATGTAAGTGACTATAGAGTTAGTGTTGTTTTCTACATCTAGCTTTGAAGCTCTAATTTGTAGTATAAAACATTTAAGACTCATAACCCAAGGCATGGTTGAGAAATGACAAGGGTACTGGATAGTCAATCTCCACAATAGATAGTCCTATGCATATTTATGCCATGATATACATTGGGAGGATGTGGCCATATTTTTAGAGACATATTTTGAAATATCTCTATTGAAAATATTTTGTGTTTTTAGACAATTCCTTCCTTTCTTTGTAGAGAATGAAAAATAATACAGCAAAAAGTATTAGTCTCTCAGTTACCTCAGCATTTTATCATGCATGTTCAAGTTCTCTATTATGTGACTATGTCTATTAAAATGAAAAGCACAGAAAGGAAAAAAAAAAGAGAGAATTTCCAGCCCTTTAAACTTGTCTTCTCTTCTGCGATCCAACTGTGGCGGACTTGATAATATCATTGATTTTTTTACCTGAGGTTATGAGTTATACCCTCCTAGACTAGATTAGCTTATGACTTGCAGGAGAGTCAAGATTATTCCTGGTATGTTGGCAGAATCTTGTTTCATGTGCAAGAAAATTTAAAGTAAAATTATCAATGTTTCCAAGTGGGAAAACAATATCAGTACAAAGTGGTTCTCTAATCATCAAGTAACTGAATCTCACCACTTCTCTTTGTCAAATAAAATCTAAAGTGACTTGAAAGCTTGAGAGCCATATTGGCAAAGGGCCCAGCATCCTCTATTGTTCCAGATGTCCCCTATATTCTATCAATTGTTGAAGGTCCATCCACTTAGACACTTGAAAAGTCTCTCATGATGTTAATATGACTATACTGTTGTATGGCTATCATGACCCACCACTGCCCCAACTTCTCAAGGATTCTAGGACCCTCTAATTCTCTCCTGTTCCTGGCCCAGAAATGCTATTCCACTCCACAGTGGCTTGTTGGAAGGGCAGACTCTTCCAAACAACTAGAATTCAGCCATCCATATTGTGTATCTTCTATAAATGCTATGACACATCACACACTTCTAAGCATTCTATCCCAGAAACAGGCACACCTTTATCGCTTGACTTACAAAGATGTAGCTATTTTTATCTTCTATCTCCTTACTGTTTGTTTGTTTGGTTTTGTTCTTGTTCTTGTTTTTGTTTTTTTGTTTTTTTTTTTTTTTGATAGAATGATCCCAAACCAGCAAGTAGCCCTTGTCTATGTGTAGGTGAGAAGATAGTATTAACAATTATGTATGTATTTATTAGTAAACTGGAAGAGAAAAAGACCCTTTCTAGAACTGTGGATACAACTATTGGAACCAGCATGGTTGGTGATATATCCCAGGTGAGCAAGCAGTCATCATTTTCCTCCCTGGTATTTTAAAAGAATTGAGGCAGGGCACTAGTACTAGAACCCAGATTGAGGGGGATACAAGGAGGGAGGGAGGGAGGGAGGCAGAGGCAGAGGCAGAGAGAGAGAGAGAGAGAGAGAGAGAGAGAGAGAATGGATAGAAGGGTTACTTGTGGCTTATAGGGAGTAAGAGTAGGTGGGTGTGAGATATATTTCCCGGCTTCTGTCCTACAACCCTTTGACCTCCTGACAGGGCTTTACATTGCCTAACCAAAGTAGAGATGGGATGAACCCAAGTGCTAAGTACTATGAAGTTCAGCTCTGGGGGACAGAGAAGGAAGGAGGAAGGAGAAAGGAGAAACAGGGATTCAGAAGAGAAAATTGAGAAAATAGCAGAAAACATCTTCTAACTCAGTGGCTCTCAAACTTCCTAATGCCTTGACCTCATGCTGTGGTGATTCATTCCTCCTTTGAATAGGAAACAAAATACCCATGAAAGGAGTTACAGAGACAAAGTTTAGAGCTAAGATGAAAGGATGGACCATACAGAGACTACCCCACCAGGGGGGATCCATCCCATAATCAGTCATTAAACTCAGACACTATTGCATAGGACAGCTAGTGTCTACTTAAGGGACCCTGATATAGCTGTCTCCCACAGAAGTGGATGCTCACAGTCATCTATATGATGGAACACAGGGCCCACAATAGAGAAGCTAGAGATAGAGCCCCAGGAGCTGAAGGGGTCTGCAACCCTAGAAGAAGAACAACAATATGAACTAACCAGAACCCCCAGAACTTGTGTCTCTAGCTGCATATATATCAGAAGATGGCCTAGTCGGGAGGAGAGGCCCCTTGGTATTGCAATCTTTATATACTCCAATACAGGGGAACGCCAGAGCCAAGAAGTGGGAGTGGGTGGGCAGGGGAACAGGGCGGGCGGAGAGGGGAGGGAACTTTCGGGATAGCATTTGAAATGTAAATTAAGAAAATATCTAATAAAAATTATTTTAGTTGCTACTTCACAATTGTAACCTTGCTACTGTTAAGAATAACAATGTAAATATTTTGGAGATAGAGATTTGCCTAAGGGGTCATGACACTCAAGTTGAGAATTTCTGTAAGACGATAGAAAACACTAAATGTAGCCAGAAGCATAGCTCAGCATTAAAGGATCCCAAATCAATTCACAGCACTATATAAAAAATACTAAACAAATACAAAGACTATGCATGAATACTAAGGGAAATAAAGGCTCGTTCGAGTAAGGAATGACCTGAAGAATGAAGGACCTTTTTTGTGCAGCTTCCTAGGGAGCAATAATAGATGTTGCATCAAAATTATCCCTGCTTTTCATTATTGTTCAATAAGAACAAACTTTTCTCAAAGTGAACTCATCTTTAATTTACAATTTGAAACAAGGCATCCAATATTGGCCAAAATAAAACAATATAAGGCCATCCATCTATTCATCCATCCAACCATGCATCTGTCTATCCATCCCCCGCAACCAGACAGTAAGCTCTCAAGAACCAAGTAGGGGGCCATGAGTTCCATCCCCAGTATTCCCACCAAAAAGAAACAATTCATTCTAAATTCAGTGTGAAAACAATAACTAGTTAATTTCTTAAGGTTTTCTGAGTCCACCCACAGACTCTACTGGACCACTTTCTCTGTATCATCATGCATATGGCTGCATTCAGCTGGAGACTTGGTTGTTTTCTTCCCTTAGGCTGTAGCTACTTTCTTAAAAACATTCATTGCTACTACTATTGTTATGGTGTCTGTGTGTATATACTTGTGTGTGCATGTCAGGGTGGGTATTCAGGTATGATAGAATACATCTGGAAGTCAGAATACAACTTGTGGGAATTAGTTCCCTTCTTTCATCATTTGGATTCAGGACATTACAGTCAGATTCTTAGGCTTTGTGGCAGGTACCTTTACTGCCTGAGCCATCTCACTCTCTGAGTTATAGCTTCTTAAACAATGGGTTGTGATCCTGTCTAGGGTGATATAATAGAATGTGAAGATCATGAAAATCTGGCAATAGTAAATGGTTTCTGAACATACAAAGACTAAAATAATCAAATGTCTAGTGAGTCTGTATATTTCTGGAAGCACTTTCCATGTTGCATCATGTGACCACAACACAACCTTGCTTCTGAACATACAACCTGTGTATTTTCCATGCCCATGTCCTCGAGTCCTACAATGCAATTGAATGCTTCCTGTTTGACCACACCTGGCTTTTTACATGAGTTCTGGGAATCAATCTCAGAGCTTCAGTAAGCATTCACTTAGCTATATCTCTAGCCCCAATATTTAATTTTTTATGTAGAAATAAACAAGCACATCCTTTCATTAGTATGTAAACTTGGTTTCATCTTTAATAAAATAAAACTATATGTATGTTTAATACATTATTTATATTGTCTAAAAATAGACTTAGGAATTATTTCCAGTAAACTTATACCTACTTTGTTTACCTGTTTTATTAGATAGGGTGTGTTTTGTTTTGTTGTCAACTTGACATCTAGGAAAAAGGAACCTCCATTGAGAAAACGTTTCCATCAGATTGGCCTATGGGCCAGTCTTAAGGGTATTTTCTCGAATGATGATTGATGTAGAAGGTCCAAGTTGACTGTGAGTTATGACATTCCTAGACAGGTGGTCATGGGGTACATATGAAAGCAGGTAAGCATGTCATAAAGAACAACCAGTAATCAATGTTCCTCTACAGTCTCTCCTTCAGTTCCTGACTCCAAATACCTGCTATGTGTTCCTACCCTGACTTGTCTTCATGATGAACTAAAATTGTAAACTGAAATAAACCCTTTCCTCTCAAAGTTGCTTTTGGGCATTGGTGTTTGTCACAACAATAAAAAGCAAGCTAAGACTACCATATACCCAGGGCCATATGATAATATCTACAGCAGAAAGATGTTCTGAATGGAAAAACACTTAATATTTATTCTATATGTGTCAGGCACTGGCAGAGCCTCTCAGGAGACAGCTATATCAGGCTCCGGTCAGCAAGCTCTTGTTGGCATCTGTAATAGTGTCTGGGTTGGTGGTTGTTTATGGGATGGATCCCCAGGTGGGGCAGTCTCTGGATGGTCATTCCTTCAGTCTCTGCTTCACACTTTGTTTCTGTAACTCCTCCCATGGGTATTTTGTTCCTCCTTCTAAAAACGATCAAAGTATCCATGCTTTGGCCTTCCTTCTTCTTGAGTTTCATGTGTTTTGCGAATTGTATCTTTGGTATTCTGAGCTTCTGGGCTAATATCCACTTATCAGTGAGTGCATATCACGTGTGCTCTTTTGTGATTGGGTTACCTCACTCAGGATAATATCCTTCAGATCCATCCATTTATCTAAGAATTTCATAAATCCATGGTTATTAATAGCTGCATAGTACTCCATTGTGTAAATGTACCACATTTTCTGTATCCATTCTTCTGTTGAGGGACATCTGGGTTCTTTCCAGGTTCTGGCTATCATGAATAAGGCTGCTATAAACATAGTGGTATATGTGTTCTTATTACATGTTGGAGTATCTTCTGGGTATATGCCCAGGAGTGGTATTGCTAGATTCTCCATTAGTATTATGTCCAATTTTCTGAGAAACCATGAAACTGATTTGCAGAGTGGTTGTACCAACTTGCAATCCTCCATCAATGGAGGAGTGTTCCTCTTTCTCCACATCCTTGCCAGCATCTACTGTCACCTGAGTTTTTGATCTTAGCCATTCTACTTGGTGTGAGGTGGAATCTCAGGGTTGTTTTGATTTACATTTCCCTGATGACTAAGTATGTTGAACATTTTTTAGGTGCTTTTCAGCCATTCAGTATTCCTCAGTTGAGAATTCTTTGTTTAGCTCTGTACCTCATTTTTAATAGGGTTATTTAGTTTTCTGGAGTCTAACTTCTTGAGTTCTTTGTATATATTGGATATTAGCCCTCTATCAGATTTAGGGTTGGTGAAGCTTTTTTCCCAATCTGTTGGTTGCCTTTTTGTCTTATTGACAGTGTTCTTTGCTTTACAGAAACTTTGCAATTTTATGAGGTCCCATTTTTTATTTATTGATCTTACAGTACAAGCCATCCATTGGATGGAGCACAGGGTCCCTAATGAAGGAGCTAGAGAAAGGACCCAAGGAGCTGAAGGGGTTTGCAGTCCCATAGGAGGAATAACAATAACTAGTACCTCCAGAACTCCCTGGGACTAAATTACCAACCAAAGAAAACACATGATGGGACTCATGAATCTAGTGGCATATGTAGCAGAGAATGACCTAGTCAGTCATCAATGGGAGGAGAGGTTCTTAGTCCTGTGAAGGTTATATACCCCAGTATAGTGGAATGCCAGGGCCAGGAAGCAGGAGTGGGTGCGTTGGTGAGCAGGGGGCTTGCGGGGGGGGGATGTTGGTTTTTGGAGGGGAAACTAGGAAAGGGGATAACATTTGAAATGTAAATAAAGAAAATATCTAATAAAAATAAATGAAGAAAACAATATTTATTCTAGTTTCATTTCTGTTGCTGGGTGGAATATTCCAACAGAAAGAAACATGGTTACTGTCCATTATTTTGGGAAGGTACGGCAGAATTCAAGCAGAAAGTCATATCACATCTACAGTCAAGGGCAGAGAGAAAAGAATGTGGTTTCTCAGACTTCTTTAATGAATGCTAGCTTCCTTACTGCATGGCTATGGCTTCCCTTATATTCTAAAAGAATATTTTCAGTGAGAGACATTTAGGTCTCTAATTGCAATGTATTATACTTGGATCTTATTGGCCAAAGCATTTCAGATAAACTTTTAAGTCTTTGTGGGATGGTGTTACACAATGACATGGGCATAGGGAGATATAGTTCATTATAGGTTACCAATATGGCAGTTCACCACTAAGAAATGAAACTTTGGTCCATGAAGTGTATAACAGCTTATCCTTACAGTGAAATCGTATAGGAAGAAATCTAGAAATAAGACTTGCTAAAGAATCTGATCCTATTATTTTACTTTCATGAAGGCAATTACATACTGTACTCAGATGTTTCTTGCTATGACCACAGACAGTTCTACTTCTGAGCTTTAATAAGGTTTCTTTAATATGGAGCAATCAAGCCATTCTAAATCCAGGAGGGCCAGGATTAGAAGCATTATAGTGAACAGTTTTAATCTTTAAGTTTGAGGAAAAGGAATGACGTATAGTGCTGGGGAAAATGGCCAAAGGAGTCGGAACATAAAATTTACCACCTATTGAGAGGCCAGTGAAAAACTAACACCCAGACTCTTCCTGAAGATATGAGCATGGACCTTGCTAGAAATTAAAGTTCAGGGCACGGTTCTGTACCACTGAGCTATATCTCACAAAGCTCTAGTTTAAGCTCCATGATGGGACAAAACAAATGAGCAAATACAGCCCCTCCTAAACAGACTTACAATTCTATCCAGGTATGATGACTGATATGGCTTACACAGGAGGATCAGCACAAGTTCCAGGCCAGTTTAACCTATATAGCAAAAGTCTGTCTCAAAATCATCAAGGAAAAAGAAAGATGCCAGAGTTCTGCAGTTTGAATATAGATCACAAATCAGAGCCACTTATTTAACAACTAGGAAGCATTATACTTACAAGTTCTTCTCAATCCTGAAGACTAAGGGCTGGTGTGTGGGGTAGGGTGGAGTAGGGTGGGGTGGGGTGGGTTGTTAGAATGTGTCCTTAAGAATTAAGTCTTTCACCTCTGGGATGGAATTCTTTCTGCCCATCTCCTTCCTACCAGATTAATGGTGGTAGCTGTTAAGTATTCTCAGATTTTTCTCAGTCCTGAAGAGGTCTTAGGGGGCAAGGGTGACCTGCCAACCTCTTGCAGATTCAACAGCAGACACAAGCAGGTCTTAGATGTACATAGAGATGATAATCCAAACCTGTGATGCTGTAAAAGTACAGTGTCTGTTCTTGATGGGGAGTAGACTTTTTGCAGGCCAGATTTGGAGGCTTCTGGGTATCTCCAGTATTCCTTTCTGCCTCATTGTGGCCTTTATTTTATATCTGCCCTGCAAATCATTTGCAGAGAAAAAAGCATAAAAATGTAAGCCATGGTGATGATGGGTGCAGGCTGAAACTTTCAGATGAGTATCAGATTCTAAACATCCAAATGAAAGTTAAATCAATATAATCCTTTTCAGACATTGCCTTCTAGGCCAATTTATGAGCCACATAAAGAAAGCAGTGTTTTTATTGCATGTTTACAAAAGCTAAGATTAAGCTGGGCATGGACTTTAATCCCAGCACTTGGGAGGCAGAGGCAGGTGGATTTCTGAGTTCAAGGCCAGCCTGGTCTACAGAGTGAGTTCCAGGACAGCCAGGGCTACACAGAGAAACCCTGTCTCAAAAAACCAAAAACAAAACAGACAAACAAACAAACAAAAACCCAAAAAGCTAAGATTAAAGATAGTTTGCCAACTGTGATCACTTATCTTATCTGAATGGCTCTTGACTCTTTCTACTATTCCAATTTACCTTCAATGAAAATTTTCTAAAAGCACCATAATTTTGAGTGCAGAGGAAGTTGAGTACAAAGAATATGTCACCAACAGTGCAAATGACATAGAAAAAGAAAAAATTCTTTCTTTGAGAATTTCATGCAAATATGCAATGTATTTTGATCATAATAGCCCCCATCCTTCTTCCAACTCCTCTCAGAGAGCCCCCCCCCCCAATTGCCGCATCCCCTGTTCCAATTACATGTCTTCTTTAATAACCAACTGAATCCAATTGGTGTTATACTTATGTGCACTGGTATCAGGCCAAAAGAATTTTTCAAAATGATTTGAAAACTAGTTTGAGCAAGGGTGACATTGTTGGAATAGTTAGAACCTAAAGTTGTCTAGTTCAATCGGAATAGCATATGTTTATGTTCCAAGTTCTAGTAGATTTTTCTAAAGAATTTTTTTTTTACCTCAAACTATATTTTATGGAATGCCCAAGACATCTGTGTTGGCCTCTCAGAAGTGCACAGTGGTGTTTGCCTTGTAGTATTTGCTTCCTTGAGTAGAAAAGAACTTAGTGGTGGTCCACTAATGACCAGACTACAGCAAAGGTCAATAAGACTTTACTTCTGAGATTAGGCCACAAAAGACCAACTTCTTGTTTATTTGTGGTCCCCAATAGAAGGTCTCTTCTTCTCTTGGAGTTTTTGTCATTGAAAAGGCAAACTGTAGTGATAGAAACTTCCCTCTGGCGAGGTCCCTTTGGCAGAGAACTAAAAAAAGTCTTGCATCTAAGAGCTAACAATTACTGGAAACCCTGGATCTGAGAACATATGAGGACTTACATTGTGCTAGCAGCCATGTCAAAAAGTTTGGAAGACGACTGTTACAATCAAGTCTTCACATGAAACTACAGCTCAGATATCACTTTGATGTCAGCCTCCTGAAACACTCAAGTCAGAGGATTCAACAACACCTGTGAAGATTTCTGACCTCCCCAAACTGAAAGCTAGTACATTTTGTTATTTTAAGACGGTTTTGCAGTAATTTGTTATTAGATGCAAAATCACTCAACGAAAAAAAAATAACTTCTTTGCTTTTTAGGTCTTCTGCCTATGAAGAATATTATTCTAATCAGTCTCTACAAAGCTTAATATTTGCATGTAGTCTGGGAGCCTAAGACATAAACAAATAAATTCAAAAGGCTGAACTAATCAATAAGAACAGGGAAGTTTGGGTAGAATGTGGTATGATGTCTCCCAATAGTGTTCACTGCTAGAATCAGAGAATGTTAGAATAAATTCTTGGAATAATGGCTAACTTTGTACACTTCCTAATTTTACTCTGCATTCTCTATTGAAAGGGAAAGTTATTTTTCATTTATTTTACCTTCTAACATAAAAAATATCATCAATAAACTATCCTAGAATGGCTTCCAGAAAGGATATTAATTAAAGCAACTGCATAAACAGAATCCTGTCTCTCTACAAGTCTTATTTCATGCTTGAGCTCCTTTCATGTCCTTTGAAGATAGCCTCTTTTCAAGGCGGAGCTTTAGCTTGATTCACTAGTGAGAGACGACCAGGTTGGCTGCTGGCCAGCTCCTTGTTTGTGGGAGCCTTCCTCCCTGTCTCTGGCTACTCAGTTCATCTGACTGGAGCTGTCTGGCCTGACAGTGAGGCAGGCAGCTGAATGAAGTCATAGCTGCCAGTCAGCCTGGAAACTGCCCATGATGCTTTCTCACAGTCGTGGTGAGTGACTGTCCATGGAAGGGGGGGGGGTCTAGGTTTCTGAAGGAGGTATCTTTCTTGGGATGAAGCTCATAAGAAAAATAGAAGTTGAGTTACATCTCCCCACCCCGACCACCTCTCTTTCACTAATGGCTCATGAAATAAACTGAGTTGTTAATGACAGAGTGATTTCCCTGCAGGTCTCAGAGTTGCCAAGAACACCCAATTTATAAACCCAAACCCAGTAAATTTACATTATGGATATATGTGTTGGCAGATTACATGTAAAAAAAAAGTAAAGATCACAGACATCAGGCCCCTTGGTACAGCCCACAGCTTGAGTTCAGATTGCAAATTTTAGAGGTCAAAATAGGATCTGGGAAGCCCAGGAGGGATCTGGGGAATTCTGAAAAAGGTAACTTGGTGCTTTTCCTGACACAAACTTGAATGAACATCTTTATAGAAGTGAGAATTAATGTCATGGTTCAAGAGAATCTGATAGATTTTGAATGATAGATGAAACTCAAAATTTCTGTTAGTGTTAAGTCTGCTCACCTGCATTTTTTGGCAGTGGCAAACTGTGTTGACCCTTCCAGACATTCAATTGCAGTAAACTTCCACAGTTTCCTATTGTATGTCTTATATCAGAACTGTTGAGAAGAGATGAGAAATCTCTTTTACTGGGGAATCATTCATCATGTCAGGATAAATAGTGTCTGATCTCTGAAGTCAGCTCATTTGTTGTCCTAAATGTAGATGGGCTCTCCAAAAGTACACACCTCACTGTTGTGTATTGACTAACTGTGCAGTTATGAGTAAATATGGAGACATATACTTTAGCAGAATTTAGTATAACAGGAACACTCCATCTTCTCATGTTCAAATATGAGAGTTTTTGTCCTAATTGAGGAGAATGGTAGCTATTACCTACTTCCACCCCCTAATAAGGGCAACAAAGTTTAGAGACTAAGATAAGACTTCCCTGACAGGTAGCAAATTGCCAAGGGACAGGTAGGTATTTCTTGGCACAATCATGACTGGACTTCAGACCTCTAGATTCGCACATAGAATTAAAAAAATTACTTCTTTAGAAAACATGTTTTTTAGTCAAGGGATCACATGTGTATTTGTATAAACATTGGATATGTAGTATAACAAAGCCTACCCAGCATAGTCTATGTACAGGAGCAAAGAGACAATACAATAACTATGTACTAGATTTAGAAATTCCTCCCAGGATATTTTCTCATCAGCCTAGACACAATATACATATTTTTAAATAAGAGGCAGGTGTCTAGTTCCCGAATTCCAATGCTGGATAGGCGAGACAGGAAGAAAAACATTCTCTTAGAGATTAAACGTTGATCTGTTCTATCCCAGAATTACTACTTATACAGCCTAAGTTACAAGAATAACTATTAACTCGATCTCTCTCTTTATGCAGACGTCCACAATAAGTCTTACAGACTATTATTTTGCCATTTCCCTAAGGATCTGCTAGTGTAGATAGATTTGATGAAATACACATTGTCCTATCTGAACATGATTTGATCACAAGATGATCTTTTTCAATTCTTGATTGTGATGTCAACCCTCATAACTCCAGTTTCAGGGAATATGAATCTGCTTTGCCTCTGTGGGCATATGCATGTATGTGGTAATATAAACTTAAGAAGACACACACACACACACACACACACGCACAAATAATAAGTAAATCTTTGAAAAGGGATTTGGGGAAATACATCCAAAGAACCCTTACTTTCCTAAAAGTAAAGCTGGATTAAAGCGTATCTTTACAAGAACTTCAATCAACCAGGGACTTTGCAAGCTCAGTTTTTGAAGATTCCTGAAAGGGTCCTGCAGTAGGAAACTTAGTCCCATTTGCTTGACTTAATATCTTACCGTTTCTCTGCATGCAAGTGTAGTAGTCAATAAAGGAACTATGATAACGGTAGATTACAAATTATAAACAAGTCAGTAGTCGTCCCTGCTGCTCCCCACCTAGAACTTAGCTTCCAGACTCCATGCTCATTTTGCAGCTTGATGTGCCTCAATATATACTGTCTTCTAGGTGTCCCTGAAAAATCCAGACATGCTATTATGGGGATGTCTCAAGCAGTGTTCTAATGAGGAACAGCTAACACAAACAGATAATGCAGAAGGATTTATTTGCAGAGTTGTCACAAGGGAATCATAAAGAAGAGTGTAATACCTTGTAACTCCTAGAAGCCAAATTGTTTTTGCCTTAGCCTGAGGATTGAGGAGAAGGAATGGGTCTCAGAATTAGAAAGAGGCTAGTAAGTTGCCCGAGACTCACATATCCAGGAAGAGATGATCAGGACATATTTCCAGGCTGTAAAGAGATAGCCAGTGGCATAATGACATTGCCTTTGCTTCCTCTGTCACTGACCTCTTGAAGCTGTTCTCCATGGGTCAAACACAATTGGCAGTGTGAGGCCATGGAGCCCTGTTGATATAGTCTAGACCTACAGAGTCCTGGCAGAGAGCAGGGAAGAGATGGAGCAGAGTTGAACTGAGAGGACAAAGCGAAGACATCTGAATAGGGCACTCACTGATACATCCTGACAACCTATCCACAGATCTGTGGACACACTGAGTATAAAAACATGCCTCTCAACTCCACAAGCATAATTTGTACCTAGTAGTAAGACTATTCTTCCACATTACTTACGCTGCAATAATTCATGTGGATAATTTCAGAGCTCTTTAGAATATATTTGTATGCAAATCTTCCCACTTCTTCCCATATATATATTTTGATGGAGGGAGGATGATTATTCTGTGTGTTAAGGGGTGAAACACAACCATCCCTACTGTTCTGTTATTCTGTAACTGATCAGCACCCCAGAGAACTGCGAAAATCTCTTAGATGTACTGAAATGTTTGCAGACACTGCCAGGGATGTGTGTTTGTGTTGCTGTACCCTGAGTAGCCATGCAAAACACTGTAATTTTTAAAATTTTGGTAGATTTGATTTTCTATCTAGAAGCTGAGATTCTGCACAGAAAGCAGCAAAAATGATGGGCCTAATGTGAAAGAAGAAACCTTCAAATATCCTTCAAAAATATCAAAGAAATAACAGCTTATGTTCTTCTTTGAGACAAAGATGAATAAAGCAGATGCCTAACTCTGCTCCCCTTTTACCCCTGAACTAAAATCATGTGACAATATCTGTGAATGAGTCTTCAGAAAACCCAAGAAGTATGAGCATATATTGCTGAGTTCATTGTCTATAATGATGAATACCCTGTCCTCTGGGGCTGTCTCTTGTCTCCCTGATGTAAAGATTCAATATTGCTAGGTGTTGGCATCAGCAGAGGGAATCAAATATTTTATTTAAAATTAGAATTGGGGTATGATTAAGCTAGATGAAGATAAAAGGGTGACAATGCCACATGGCATAGTCCTAAGGCTCTCTCTCTTCCAGTGGAACATTCACAGAGCATGTCAGATATGGCATATTAAGTGGTGATTACTGTTGACTCTGAGTTTTGGTGATAAAGAAGTAATGTGTTAACCATCATTTGTTCTTTAGGCATGTATCAAATGCCTTTGTCTTCAGCATCATGATCTCCAAGAATAGGAAATGTCAAAGAACAAGATTTCATGTTTGCTCTCTGGGGACAAAGCAGAGGTTGGTAGTAAGGAAATGTGGTCTTAAACTAGAGAGAGCAAGGACAAGCTTCCATGTGAGAAATGTACTCATTCATACTTTAGAAATGCAGTCAGCATGAGTGAACTAGGTCAAGCAAGGTACTGGCAACAGTGGGTATTTGTTAAAATGATGCACATGGATGACAGCGGTGAGAAACGGTGCCTTTGGATGCATTAAAAAAAAAAGAATACTAACTAATACAAAGTTCAGAAAGTCATCATTCTTCTTCAGTATTTCCTTATAGCTCGTTCAAATCAGCAGTATTAGACCCACACTCTTCATTCAAAAGGAAATAAGAATATAATGGGAAAATTCAGGGTTGAAAAAAAGTATTTCCAGATAGCCATAGCTTTTCCTTCATGAAATGCAAGAAAACATTTTTTTAACTTTCTTTGCCAACCACAAAATCCTAAATCTATTTTCCTTTGAGTGCAATTTTTAAAGAGCAGTATATGGAATATTACTAAGAATATCCTAGAGGTGCCAGGCTGCTGTTAGCTAGAACCAAGATCTTTGGCTTCTGTGTTCTTTAATACCTTGTGATGAGGCCTTTGGAGCAAGTGTGAAAACAGTTAGCTAGCTGGACAAATGCATGCAAATGACAATACTATTAAATAGTTTGGTAGCTGAAAATGTATAATATGCATATGTGTTTTTATAATAATTATAAAACTTTGAATAAAAATAACTTGTGAAGAAATGTTCTTTTTATATAAAGTGTTAAATTCTGGCTCTCTGTGTAACCCATATTATTTGGTCCAAGAGACTGAAACGTTGGGATATAAAATGATCTTTGATGAGTAAACAATCCAGGAAAATATAACTGGATTCCTGGGCAGAGTGTATTACTACTTAGGGGCATCATCATGCTGCTTAGGACCACTTTCCTCTAGGGTAGGATTCTTAAGAACACAGAACATCTTATTGGGGAACAGCAAGGAAAAACTGTTTGCCCGACAACTGTCACACACAGAAATTATACAGAAAAAAACCCCTGATAATTAAATACCTGTGCATTATTTGTGCTTGTGTTGCTTTCCTTTCTCAGTGATGATGGAAATTTTGAGATGGTACCTTAGTCCATCTGGTCTGTTATGGCAAAGCATTATAAGCTTAGTCTACAGGCATTTATTTCTAACAGTTCTGGAGGTTTGGAAGTCCTGTCCTGGTGAAATTCCTCTTCTGGTTGTAGACAGCCATATTCATTTTATAACCCTTTGTAGTGAAAAATAAATAAATAATTGAGAGGCTCCTAGGCCTCTCTTTATAAAGGTAGTAATCCCAGCAACTAGAACCCCCACATCATGAACTCATTGCCTCTCAAAAGTCCATTTCATTAGAAATTGAGGCCTCAACATGTAGATTTGGGACACAAGCATTCAATCCCTAGCAGTTGGGAAATGAAATAAAAGAGATGCAAACTAAACAAGTCTGCTTGACAGTATGATACAAAAAAATAATCTCTAAGAACTTTATGCCTTATGCTGATTAGGCTTTCTTAAATAATAAGGATAGAGTTTCTAACATTAACACAACAAACAAGTTCCTTGAGAGATCTTGTAAAGGCATATGGACAACGTTAGAGATAGGTATGCATTCCCAAACAGACTTAGATAGGAAGTAGATAGGATATTTTCATCAGAGGACCACATTCCTAAGAGGAACTAGGGCAAAACTTTCCAAACACGCCTCAGACAAACCACTGGGATAATTATGATTGAGCCTGGCTGAGATGCTCTCTTCATGGCCTCAGAGCCTAGCAATTCACCTCTCTTAGGTGAAGGCTAGAAGCCTCAATCATTTCAACACATATGTCAGTTGATTTCCTATCTACAAGGACTGTGGGTATTCCAGCATAGTGGCTCAAGCACTCAGAAGACTGAGGCAGGAGAATTGTGCTGAATTTGAGAACAAAGTGGACTGCATAGTGAGTTCCATGCCAGTCTGGAATATAGAGTCAGATCTTCTGTCACAAATGAATAAATGAAAGAAAGAAAAAAATCATATGTGTGTATAGTTAAGTTTATATTGCTGTGAATAAAACACCATGACAGAGAACAACCTGGATAAAAAGGACATATATCACCTTGCTGCTTCTTCATGAGAGTCAGAGCAGTAACCTTGAAGAAAGAGCTGGAGCAGAGAATCTGGAAGAGTGCTGCATACTGAATGAAGCCAGTAAGCTCCTTCTGGCTTGCTCAGTTTGCTTTCTCATACACACCAGGACCACTTGCCTAGGCATGGGTGGGGGAGGATTGCATCCCCAACAATGTACTGAGCCCTTCCACATCAATCATTAGTCAAAGAACTTCTTGGTGAATCAGCATCTCTGACCTCAAGCTGTACTACAGAGAAATGATGATAAAAACTGTATGGTATTGGTACAGTGATTGGACAGTAGATTAATGGAATAGAATTGAAGACCCAGAAATGAACCCACACACATACGGTCACTTGACTGTTGACAAAGGAGCTAAAACCATCCAGTGGAAAAAAGACAGCATTTTCAACAAATGGTGCTGGATCAACTGGCAGTTATCATGTAGAAGAATGCAAATTGATCCATTCTTATCTCCCTGTACAAAGCTCAAGTCCAAGTGGATCAAGAGCCTCCACATAAAACCAGATACACTGAATCTAATAGAAAAGAAAGTGTGTGTGTGTGGGGGGGGGGAGCCTTGAACACATTGTCAAGGGGAAAAGTTCCTAAACAGAACACCAAAGGTTTATGCTCTAAGATCAAGAATCTACAAATGGGACCTCATAAAATTGCAGAGCTTCTGTAAGGCAAAGGACACTGTCAATAGGACAAAATGGCAACCAACAGATTGGGAAAGTATCTTTACCAATCCTACATCTGATAGAGGGTGAATATCCAATATATGTATAAAGAACTTAAGAAGTTAGACTCCAGAGAACCAAATAACCTTATTTTAAAAATGGGAAACAGCTAAACAGAGAATTCTCAACTGAGGAAATTCAAAAGGCTGAGAAACACCCAAATAAATGTTCAACATCCTTAGTCATCAGGGAAATGCAAATCAAAACAACCCTGAGATTCCACCTCACACCAGTCACAAAGGCTAAGATAAAAAACTCAGGTGACAGCAGATGCTCGAAAGGATATGAAGAAAGAGGAACACTTTTCCATTGCTGGTGGAAATCAGTCTAGTGGTTCTTCGGAAAATTGGACATAGTGCTACCTGAGGACCCAGCTATACCACTTCTGGGCATATACCCAGAAGATGCTCCAATGTATAATAAGGACATATTCTCCACTATGTTCATAGCAGCCTTATTTATAATAGCCAGAAGCTGGAAAGAACCCAGATGTCCCTCAACAGAGAAATGGATACAGAAAATGTGGTACATTTACACAATGTACTAGTTTTTAATAGTCAGCTATTAAAAACAATGACTTCATGAAAATCGCAAGGCAAATAGATGCAACTTGAGAATTCCATCCTGAGTGAGGTGACTCAGTCACAAAGGAACAAATACAGTGTGTATTCATTGATAAGCGGATATTAGCCCCAAAGTTCAGAATACCCAAGATTCAATTCCAGAACATATGAAGCCCAAGAAGAAGGAAGAATAAAATGTGGATGCTTCAGTGAGTTTTAGAAGGATGAACAAAATACTTACAGGAGGAAATAAGAAGACAACACGTGAAGCAGAGACTGGAGGAAAGGCCATCCAGAGACTGCCCCATCTGGGGATCCATCCCATATACAGCCACCTAACCCAGACCTTATGGTGGATGCTGGGAAGTGCTTGCTGATGGAAGCCTGATATGGCTGTTTTTTGAGAGGTTCTTGCCAGAGCCTGACAAATACAGAGGTGGAAGCTTGCAGCCAACCATTGGACTGAGTTTGGGGGGTGGAGGGTACCAGTTGGAGGAGTTGGAGAAGGGACTGAAGGAGCTGGGTGGATTTGCATCCCCATGGAGGGAGCAAAATTTTAACAGACCAGACCCTCAGGAGTTCCTGGGAAGGACCAACCAAAGAGTACACATGGAGGGACCCAAGGCGCTGGCCACATATGTGACAGAGGATGGCCTTGCTGGACATCAATAGGAGCCGAGGCCCTTGGGCTTGAGTGTGTTCGATGTCCCAGTGTACAGCAATGCCAGGGTGGGTGCACAGGAGTGGGTGGGTGGGGGAGCACCCTCATAGAGGCAGGGGGACGAGGGATGGGATGGGGGACTTCTGAAGGGGAGACCTGGAAAGGGGAAAACATTTGAAATGTAAATAAAATATCCAATAAAAATAAAAAGGAAAAAGAAAGAAAAAAGGAAAATGCCTCCAAAAGCTTGTCTGCAGTGAGGTTCCTTTCCCAAGATAGCTCTAGGTTACATCAAGTTTACATCCTGCCCCTCTCCATCCTACCTGCAGAAAACAAAGAAACAAAAAACCCAGGACACTATATAACACTTCAAATATTGACATTCTTTTTTATTTGGGCTTTAGAAAGTTTGGTCCTATGTTCTGCTCATTCTAGAAAAATGAATCACCAATAATGATTTGATTAGATTCAGCAAAGCAGCAAGGAATTTTGTTAGGAAGAAGTAAGATGAGTTTGTTCGAATTAAAAGCCATGGAATGATAATATTTAGATTGTTTATAAACTACTTCATGTTTCCATTTCATATCATTTAAAAATGATTTATATTTTTAATAATTATGAATATGTTAGGACACACATAGTGACATAAGCCTTTAATCCCAGCACTTGGGAGGCAGAGGCAGTTAGAATTTGTGAGTTTGCAGCCTGTCTGGCATACATAGTAAATTTCAGACCAGTCCAGATTACATACTGGTCTGTATGTATGCAAATGAAAGCACGTACCCATGGAGGCCAAAGGAGGGCATCTGATGCAATTCCACAGAGCTGGTGTTACAGTATTTGTGAATTACTGATCATTGTGGTGACAACTGAACTCTTGTCCTCTGTAGGATCATTGTACACTTTTAACCACTGAGCCATCATTCTAGAACCCATGTTGCTGCTTTAAAGGGAATATTTCACAGGATTATATGGGCTCTTTTGAGGTTTGTCCTATCATAGAGTTGAAGCTCTTGGCAGATGGCCTTTTGAAAACTTGATTCTTTAAAAGGTGTGCTTCAGGTACTATTCAGGAGGAGCTTATAACAATTTTCTCAAACATAATACAGTTATAGGCCTTCTGTATATTCCAAACTTATGTTATTCAGAAAAGTAGAGAAAGCATGAGCTAAGGTATTGCAGAACATGGCCTACCTTTCTACACCATGTCCCCAGACACATCTGGAGTTGTTCATGGGCTGTCCATTGCCAATCTCTTGTCAATTCATTCTTTCTAATATTATGGAATTATTTTTAGCAGAGTAAGAAGCTTTTGTGTTGGATAAAAAAATCGCCTAATTGCTTGTTTTCCTTGGTGCTTTGCAAATCTGATTAATGTTAACTCAGGTGGAATATTATAAAGTTATTTATGCTGTGGGTGATAATTACTTGCAAATGCATTTATGGCTATAATAAAGCTTCAACAAGTTCATATGATTCAATTATTCAGCCTTTGTGTAATGGTTTCTTTTTCTTCCTTAAAAAAATGCTATTAATTATCCTTAGTTTACTGTTAGTGAAGACTTTTTCCTGAGCCTTACCTCTTTGGCTCATTGCACAAATTATCAATGTGGAAAGCAGAGACAAGAGTAATTTATATTTTTTTCTAAAATGTAAATATGATGAACAACACCTTGTGTGTGGAATATATTGAGAAGTAATATATTTTTTAGGACGGGAAATGGATGAGAATTTTCTCACAACCAAGCTCCCACACCCAGAGTTGCTGCTCTCACTTCATATACTTCCAGGAAAAAATTTAAATCCGGTAATTCTTTATTTTAAAATCCCTGAAATTTCTAGAGGAATTAAAGTGCCTATATGAAAATTGTAGTAGGTTCTTTGCCAGTGCACAGTAGACTTGATTGTTACAAACTACTTTCAGCAAAAAACACATATTTTAATTCCATCCTTTCAAATGATAGCACTAAGCAATTGACTTTACTCTGGATAAATAGTACATTGTATTCCCCCACCCAAGGTTTTGGCTTGAAAGACAAAATAGTTTAAATCCAAGTGTTATCTCCAGTCACGGTTTCCCCAGGTCACTACCCCTGTGGTAAAATAGCTCACAGCACACATTTGTTTTATAAAGTACTACCCATCATTATTGATTTTCCTTTGACTCAAACTATCCCCCCAATAGAGAACTTTGAAGTATGTTCTTGAGAAAATTACTTGACAGAGAGTGTGAACAATCAGATCTGTAGTATTTTTAAGTTTATGGTCTCTGAATTTTTATGCAATACACAGAAGCTTTAGGGTATTCTTTCTATATAAATAAAAAAATCTAGAATAAGAAATGTAGTGTGGGTGTGGAGGTAGTGGAGTTATAGGGAAAAATACCAGTGTGAAGGAAAAAAAGACTTCACAGTTTTTAATTCTCTTCTTGGTTTTGCTCAACCATGTATTTCCTACAGATACCCAAAAGGTATATATATGATAATCAAATTCTCTATCATTAACCTTCATTCTAATCCCTACAATAACATTTTGATATTTCTCCTGTCACGATATGGAGAACAGTAGAGTTCATACAATGATACTCCAAATATGCTACATTGCCTTGCTGAAGTGCTTGCTTTGAGCCCATTGACATTATTCTACTCTCCTGGTTATAGGTCTTGTTTCTCTATAGAATTACAGGGAGGGCCTTTCTCTCAAGTCATCCAGCCAAAGGGAGGCTTTTCCACAAGATTCACTTCCAGAAAAGAAGGCTAAACTTGACCCTGCACTTGGGGCTCAAGAGAACTTTGTCTTCGGTTATTGTTTATTTTTAAGACCAACTCACTTCCTCTCCAAATCGTTTACTCTTCCTCTATATTGCCTATCTTCCTGCTCCCCACCACCAGTGAAAAAAGTTTATAAGCTTCTAAGTCTCAGTGGATTATTGGAAACTAACTTCTTTATGATGCTTCCAGCAGTTCATATTACATCAGCCAAAGAAGGAGAGAAAGGAGGTGTAGAAGGGGATCAGGACAGGGCCTCCATGCTACATGCTGCAGATAACAGCTGTCCCAGACCTCAGGAGACTGAGTCCTGGCTGTGTAAATGAACCATTGCATTGAGGAGAAATTTGCACTGGAGTATGTGGAAAGTATTTCCTTAGCAACACACATAGAAGAGTTGGATACAAGATAGTGGCCCTCCCTCTATTCTATCCTGGCCCAGCCAGGTGGCAATTATCCCTACCCCCATTTCTCCTTTTGTTTTCCAGCTCTAGTTACTCTATGACAAAACCAACCCCTTTTCTCTCTTCTTCTTTCTCCTTTTTTGTTTCTTTCTTTCTCCTTTAACCACTAATTAGATTGCTTGTTCCCAAATACAGTGAACTCCTTTAGAATTACCAGTAAATTTCTGAAATCCAATATAATGTCTATGCCTAATGTTCAGACAATAAGGACAAATGAGAACCAAAATATACTTAGTGTGACAGTCATTTCTCAGCTGAAATCAACTCATGTCTGAAATATTTTTCTACCTCCTCCCTCCCCAGAGGCAATTCCATTTCCTTGCACAGACAAAAATAAATGGTTGTTGAACTGAATTAAACTGAGGTATAACTAGTGCATTCAGAGAATTCCGTGAATATGATTATGGAAATAAGATTAGAGCTCTCACAAGTTGTGTTATACCAGAAGGAAAGGCAGCATATGTGATGAATGATACAGGGGAGTGTAGGAGAAAATAGGTTTTGAAAATTAAATATGTTCTGAGTTTGGGGGTAAGAGAGTGAAATACAAATCAGACCTTTTGCCACTAAACTTTGTTTGCACTGGGCAAAGTGCAACTTCCTGTTTTGAACAAAAAGGTTTCCATGGTTCAAAAGGTTTCCTGGGGACTCACTCATCTCCTACCAACATAACATTTGAGTCATTTTAAATTTAAATTAGGGGAATATGGATTGGATTTCATTTGCAATACATCTTAAATAAGAGAAAGAAAAAATAGATTTGGAAATTATTGTGATCATTTGACAGCTGCAGACTGATCCATTTCCACATCTGATATTAGTAGATCTGTCAGGCCCAACATCTGAGTGAGCACCATTCTTCTGTGGGGACAATAGGCATCAGACTGGCCTCTTAGCATCACTGTAAGCAAACACTCAGTTATGGCTCTTCTCCCTTAATTCGGAGAAGAGTGTATGAATAGCAAAAGAACTCAAGAACAGAATGCTCAGACAGACAATTCAATTGCCTTTGAAGGTTGTTAAGAACAATCACACGTCTAAAAAACAACTGTTTTCTTGCACAGCTTTCTCACACTTGAGAACTCCCTGGAGGGCTTATTAAAACACTGGCAGCAGCTGAGTTCCACCCCTGGAGTGTTTAATTCAGTAGATCCGAAGTAGAACCTAAGAATTAGTATCTTTAACACATTCCCAGGTGATGTGGAAACTGTTGGTCTGAGGCCCACACTGAGAACCAACATCCTGGTGTGTAGACACACTCTTTGGGGCCTTCTTTGAGGAATCAAAAAGCTGTGCACTTTATATTCATGTATTCACTGATTTAACAAACTGAGCACACAGCTCCTTTGTACCTGCATAATGGGTTAGGTATGTTTAGTTTGTAACAAATGAGCCAAGGTTTTATAAAACAATTGTTTTGCATATGCAAGATGAAAATTCTTTTACTCATTTTTATTTACACAATAACATCCTCTCAACACATTCTATTTTCACAGAAAGTCTAGAAGTAACCATCAACTGGTCCTAGATTAAATCATGATGGATGAATGGGCTTTGTGTCAATCAGACATTACTGTATTTAATGCGCTCATTTTATTCATTTGAATTTAATTATCCATCATGAGAACACTTTCTTAGTGCTGAATTCTATTTGCTACATGATTTCCCCATCAATTCTTATTTACCTAGTCACTTTTTATTAAAATGCAACTGAGGGTCTTTTGTAATTTGAATATGAAATGCCTTCCACTGGATTACAAGTTTGAGTCTTGTCAGATGATGGGCATTGGGCAAATGATTGGATCCTGAGGGCTCTGAGATAATCGATGGTTTAAGCCCTTGATGGATTCAGAATATGACACTATTATGTGGAGCTTGTAGAAAGAAGGAGAAAGTAGGGCCCTGAGGACATGCCCTGGAATGACTTATCTCCTCTCCTGTCCCTTCTCCCTCTGCTTCATGACTGACATGAAGTGAGGAATATCTGTGACGTACTGCCCCTGCCAAAGATATTCTGTCTGGCTTCAAGCCCAACGTGACCAGTAGACCTTGGGCTGAAACCTCAAGAGATGAACATCAAACTAAGAATCAGTTGTGGTAGACTCCTAAAAATATTCTTCTATGAATGTGGAGAAATCGTACTCATTTGTATTAAATACAAGATTCTTCAGTATCTGTGAGAGACCTTGCTATACAGGACCTTGCTATAAAATCCAAATCATCAAATTCTTATATACAGGGACAACACACTTTTCATATAGAGCCTACATACATCCTCCTGCAGACTTGAAACTATCTCTTGATGACTTCTAACACCCAACCCAACATCAATGCTATGAAAATAGCAGTTACACTATATTGTTTAAGGAACAATGAAAAGAAAAGTCTATGCATGCACAATATAGATAAAACCATCAGAAGTCCAACTCCATTTTTAAAATTTAAGGTGCTTGAATCCTTGGATCTGAGACTTGCTTGTGGAGGGTCAACTATGCTAAATGAAAACCAACCACAAGAAATCTTAAGAATGACAAGACTCTTCACTTAGTCTCATCATCTTAACTGTTTGTAGAAATCTTCTCAGATCTGTACATACATCTCCAAGTTTGTGTTTTGGAAAGGAGATTCTCATAAAACTTTCATGTCCACTTTTACAGATTAATAGCTATAAGCCTTGTTTTTGGTTCCATTTGTAAACACAAGTCAGTGGAATAAATGGCTGCCTGGTTATGATATATGATAAAGGTGTTTTGAGGTAGGGTTCCTGTAAAGCAGTGAAGCAACAGCAGCAAGTGGGCAAGGGGAGCCAAGAAGCCTAGGTTTGAATTAAAATGTTTCTTTGTACCAACTTCTTTTTTTATCATCTTTCCAAGCCCAAATAACAAAAGTAGCAGTGATAAGGAGGACTCTTGGGAAGTGTGAGAAAGAAGTATGAGCAAGTTTCCAAATTATGAAAACATTATTTTATATTAGAATTATTCATAGGATTAAGTAATTAAGATGATGCTTGTATTATTTTTGATAAATATTGGTGAACTACATCAGGGTGTTCGCTTTCCTCACACAGCTCTCTTAATTTTATTTTTAGTAGCTAATATTTGAACCTGAAATAAGGTGAATATCATATGGCTTGCATCTATAAAGAAACACTTTATCCCAAACTCATTAGCAGCCTGCTTATGGTGGACCGCATTCCAGGTTATGTCTAAATGGACCTCAAAGAAGATACTGGTGCAATTTCCTTAAAAACTGTTATCATCTCTTAACCAGAATCTATGTCTGCATGTGTTAGGTATACCAGGTAGATTGAACAATAGAAATTTGTGTTGACACAGTTCTAGAAGCTGAAAGTCTGAAATAAAGATAGTTATAAACACTTTCACAGTTTAATAGCAGAACAGTTTATAGGGGTGGCCTCACTCCTTAACTCATAAGATGTCTACATTCTCACCATGTCATCACATTCTTTGTACAAGTTTATATCCTAACCTCCTCTTCCTACAGGCGCATCTATCTTGCTGGATTAGGAAACTGCTTCTTTAAAGAATGCATCTCCAAATAGTCATACTCTGAAAACTAAGGGTAGGAATTTAATATCTGAAAGTTAGGGGACATAATTTACCCCATAATGATATATGCAAACCCATCACTTCTTATATGTGAGATGGAAATCATTATGTTCTTATATAAATTATTTTTATTAGATATTTTCTTCATTTACATTTCAAATGCTATCCCAAAAGTCCCCTATACCCTCCCCCCGCCCTGCTCCCCAACCCACACACTCTCCCTTCCTGGCCCTGGCATTCCCCTGTACTGGGGCATATGATCTTCCCAAGACCAAGGGCCTCTTCTCCCATTGATGGCCGACTAGGCCATCCTCTGCTACATATGCAACTAGAGACACAGCTCTGGGGGGTACTGGTTAGTTCATATTGTTGTTCCTCTTATAGGGTTGTAGACCCCTTTAGCTCCTTGGTTACTTTCTCTAGCTCCTTCATCAGGGGCCCTGTGTTCCATCCAATAGATGACTGTGAGCATCCATTTCTGTATTTGCCAGGCACTGGCATATCCTCTCAAGAGGTAGCTATATCAGGGTCCTGTCAGCAAAACCTTGCTGGCATATGCAATAGTATCTGGGTTTGGTGGTTGTATATGGGATGGATCCCAAGGTGGGCCAGTCTCTGGATGGTCCTTTCTTCCATCTCTCTGAACTTTGTCTCTCTAACTTCCTCCATGGATATTTTGTTCCTCATTCTAAGAAAGAATGAAGTATCCATACTTTGGTCTTCCTTCTTCTTGAGTTTCATGTGTTTTGCAAATTTATTACTACACATAAATAAAGGTAATGTATTGTCTGTGTTCTAGAAGGGGTTTTGACTACCAGAGGGCTCCTATATATACAATGGAGTATAAAAGGACGGTTCTAAATTAAATATAAAAAGTATGATATCTCATGGTACACACCCTTAATTCCATCATTTAGGAGACTAAGGTAAGAGGATTTCCATAGTTTGAGGTAGGTGTGGGCTACAGAACAAGTAATGCCCACCCAAAGTTACACAGTGAGGACCTATTTAACACACACACACACACACACACACACACACACACACACACACACACACACACGTGAAAGTTAAATGTGTGACATCTGTGTATCAATAAATCAGTAAATATGCATGTTAGTTAATTTAATGTTGTTTGTCAGGGTTGAGTATTAATCAGACCCATTATTGCACCATGGTAACTACATACATGATTCAACTGAATATTCCTAACTCTGCTCTTATTTCAGCATTCATATGATACCAATATCATAAAGTATCTATAACTTGCAGAGATGAAGTAGGAACACACAGCTATCAAGTGTCTCTGGGGAAATAGCACCATCAGCAGCATTAGTTGCATCATACAGCCTTTAGAAAACAGTTTTTACTGGTTTCTAGAGCTTTATACATCTTCTAAAATACTGTGGAAAAATTTTTAAAAAGTGTATGAACAAGTATAGAGGTGATGGATTCTCATTTATATCATTGAGAAGCTCAGCTTCACAGTGAAGGAACTCTACCTTTTTTGGTTTCATTGCTTGGCTCACATTTCTCTGAAAATTTCTCTAGTGAATGGGTGATATATTATATCTGCTGTCCTTTTGTTCTTATCAATTGCTTTGTCTGAGTGTACTTACTTGAAGGTTCCCTCCATATTAGTCAGGACTCATGGTTAAGGGGAAAGAAATACAACTCATGTTAGCTTAAGATACAAGGACAGGGATGAAGCAGCCCCTGAGGACAGATAATGTTGCAACCCCAAACTCTGACCAGCAAAGAGTGGGAATAAACGACATGGACTCCAAAGCAGGTCTCACTCAGCTGCAGCTGCTTCTCTTTATTTGGAGGTCTCTTGCAGCTTCCTCAGCTTTCTCCTTCTTCATCATCAATCATTCTCCAGTCATTAACCAATCCATCATCCCTCTGTGACTGCCCACAATCTATCCTCTTCCATTCACTCATGTGACCTCACAACACCCAATCATAGACACACACGTCCAAGGCAGCATGCATAATAGGCTGATAAAATGGTATCCTGAGGCATTATGCTATCTCCCCAGCGAGTTACACTCGCTGCTTTTACTGCGCATGAATGAGACTGGGATAAACAAAGGAGGTCACGGGACTTGGCATAGAGCCAGGGCGCCATCTTTGGCCCTTACAGAAAAGGCCAATTCCAGCAGGACCACATTATAACTTCTTTATGTCTACATCATTGTTACCCAGTAATGATATTTTTTCAGTAGAAGCCTGGCCATTTTAGTTTATGTTCTTACAGTTCTAGGGACAAAGGAAAGACCTACATCTCAGATCTATTAAAAAAATTCCAAGGAATGAACTTACCTTGGGTCATCTTTGTGTCCACAGGAAAGTACATGTCCAAGCACTGGCTTCTTACCTTTCTCTGGACAGATGACTAGGATACCATGAACAGAGGCCTCTGAAAGCTTACATAGATAAAGGCATGAAGGATGATTCCCCTAAAAGAAATACTTCTATCTATAAGAGGAACAGCAATATGAACTAACCAGAACCCCCAGAGCTTGTGTCTCTAGCTGCATATGTAGCAGAAGATGGCCTAGTTGGCCATCACTGGGAAGAGATGCTCCTTGGTATTGCAAACTTTATATGCCCCAGTACAGGGGAACGCCAGGGCCAAGAAGTGGGAGTGGGTGGGTATAGGAGCAGGGCGGGGGGAGGGTATAGGGAACTTTTGGGATAGCATTTGAAATGTAAATTAAGAAAATATCTAATAAAATAATAATGAAAAACTTCTATTACCAAAAAGGGGCAAGAGATAAAGTGCCCAGAAACACAACAAATATCCATCATAGCAATGACCTTAACCACTAGAATAAATCTGTTCTCCTCCCTGCCTCAGAAAAGACAGTGCAACAGAAGTGGGTGTCCTGAACCAACTTGGATTTAGAAATAAGTTCCAGGTTCACTCTGGCTCTTAACCTATCAAATCTGTTGTCATGCTGAGCCAAAATTGAGCACTACATGTGAATTTGGCCAGTGATTATTTATTAATAACAGATATCCCCAACTTAGGATCTGTTTATGTCACAGCAAACCCATTGTAAGTTTAAATACATTAAAATGTATTGAATAAGCTAAGGATGGTAGTGCATGCCTTTAATTCCTGTACTCAGGAGGCAGAAGCAATAGAGCATCTGTGAGTCTGAAGCCAGTCTGGTCTACAGAGAGTGTTCCGGACCAGCCAGGACTACTGAGTGAGTCTTTGTTTCAAAGAAAGAGAGAAAAGGATAGAAAGAAAGAAAGAAAGAAAGAAAGAAAGAAAGAAAGAAAGAAAGAAAGAAAGAAAGAAAGAAAGAAAGAGAAGGAAAGAAAGAAAGAAAGAAAGAAAGAAAGAAAGAAAGAAAGAAAGAAAGAAAGAAAGAAAGAGAGGGGGAGAGAGAGAGGAGAAGAGAGAGGGGGAGAGGGGGAGAGAGAGAAAGAAAAAAAGAGAGAAAGAAAGAAGAAAGAAAGAAAGAGAGGAAAAGAAAAGAAGAAGAAAGAAAAAAAAGAAAGGAAAGAAAATGCATTGAATAACATTTATTCCACACCACAGTTTAGCAACACAGGACACTATGTTTCTCTTTTTGTGTGGAATGCCCCCCATAATTGTTGGACTGACTGAAAACTTCAATCACTACCTAACAGTATGAGAGAGAGAGGACCCAGCTACATATTGTTAATCCCCCAAAAGGATCTAAATTAAAAATATGAAAAATACAGTTTCTACAAGGCACATATGATGTTCCTAACATCCTAATGTTGAAGAATCATAAGTGAAGGCATCATAAATCAGGGGTTACTTACATATAGAACAATTTTGCTCTCTAATCACTCTAAACATACTGATATCCAATACTGACTGAAACAAGTAACAGGTATGGATGGATTTATTTTCTTTGGCATCGTCTTCAGTTGTGGAGTGCTGTATGTCACATATGGACACAAAGAAGGCCCTCTGATTAGTGCAGTTGTGGAGACCTGCAGTGAGACCCTAGACATCGACACTTTTTGGAAAGAATGTAGAAGATGAAGAGAAGGCCTCAATGTGGGGAGCTTTGCTTGTTGTTGTCTTTCTTCTTCCCTTCCTGTATACACTGAACCATTTATGATCTTCAGACTACTTCTGTAAAGCCCTCTTGTCTTACCAGGCTCTGTGTTATGCCCCCTCTCCTGTAACTGTGGGTAAAATGGTGATTCTAGAACAGGAGACTGGAGAGAAAATACTAGAGCCTTCACTTTTCGTTTTGATTCTTAGCCCATGGTTGGTTATATGTCTTTGGCGATGGCAAATTTCACTTAATTTCTAGAAATATAAAGTTTGGTGCATGATAAGGCAAATTTTCTCCAATGCTTATTGTAAGTATTAGGAAACAATATTTGTGATACCACAGGCTGTATATATACAGGGCATAAGTGCTACCTGGAAATTCATTCAGTGTCATAATTAGGCACTTATTAAAAAGTTCTCATATCTCAGTATTACACTAAGCACTCTATACATTTTGTTACTTGAGCTCCTGCAGAGGCCCTAAGTGGTTCATGTTCTTGTGTGTACTACCTAGCATCATTGTAGGAGTCAGACTCAACTCTTTGTCATTGTGACGAAATATTTTATAGAAACTCCCTATTTTAAAAAAAATCTCTAGTTTGCTCATGGTTTTGGCAATTATAGTTTTCAGTTCTTTTGTTCCATCCTTTTGGACTGAAAGTGAGGAAGAACATGATAGAGGCAGGAACACATGTTAGAAGATGTCCTCCTCATGGTAGACAGGAAGCAATGGATGAGTAAGGGTCCAGGTATAACCTATAAATTCATGTCTCCAGTCACCTCCCTTCATAGGCCCCCAACTTCCCTAAAGTGTTTGAAGCCCTCCAAAATAGCCCTCCCAATCTATTTGCAGCATAAGTCTAGGGGAGACATTTCAGATTCAAACTGTTATGACCACTCAGGTAGTGAGTTGACACAGATAGAATCTAAACTTAAATATCTTCCATTCTAATACCTTAGCACACAGAAAACTACTAAAGCTCCTAAGTAAATTCAAGGGCAATATGGCCCTGCTATAAAGCACCTCACTATCTGCAATCTATTCGAGTGAGCTTTCTCTTCAGTGAACCTTGTGATATTTGGAGATCTTTTCCATTGTAAGCCAGGAAGCCCAGTATCTGACTCTTCTTTTCTCCCTAGAAGCATTAAAACCACAGTCTATTGTATTATTTAGCATCCCATTTTTTCTTCTGGAAATCTCCCAGGTATGTTCTTGGATGTGTGAGAAAACTAATTAGATCCAGACAAACTTCAAACTAGCTGTGTTTTGTAAATGTTCAGATCATTATCTAGGATTAGAGGTTGGATACATGGATACAATATACCAGATGTGGTATACAGATGATTTTCTATGAGAAGTCACTGAATATACTTACTGCTGTCAAGACTCCACCCTAGCTGATCCACACTCCCCTGGCTGAGAGTTGTCTCTTTTGTCCCCGATGCCCTAAGCCTTTTCTGCTTCATCCTTGTATCAGCAAAGTAAAAGAACCAGAAATGTTTGCTTGTTGCTTTACTTTTTTGTTAACATTTTAAACAAAATTTCATTCTATTGCCTGTCCTGACCCTAAACTCACAGCAATTCTGCTTTAGCCCCTGGTGCTTAGATGATAGATTATTCCTTGTTAAAGCTGTCAGTGTGACAGTTTTTAATTACTTAAAGTCGTGAAGAACAGAGGTGACAGATTTCCAATCCTGTCTGCATTTCATTCACCAATTTCTCTTTGCTTTAGTAGAAAGGCTTAAGTTTCCCCCTCACCTCAATCCCCTTGTCATAGAGTTTAAGTTTGGGTTTCCAAAGACTTCAGATAAAACACCCAGACAGGATGGCATATTGTATGGCAAAGTGAGCCAGAAGTCATGTAGGCCAGGAGTCAGAGAGAGAGAGAGAGAGAGAGAGAGAGAGAGAGAGAGAGAGA
>LR753339.1:158256-220817 GCA_902729485.2 Mus minutoides | reverse complement strand
CAAAATGTGTAGCCAAAGGACTATCAGGAAGGTTGTTTTCAGATGGACATCTCTCCTAGGCAGTCATCCCTTGGGAATGGAAACTCTGGAGCAGACATCCAGACTCCAGGCCTTGGGCCCAAAGCAGAGCACTGCATGCAAAGGGTCTGGGCCTTGATCTTTGGTGCCTGTCAATGGACAGACTAAGATTATATCCTCAAAGCCTTCTTGAAAAGGACTCATTCCCAAGGCTACCAAGTGTGAAGCTGAAAAATTAAGGTATGAATAGAAGTGAAGACAAGCCTCCTCATTAACTAGATTTTTTTAAGTTACTGACAAAACTAGACCTAAAACTTTGTAGTTTTATAAGACAAGCCTGATTTCTACCTCTTCTCTCAACCTGTCGCCTGGGAAATTCATTTCCCCTCTCTATAATTCACTTTTCTCACAAATAAAATGGTGAGTAATAACAGAAATTATTTAACCCTGTTGTTACAGTATAAGAAACGAGTCAGTTGTATGGAAAATTCTCATGATGCCATCTATTGTGATGTTAGTGAGTGGGAAAGAAGTAGGAAACAGGTAGAGGAAAGGGATATTAGAAAAGGGGCAAAATCAGGTATGGGAGGAAATGAGGATGATATACAGAGGATCAGGAAATTGAACAGAGGTGTGTAGCAATGGGGCGTGAGGATAGCCACCAGATAGTCCCAGATGCCAGGAAAGTAAGAGGCTCCCAGGACCCAAAATGGATGACATTAGCTGAAATACCAACAAAGGGAAGGGAGAACCTGTAGAAACCATATCCAGAGGTTAGGCATAGCCCCCGGTTGAGGGATGGGGCCACTCATTAATCTCCAAATTTTTAACCAACTCCATCTAAAGGAAATAGAGGAACAAAGAGTGGAGCAGAGCCTGAAGGAATGGCCATCCAGAGACTGTCCCACCAGGGAATTCATCCCACATGCAGATACCAAACCCAGACACTATTGCAGATGCCAAGAAATGCATGCTGAAAAGAGCCTGATACAGCTATCTCCTGAGAGGCTCTTCCAGAGCCTGGCAAATACAAAGGTGGGTGCTCAAAGCCAACCATTGGACTGAGCATAGAGCCCCCAATGGAGAAGTTAAAGAAAGGATTGAAGGAGCTGAAGGGGTTTGCAACCCCATAGGAAGAACAACAATATCAACCAACCAGACCCCCAGAGCTCCCAGGGATGAAATCACCAACCAAAGAGTACACATGGAAGGACCCATGGCTCCAGCCACATATGTAGCAGATGATGACCTTGTCGGGCATCAATGGGAGGAGAGACCCTTGGTTCTGTGAAGGCTCGATGTCCCAGTGTGGCTCATATTTGACATTCAGAGGCTGAAGTAGAGAGAGTGCTGTCAATTTAAGGCCAGCTTGGGTTCCAGAGTAAGAGACCATTTTTAAGAGGAAGGAAGGAAAGAAGCAAGTTAGGCTGCTTAACAGTGCTTCCTGCTATTGTAGAGGATCTGAGTCAGGTTTCTATATAATTCAAATTCCAGGGGAATCTGTTGCTTTCTCTGCTATAAACACATATAATTAAAAATTATTTTTAAAAATGTGATCCTAAATAAATCCTACTTTCCTTGTTTCTGTTACATTGCTCTTGTAAATATTTTGAACACAGTGTTTTTTTCTTTCTTTTTTCTTTTTCGTTTTTTTTTAGCATCTCATTATATGGCTCAGGCTGGCTCCACATTCTAGACTTTCCTGCCTCAGCCTCCAGAGTGTCAGGATTACCAGCATATGCCCTACATGTAGCTACTGTCTTCTTATTTATAATTTCTTTGAGTTGTACGTCTTTCAGGTTAGTAAACTCTCAACTCACCCACCTCCAACACATAAATATATCCAGGAGCCAATTTGCCATTTTCAAATGCCTTCAGAAATTTTTGGTGCAAATTCTCCATGCAAACATTAGATATGAAATGAGTTCCTCAGTGACTAAACTCAAAGATCCCAGCATCTCTAAAAATTCCTTAGTGTAGGGAGTTGTGACCAGGGAGTCAGCCACCTAGCATTATGGGATGCAAAACACACATGCTCTAGGTTGAGAATGGAAAATAGCTACCACTGTTATGGGTTTTTCCTAAGCTTTTCTGAAACCCCATGACTTTTAATGGCTGAATCAATACATAGCACATTCGTATTAATAAAAAATAAAGATAAGGTAACAAAAATAAATATTCATTTTGCCCTTATTCAGCCAAGAGATCAATTTCAATATGCATCTGTTTGAACTGTGTAGTCACTGGGTGATTCCACTGTTGGTAGACTATCAGAGCCTTTTTTACTTTTATTTTTCTTTCCAATCCCTATATATGTTGTTATCTTAGCCAAGTTTAGCTTTTCATTATCAAGTAGGAACATTACAATGGTGATGGGGCTCAGAATCAAAGTTTCTGGAACATTCCCTTCTTTCTCTCTGAAGTGTTGGAGTGGTTTTCTCTGAAGTCTCCTTTATCTGACTGAAAAAGCTTCTTTCAAAAGAAATGTAATTATCTCAAACTCTCTCACCAGGAAATATGTCAAATAACCAGGAAAGATTAACTATCAGAGAAGACAGGAGACTAAAAGTGTCACCTCACCCTGACAGAATTTTATCTGGGCTCCCAAGGACCTTCTCAGAAGTTACCTGGGAGACTTCCTGAGTATTAAGACACCCTTTGTTTGCAGTAAAGTCCCTAAACATGTCACCACCCTCCCATTTCCATGTCTCCTGTTTAGAAACCATCTAACCTTTAGCCATCTGGCCCTTTCTGTGTTCTTTTTCTTATTTTATGTAACTCCTGTGTGCATGTGCACAGTAACTGATTAGCAATACCCATCTCTTTTTAACCTGCATTTTGTTACTAGGGTTTCTGCCATCCCCATCTGTGATGAGCAACCCAGGGGACACTTATATTCCCATCCCCATAGTTAGTTGTAGGAGTAGTTTAAGTTTGGGTTTTTAAAGCTTTACACTGCAAATTTATCTCTTTTGTCTTAGAGATTGTTAGATGATGAAAAATTCTTTCATACTCCAGATAGTATGGGTCACATGGATGTTCATCTTTTAACCAATGCATCCTTAGTAGCTCTTCATGATAAGTTCATTAACAAATCAATTTCCCTTGACGATCCTATAGCTTCTTTTTAGACACCCTTTACTCATTTCCCAGTGCTTTCTCTCCTCCCCTCCCAAACTCCTAAATACAACTCTTCATGCACCAATCTCAATCAATGTTTCTCTTAACAACCTCTCCCTAATCCTATAATATGTCAACAAAAACATCTGGACCCTAAAACCCTGTTCCTCATTGCCAGGAGATCCATGTTTTTCAAGGTTACAGGTGACTAGCTTATCTGATCAATTAATTCATGACAATTCACGTAAAACCCTATTTGGAGTATATGTTTTCATTTTCCCAGGAACTTCCTTAGGTATTAATGACCTGAATAAACCTAATGGACAGGAGACATCTGTTTGAGACCTTGACTACTGCCTTAATGTTTATGATTATCTGTATCATCCAACATGTTAATCTGTCTTTTAAAAAATTATCTACTGAGATCTGGGACAGAGCTAGTGCAGTTGGACAGCATCAGTGATAGACTGGATATGCCCCAAAAATGTTCAGGATGGAACTATTTTATTTGTAACCTCAATTGGTTGAGGGGTTGCTGCTCTGAGTGTGGCTTTGAGGACATTAATAAATTAACCATTAGCACAGGGAAATTTAACACTACTGCTGTCACAAATTAGCTTTGTGGTTGTGGAGAGTCTTTTAACATATTTAGTCGTTGGTTTCTTTCTTTTTTATTTATACTATCTGTATTAAATGATCTATAGCATATACTAGGTCTGAACAGTTTGCAATTCTAAGACTTCTTGGTAAACCTGTTACAAGCACTGAATATAGCCATTCTCCAGGGGGTTACTTTAGGGTGATGTAGTGCTATCTCAGCAAGAACATTGTTCCTGTCTGGAGATTGCTATCTTGCCACAGAGGATTCTTTTTCATTGCTCCAAAGGCTGAGTTACAAACCAGTAAACAGTCGCTTGAATGTTTTACTTTCCAAAAATAACTGGAAGATCACTATTTCTTCTTCGTGTCCTCAGTATACTTAGTTTAGTTTCATTTGACTTCATTCCAGTGTGTTTTGTTACTGTGTTTGTCTTTATGCTTGCTTTAATCATTACTTGTGTCTTTCCAATTTGGAAGGCCACATGTTCAACAACTGTAAGGATACATTTTGTGCTTTTTTAAAGCTAGTACTTCTACAGTCTTTCTTTTCATTCTTAAGCTCCTAGTAAACTCTCTTCTTAATTACTTTTTTATTACTGAGATAAAATACTCTGATAAAAGCAACTTAAGGGAAAAAAAGTTTGTGTCATGGTGGGAAAATCAAGGTGGTACCTGCTGGTTACATTGTATCCATCACTGAGAGGTAGAGAATAATGTATGTTTGCTTCTCAGTTTGCCTTTCCTACTTATATAGTTTAGCATCCCTTCCCAGGGAATGCTCCTGCTCACAAATAAGATGTGTCTTCTCATGTCAATTGACATGGTAAAGAAAATCTCACACAGGCAAGTGCAAAAGCTTTTTGTCCCAGGTGATTCCAGATAATATCAATTTCAGGATTAACACTAACCATCACAATTCCAGGGGAAAAACATGCTTGAATGGAGTTGGAGAGGTAGCTCAGCTGTTAAAAGATAGACTCACAAACAAAATGATAAAAAGGGGAAAAAGGCTTAAACAGTCCTACTCCTGCATCCCTGCCATCTGAAACATACACAGCTTCTAGCTTAGGTGGCTGTGCACTCCATGCCTACAGCCTTCTTTGGTGGAAATCTCATCTTCAATATCCCAGTGTTTCCACTGAAACTTAGGCTTCACCTTCACAGTTTCATGAAGTTGCCTCTGATGGTCTCTTTGCCAAGAGTTGAACCCAGCTATACATTGCCTCTCCCCAGCTGCTCGTCATTACCCACTTTATCTTGCATCCTTGATGCCTATCAAACTAGCACCAGGTGGACGATGCTGCCACGTTCTGCTGCTAACTGCCATGGAGGAGTGCTGTATCAACTTCTATGTGCTGACCCCGGGGAGAAGACTTTTCTAGGCAATTGCTTTCAAGAATCAGGTAATTCCTTTGCTTTCTTCCTTTAATTGAACCCAAGTCTTCAAAAGATGGAGCCTGTGAAGCATAGGGTTCCCCCTCCCCACTGAGAACATCTTCTTTATAGTTCCAGTACAGCACTGGAGGCTTCTTTTCAGTGGTACTGCTTTCTAACAATCATAATGATTTCTCAGTCCTAAAGGGATACCCTCCTATCTTCAAATTTCATCTGTCCAACAAATTAGTTCAGTATCTTTACATTTCATTTCATCTAGGTATTCACTGCACAATATGGGAAAAGCTAGATTTTTGACTAAAACACAACCCAATTCTTGAAAGAGTCCTCTACTTTAAAACTCAATGAGCTGGGCATCCATTGTCTGCATTTCTCTCAGCTCCCTGAATATCCAGTTAAGCTCTGCTTCCAACATTTAGTGTCTTCTGTGGCCCCAAATAACAAACACTGCCACATTGCAACCACAAAAATGGTTCCAAAGGCTTACAAACCACATGCTCAGGTTTATCCCTTCAGGAGCCCAACATCTTGTAACATTTTCCGTCTTAATTTCTTATCGTACTACTGTGATAAAATACTATGACAAAAGCAACTTAAGAGAAAAAAAAAAGCCTCACAATTCAAAGAAAAATTCACCCCGCAGGGAAGTTAAGATGGCAGGAATCTGAAGCATCTGGTCACACTGTAACCATAGGTAGGAAGCTGAAAAGGATGAAGGCATGTTTGCTTCTCTGCTCCCCTTCTTCATTTATTAAGTGCATTTATACTACTCATGGAATGTTTCTATCCATAAGTAACATAGATCTTTGCACATCAGTTAACCTAATCAGGATAACCCCTCCTACGCATGCCCAGAGCATTGTTTCCAGGTGATTGTAGATTCTGTCAAGTGTGAAAAACAACCATAGCATCCCTGCATCCCCTGAAACCTCCAAGCATCATGCTATCTACCAATGGATCTGGATCAGTGTGATTTAAAATAAGTTTTCCAGCAATACCACTTCTGGGTATGTGCCCAACAGAAATGAAAGCAAGATCTCAAAGAGGCATTTGTATATCCATGTTAATAGCAACCATATTTAGAATAGGCAATATGTGGAACATGCATACATGTCTATTGTCAGATTACCAATGTGCATATAATGCAACTTCACTCAGTCTTAAAATGGTCAGAAATTCTGACACATGCTGCAATAGGAATGAACCTTGAAGATATTACGCTAGAAAAACAAAGCCAATATCAAAACGATAAATGTTACATGGTTCGAAAGTAGATTAATAGAAAACAGATAGTAGAATGATCCTGGCCAGGAGCTGGAGAGGAGGAGAAAATACCTATTTAATGATTATAGAGCTTTGGTTCTGGAAAATGAAAAAGTTTTAGAGATTAGTTGCCCATCATTGTAAACTTACTGAACATCATTGGACTGTACAATTACAAATGATTAAGTAGAAATTTTTATTTTAGGAGGCCTTAACCACAATAAAAAACAAAATAAAACAATTTAAAATCATTGTTTTCTACCATGCCAAATTCCCTTATCCTACCACTGGTGCTCAATGGTTTTCTATTTAGAGACATTGCTAGAGTTATTATCTGCTTACCTTGTATTCTCTGTAGTATGTTTACAATAAGCCTCCTGGGTAATATATTCTGAGTGTCAAACTGAGTCATAAGTTTGGCATTAACTCTCAGCTGCACAAATCTTGTATTTCCCCCCATATGTCAGGGGACTAGAATTTAGTGGCCCACATTGCATATATCCTCAAAGTGCTACATATTCTCTTGTAACTGTAGCCATAGTGTTAAGAGCTAAGTAACTTACACTTCTATAGGAAACAAGGACATAACAGGCACTCCAATAGCTCCTCCAAGATTTGAAGCATGACTTAATTCTATTCTCTGTTTCACTTGTTTTTCAAGTTACAGATAGCTGAGGCTCAATGAATGATCCCAGGCTGGCTTAAGGGATGTACAGTTTGAATAACCATAGAAGGGTTTTTTCCTCAGAAGGGTGCTATACTGGAATCTATACCTGATACCAATTTCTTAAAATTCTTAATCATTTTACATTTAAACACGTTATGGTTTGGATATGAAGTGCCTGCCAAACAGGGATATATTAAAGAATTAACCAGTGCTATTTGCTGGAGGCACTGATTGTAGAGGTTCTGGAAACTTATGCGATGAGTGCGGTTTATCTGGGGAAAGAGGTCTTCAAGGTATCTATTTATCTGTCTGTCGATCGATCTGTCTATCATATATATACATACACACACACACACACACACACACACACACACATATATATATATATATATATATATATATATATATATATATACATATTTATACATACATTGTCTCTTTCTCCATTTGCCTCTACTTTATATGTAAGCTGTTTGTTTTGCTCTGCTCCACAATATCTAACACAGTGATCTGAACATAGAATCCAAGTGGACATACACCATATGGGAATTCAGTGAGCTCCCTAAAATTCTGTCACATGACAGCCCACATGACAGTCACACTTTTCATCTGTGCCAGCGCTTGCATCAACTTCATGAACATAAAGCAATGCTTTGCTAAGAAATGTGGAGGACTATAGAATTACTACTTCTGCATAGGTGCCATCTCCACTAACAAAACAATGATTAGAAGGGAAAACTAAGATAGGGCAACCCATGGTTTCCTCTCCTTGCACTCCCTCCTTCTTCATCAGAAAGCCACAGATGGAGAATGCTGATAGAATATGAATCTACAAAGAAGTGAGGAAAAAAACAGTTCGAGTTTGTTTTGTGTATCATTTCTATACTTCTGGGAAGGGCAAAATGCACATAAATGTATGAGATGTAAATTACATGATTTTGGTGTTTCCACAAACATTCTTTTATTTGCATTTATAACTCACATCTCATTATATTATGAGTGGAAAATTCTATACTAATTATTCAAAGTTTTAATTTTCCCTACTTAGAATGCCATTCAACATAATAGCACATGAGAGATGCTGAGAAGGCAAGAAAGAAACTTCAGAAGAAAGGTAGAGTCTTACCATCCCAGCACTATTGTACTTCTTGAGATGCTTTATGAACAAGATGTCCTGTACTTTTCTTTCACACTGAGCCCCATGAATGATCTAGCTGACTCTGATGTCTACCCCAGTTCTCACTCATCATGATGTTCCAGGAGGTGGAGAGAGTCACACAAGGAATTCCCTGTTTGGGAGGCTTTGAAATTAAATGCATGTCTCTGCTTGCAGAGCTAGGAAACGAGATAGCCCTGCAAAGTTTTTGCTTGTTTGTTTGTTTTGTTTTTTTTTTGTTCCTCACTCATGCTGGACATGAGATTATGCCAAAAGAATTTGAATGAGCCACTCACAGCCAAAAAGCTTCATGACAATCATTTTGCTTCTGTGATATTAACCAACAGCACCTGTACTAATGCTTACTTTTGAAAGGAAGTCAGGAACAGATAGGGTGGTAAAGTAACTGTCACCAGCCATAGGAACCTGCCTTCTTTATGTAGCCTCTGCTGTAATTGTCTGCCTACTTTTCAGTTTTAAATACAAGGCAACATTTGTTATGCATTTCCTGTAATAAAGAAGCATGTGATGGTTATTCCCAAGATGTTATTTTTAAGACTATTGTGAACTGTGGTCTGTATTTGGTTTCTCATTTAAACAAAAAAACTTGACTCAAAGCTTCACTTGATTCAACTTGGGGAACCACAGATATTATGACCAGTTCCCTGAAAAAAAATGAATGGAGACAAATTTACCCCACACTTTACAGACACCAAGGTATGCCTTGACTTGGTGACTCCTGGGAGAGATTAAATCTTGTAATGCTGCACATACACACACACACACACACACACAGTGGTTGGAGACAGAAACACAAAGAAAGACAGAGAGAGAAGGGAGAATCACACACACACACACACACACACACACACACACACACACACAAAGAAAGAAAGAGCAAGAGAAACACACACAGAAAGACCTCCTCCCCAAATGCAGCTAACAGTGCAAGGTTATCTGTTTTTAAAACACTCATGATTGCCTATTTATTTGAATATATAACCATGTGGGTAAACAGGCTTTTTTTTTTTGGTAACTATATTTGTGATTAGACACAACTTGAAAATCAGTCATGTTGATAGATAATTACTTATGTTTCGCTCATCCTGAACAAAGGAAATAAACATGAGTTGAACCCACTGGTTAAAAGGATAATATTTGCATTTATTGAAATTAGAATTTTGTAATAGAAAAATAATCTATGATAACAGAGTCAGTACATGGTCAAATCTGACTTGTGTTCAAATATTCTGTCCTCTGGCCCGTGCTTTCCGGGAGATGTTAATGACAAAGTGAAACAGTGCGAACATGTCAGAGAAGGGCAGCTCTGTCCTAGTGAAGAGTGTGAAGTCTCATTCCTAAAGTAGGAGAAAGGCGTTAATAGTGAACTGGTCCACCAAAAATAAAGAAAAATTTAGGAATGTTTAAACTTCCTGGAAATCTTTGTATTATAAAAAAGTTATTAAGATTTTTTTTTACATGGTTCTTGATTAGATGCTCTATGATAAGTATGTTTGAAAGCAAGTGCAGTTTATTTAAGCAGATATCTGACCCATGTTAAGAGGCAGGGCCTCTCTAACTGTATACTGGATCAATAAAACCCAGACAGTGTTTATAGTTAGTGTGAGGTTGAGCCATAAAAGATGGTCATGAAGCTATTATATTGTTTAACTTAATAGTTAAATATTTATACTTGTTATTTTCATTAAAAGATGGCTTTCTTTTTTAAACCATTTAAATAAGAATTTGTTTTATAAAATAAAATAATGATAACTTTAGTAAGTTGGTTGGTTCTGATACATAGGACACATATCAACTTGACCATACCCAGAGTCACACATGGGCTTATCAAATCAATTTTCCTTAAGAGGTGAGTACTGAATCAGCTGATCACACTTTTCTCACCTCATTCACGATAGCTTTCTTTATGCTGAAATAGAAAATGAAATGAGATATTGCCTGTTCTCTTGGGAAAGGTTAACAGTGCATGGGCTAAGAAGAGCCAATAGACTCAGAATCTTCCCTAAGGCTCACATTGAGACAGGCAAGTAAGGTGGAGAATAAGGTTCAGAAGGTCTTGTACAAAACCTTACAAACTATTAGCATATAAAAGATGGAAAAGATGAAGTGTCACCCAACTGAAACCAGCTGGTGCCACTGACACAGGTTCAGAGGCACTCCAGGGCACCTGAATGAACTGTGGTTCCTTGTTTAAGATGCTGATGAGACATCCAATGCAAAAAGTTGTATGCAGCCAGGTGTTGGTGGCACACACCTATAATCCCAGCACTTGGGAGGCAGAGGCAGGCAGATTTCTGAGTTTGAAATCTACAAATTTCTGTAGCCTGGTCTACAGAGTGATTTCCAGAACAGCCAGGGCTATAGAGAAACCAAAAAGAAAAAAAAAAAATGTATGTAGAAAGAATTACTTGTAATACACAAAGCATGGTTGGAAAAGCCCATTATGTCCAAATGAGTCATAGAAGCCTATACTATGTGAACAAGTCCCAAATCTGCAGCCCCAGTTCACACAGACAGGCCTTGGAGCTGCTTAACTTTCTGCTCTGGTCCACTTCCTCCCTTGAAAGTGTAACATTATTAATAAGTGGTTGCTGATTCTGGTGTAATTGTGTGTCTCTGCTCAATTCTTTGGGAAACCAGAAAAATAGAACCCTATACAGAAATGTCTTTTGAACCTTGCTGTTAGCTAAGACCAATATGGTTCTGTGTTTTCCTTTTGGGCCATTCTGGTATACAGAGAGAAAACAGTTATTAAAGCCCTAATTAAGATTTTTTTCAAAGCATTAAAAGAAACATGTACAGAATCAAGGATATGATTAGAATAATGTTGCTGCTAACCAGTCTCATAATCAACTTTCTTTGTTTTTGTTTGTTTGTTTGTTGTTTGATTTTTGTTTTTTTCGAGACAGGGTTTCTCTGTGTAACCCTGGCTGTCCTGGAACTCACTCTGTAGACCAGGCTGGTCTTGAACTCAGAGATCCGCCTGCCTCTGCCTTCCAAGTGCTGGGATTAAAGGCATGTACCACCACTGCCCTTCATAATCAACTTTCTTGAGAGAAGAGAAAAATCCATCCTATGAATTATGTTCAAGAGAGCTGGATTCAAATGTGGCCCTCATATGACAAGAATCACAGCAGGAAAATGTTGGAAACAAATACTGAAAAACAGCAGTATTCACTTAATGGCAGTTCCATTTGGTATAATGTTTATAAGTTTACTTGTCCAATTTTTGGGTTTCAAATGAAAATTAGCAGTAGGTAGGGCAAAGTGGCTCAATGCATAGAGGAGGTTGCTGCCAAGGCTGAGTCTGATTGCCAGGACACACACAGTTGAAAGGAAAGAACCATATCCTGCAAGTAGTCCTTTGACTTCCACATATAACACACAATAAATAAATACATGCAATGAAATTCCTATATATGCAAAAAGGAAACTGGAGAACAGGTATAAAAGTTCTCTTTTGGAGACTAGAAAAATGACTCAGCAACTAAAAGTGCTTTTTGTTCTTCCAGTGGACCTGGATTCAAGTCTCAGCAGCCACATTATAACTCCAGCTGCAGGGGACCAATATCTTCTTCTGACCTTTATGAGCACCTGCTTACACATCACACACAGAGAGAGGAGGGGGGAGAGACAGAGACAGAGAGAGAGCATTGTGACACCAAAAAAGAGAACAATTTTAGCTTTGGTAAAACACAAACAAACAAATAAAAACATTATTTTGTCTTTAGTTTTCTCATTTTGCTACAAACTGGAGAAATCATATTAAGAACTCATTTGGGTTCATGGGCCTAATCAGCCTATAACTATTGAATGTTTATGTATTCTAAGCACTGTGCTAAGAGATATGTGTAAATTATAGTTTTGATATCCAAATTGGGCATGATTATCTTCATTTTATAGGTAAGAAACCAATCAAAGATTAGGTAACATTTTAAAATCTGGGCCTATAAAGTGAGTGTGAAATCTTACAGCCTAAAGATATTTGAAGTTCTGTAATTGATAATGGGAATAAAGGACCCAAAGACTAGATTTTGCTTTTCTTTCTTTTGTGGTTTTCCCAGAGCTGAAACTCAAGGCCTTGTTCTTAATAGGCAGAAGTTCTGCCACAGAGCCACACACCTAGGCTCATAGTGTAGGTTTTAGTGTTTTTATGCTGGAGTTTGCAGAGCCACCCATTTATATGAGATTGTATAGAATTGCAGATAAAATTTCAGAATTGTGTATGCTAGTTGGGAAAGTCTCAGTCCTGAAAGGGTTCCCACAGGAAGAATATGTATTTTATTAGTATCCCCAGAAGTAGACTCCAATGATGAGTAAATGGACTTTTCAGAAAATATTCCACAGAGACAAAGTTTGGAGCTAAGACGAAAGGATGGACAATCCAGAGACTACCCCACCCGTGGATCCATCCCATAATCAGGTACCAAACACAGACACTATTGCACATGCCAGCAAGATTTTGCTGAAAGGACAAAATCTGATATAGCTTTTAAGTGTGAGGCTGTGCCAGTGCCTGGCAAATACAGAAGTGGATGCTCACAGGCATCTCTTGGTTGGAACACAGGGCCCCTAATGGAGGAGCTAGAGAAAGTATCCAAGAAGCTGAAGGGGTCTGCAACCCTATAGGTGGAAGAACAATATGAACTAACCAGTACCCCCAGAGTTTGTGTCTCTAGCTGCATATGTAGCAGAAGATGGCCTAGTCGGCCATCATTGGGAAGAGAGGGACCTTGAGTCTTGCAAACTTTATATGCCCCAATACAGGAGAACGCTAGGGCCAAGAAGTGGGAGTGGGTGGGTTGTGGAGCAGGGCGGGGGGTATAGGGGACTTTTGGGATAGCATTTAAAATGTAAATGAAAATATCTAATAAAGAATTGAAAAAAAATAAAAAAGAAAATATTCCCATAAAACGTCCAAGATGCTGAGGACCGAATAAAAGAGTTAAGAAATAGAAGTAGGGTGAAGTAGGCTCTAACCTTAAAGATGTTCCAGCTCAGGACCAAGGAGCCAGATGTTTGCATGTCATCCCTGTCAGTCACCGGTAAGGGCAGCTCAGATTGGGCAAGGGATGGGCTGGGAGAGGTGTGAAGACTTATTTATTTGGACAAAGTGCTTACATAGCTAGAGTGGAGTCTTAGGACATGGTTCCAAGTGCAGACTGATGGTGGCAAAAGCCCTTCCCAGGCAAATGGACAAACAACTGTTAGAGTGAGGGAATTAGAGTACATTACTGACAACATCCCATGGAGCTCTGAATTTAGAAGTTCAGAACAAAGAAAAGAAGAGAGCAGTGCTCAGGAGAGTAGCTGATGATACCTAGGAGGCCACAGAAATGGAGGCTGTGCCAGCCAAAAGACAAGTGTCTGACATAAATCCATTTTACATGGCTCTTGTTTCTATCTCCTTAATCCAAGCCACAGTTGCCTCTGTGCTACAAAAAACTTACGAAGTAGCTGCCTGGCATCTACTCTTGCTCATTTGTGCCCCTTCTCTATACAACAGTCGTGGTTTTTACAGATGCAGTGAAGACAAACATCAACCAATTTAGACACACTAATTACCCAATATTCACCATTAGCTCCACCCCTTGAAATTCTTTCTTTGATGCTATGCACATTGCCTCCTTTCTATGCAAAATTCTGTGTACCTTGACAGCTTTGCCCATCTTTCCCATTCACCCCCAACTTCTCCCCCAAAAGATCTCTGGATACAGAAATTTTGGAATTACCCAAGTGTGGATACTATACTGTCCTTTCATTCCCTATGTAAAACTACCCAAGTGTGGATACTATACTGTCTTTTCATTCCCTATGTAAAACTACCCAAGTGTGGATACTATACTGTCCTTTCATTCCATATGTAAAACTTGTCAAGGTCTCCAATCATACTGGGAATGCAGTCAAGACTCTGTCATGTGACGCATGAACTTCATCTCAGATGACTTCTGTTCCTCCAATGACCTTTATTCCCTTCTGCCAAAGTGCCTGGTTAAGGTTTGAATATCAGATGTCTTCTGAAGGTTCCCCTCAGTGATGAACTTATTAACAAATGATTGGCACATGATGGCACTAAATGTATCAATGGGCAAAATTATTCATAATAGGCTATCAGATATTGTAGATACAGCAGAACTAGGTTCCTAGAGGCCTGCCTTTGAAGGGCATATCTTGTGTGTATCTGACTCTCTTTCTCTGTCTCTCTGTCTCTGTATGACTGTCTCTGTCTCTTTCTGTCTCTTGGTCTCTTTCTCTCTCTGTCTCTCTGTCTCTCTGTCTCTGTGTGTGTGTGTGTGTGTGTGTGTGTGTATACTCATTCCCTTCCTTCTCTCCTTTCCTCCCTCTTGCTTCTATCTAGTTGTATCCATTTATTATACTAAATGTTCCCTATCACAATGTTCTACTTGACCATGCCCAATCCAAGAAGCAACAGACACAAGTGATCCTGGCTACATTTTTAAAGTAAAAACAAAATTATATCTATCCATCAACATTGATACAACTTAAAGTTATAATACACAGTAAAAAACAAACGAGTTGCTCAGTGTTTTCAGATCCTGGCACATTACTCTATGAAATTCAGAAATAATGAATCAGCATTCATGTATTTCCAGAGTTTCAACATTATGATAGTTTGAGCCTCTTTGTGACAATCTTCACTTCTAATAACTTGCAAAACTAAATTCTTGTTTAAAGAGTAGAGCACACTGATCATATTTCCAAAGAATCACAACCTACGACAATAGTCAGTGAAAAATATAATTTAAAATGAAGGTCTTCCAGTAAGGTAACACATGCTCATGAAATCACATCTATACTCTTCCATTTAAGTTCTATTTAAGGACTTAATTTTTGTGTGTGTCTATACCTATACCTACACCTATACCTATACCTATACCCATACCCATACCCACACCCACACCCACACCCACTCCCATACCTATATCTATGTGTATCGATGCAATATATTATTATGCTATAACAATAATATAAATTATTATTGCATTCATATATGGATGCAATCAATAACAATTAGGGAAAAAAGAGGCCATGAATTTGAAGAGCTGGAGAGGTTATATGGGAAAGAAAGTTTGGAGGAAAGAAAGGGAAGGGAGAATTGTAGTTAAATTGTAATCTCAAAATAAAAAGAAAATGCATAGCCCTTGAGAAAACATGTAAAGGACTTACATAAGACATCCTATGGGCTGGTGAGATGGCTCAGCGGGTAAGAGCACCCGACTGCTCTTCCGAAGGTGATAAGTTCAAATCCCAGCATCCACATGGTGGCTCACAACCATCCGTAACGAGATCTGGCGCCCTCTTCTGCAGTGTCTGAAGACAGCTACAGTGTACTTACATATAATAAATAAAATACATCTTTAAAAAAAAAGACATCCTATATACATGAACTCATTAGTAAGCAGCTCACCTCTCTTCTTTGCATTATCCTTTCTTTTCCTTTCTAAAAGTTACAATATACTATTATACTTATCCATACATTCCCTTATTTATATACATGAATCCATGATAGGCTAAGATCTGCAAATGAGGGCGATAGTGTGGTGTGTTTCCTTCTGAGATTGGCTGATCTTACTTAAAAGTATATATTATAAGCACCCACTTTCCTATGAATTTTGTGATTTCACTTTCCCTTAGAGCTGAATAGGATTTTATTTTGTATGCTTTTCATTATTCAATCATCTGCTGATGGACAAATAGATTGGTTCCATTTCTTTGCCATAGTGAATAGAGCAACAGTAAGAATACAGGTGTGACTATCTCTGTGGTAGGGTATGAAGCAAAGTAGCTCAGGGCATTGCTAAAACTATTTTTACAGGAACTATTTTACAAAACTATTTTATAGAAGAGAGAACATTGGATAATATCAGCAATCTATTAAGAAGTGATTTACCAAAGGGTTTTTACTGCACAATGTAGGGTATAAAATGCTTAAAGCATCTCTGTAGTTTTGTTGGCTCTTCAAACTGCCTCCTACAATAGTTCTCAATACATAATGTGACTGCAAAGCATTGAACATTCACACTATTTGGTCTCATTTGTTTATAGCCTAATGAAAACTCTGTCAGCTCCATTGTATATACTGTATAGAGCGTCTTATCAAAAAGCAGTATGCCCACATGCTCACATATGGAATTATAGGTGGGGTTGTTTTTGATCCTTAGATCTCCTTTTTAGATTCCATATTAACCAAATCCATGAAACATCACAACACAGAGAATAATACTCACATTCTAACCAAGAAAATAAAGCAGGTCTATATTTGTCATGTAGAACTGGCTGATCCTATATGCCAGTGTCTAGTTCTAGGGAGAAGGAGCTGCCACAGAGACACACCAATAAACTTATTCACAGAGTAAGTCTTGCCACTCCTCAGAGAGTGGCAAGAATCATGCCAGTGTGATTCATCTTCCAGGAAGGAAGAGGGAAGTACACTGGAAAACCACAACCCACACCACAGAGATGACTTGGCCCCAGACTGCAGTAGAGGTTGGGGCCGTCCAAGGGCAGAGTAGTGGCTGTAAGCTGAGTAAGAACTGTGTCACCAGCTTTCAGATGGGCACAGCTGAATGGAGCCTTGACAATTATCCCGGCTAACTTATTCCAATACTTTGTCCCATCAGATGTAAACTACTACAGAGTTACAAAGGACAGTCAGTTTCTTCCCCCCACCCCATTCACTCCCAAATCTACGAGGAGCAATAGTTATTTTAATTAGCCTTAATTAAGGCACAGAGAGTTGATGCCAAGTTTTTTCCTTCCTGTTTTGAAGATAATAGCACTAACTCATTTGTAGTTGGCACCTACAACTTTTTAAAAAGCTAAGTGGGAATCCAGACCTTCTTCTGTTTACATATTCTAGATAGCAAATCTCACTGCTCAAGACCTTAATAGAGCTTTTGTAGGTTAGCTAATGCTACTAAAATAGTTTCAATATCAAAACATTTCCAAGAGATTTTTCCCATATTTCCATACTCTTCTGCTTGTTCCTCTATTCAGAAAAATCAAGAGGAGGCTTCAGATGTAACTGCAGAAGTTTCCAATTATGTAAATGCTTACCTTTTTATGACTGGAAAATAATTGTAAGTGAGTTATTCCATTTCCTAAGAACTTCTGGTATTTTGCAAATACTATATGGTATGTGTCAAATCCTATATGAAGGAATTAGGAATTGCAATCATGTATAGACATCTTAAAACGGTTAGCTAAGATTGCCTCCTCATTTTGCTATCTGAACCATGATTCATTCATTTTAGAGTAATTTAAAAGGGGGGGCGGCTGATTTTGTGCCCATGTAAGGTGATAACTGATAGAATGCTTATTCTAAATCTCTTGAGTTGAATAATAATCTCATTTGGAAGAAAAGTCCAAGATGAGAAGAAAAGAAACTATAGCTGTGCTTTTTTTTTTCAACTTTTATTAGATATTTTCTTCATTTACATTTCAAGTGTTATCCAGAAAGTTCCCTATACCCTCCCCCCTCCCGGCGCTGCTCCCCTACCCATCCACTCCCACTTCTTGGCCCTGGCATTCCCCTGTATTGGGGCATATAAAGTCTGCATGACCAAGGGGCCTCTCTTCCCACTGATGGCCAAATAGGCCATCCTCTTCTATATATGCTATAGCTGTGCTTTTAGCCATGAGGAACTGAGAAAAAATGGTACTTGTGGCTAGAAGAATAATGGCTTCTCCTATAAAAAGTATCCATGTCTTAATCCCCTGAACCTGTAAAAATGTTATAAACTTGATAAATGGGAATTAGGGATGCATATAGAATTAGGGTTGTTAGTCATCTGATCTTAAAATAGGGAGATTATCCTGGGATGTCTGGTATACGATACATTAAACCTAGGTGTAACATTACTTTTCCTAAGAAGACAGGAACAAATATGTGTTCATCTCAAATACCAACAAACAAACAAACAAACAAACAAACACACAAAACCCTATTCCATGCAAGTAGATCCCAGTGAAACAATAAGTTTCTTGGTGGAGGGAGGGGAAACTGGTTTTTATGTTATTATGAGTAAGCCTGTATAATTGAATGGGTGACTCAAAACAGCAATATCACCAAAGAGTCCCACATCATCATGGGTAACAACCTCACAGAAGCTCTACCAGGGAGTCCTGCTTTTCACTAACCTACTTCCTATATAATATATCGCTGATGGCATTCCTTGCCCACCTATAGCTGGGAAGCAGGTAAAAGAGGTAATGTGGAATCTCGTGTAAGAATCTGATAACTTCTATCCCACTCCCTACTATGTAGTATTAACAGTTCTATTACCATAGATAGACCTAGCTGCCATTGCCATGACTATTAGGCAAAGCTTATCTCTGCTCTGTCACGGACATCCTGTGCTTGGAGAAAAGAGCTATATTACACTAGGTAATCACCACAAAGGTCACTCTAAGCACAAGAGGAAGACACAGAGGAGAGTCAGAGGTGACTATGGAAGAGAGAAGAGTTAAGTTATTTATGAGGAACCTGAGCTGCTGTTAGCTTCAAACATGGAGAAAAGGGGTTATGCACTACAAGCACTGGCAACCTTCATAAGACAGAAAAGGAGAGGACCTATTCTCCCCTAGAACCGACAGAAAGAACAATGGCCTTTGTGGATTTAGATTTCAGCCTAGTGTACCTTGACTAGTGAGACTGTGTCACATGTTTGCTCTCACTCTAACACTCTCAAGTCACAAATTGGAGTTTTTAAGACACCTAGGTTTAGGTTCAAATTGTGACATCAGCAAAGAGAAAAAAAAAGATTAAAAGACTTTGTTCCATTTTTGGTCTATGATAGGCCCTTGCCAGTGAGTGAACTGAGCACACATGGGACAAGGTATGTGTGGGGCTAGAAAGCAGACAGGGAGATTACAGATGCATCTGAAACCTGCAGTAAAATATGGAGATTCAAGAACCCTATTTACAAGTCATCTTACATCATCAGAGGACAACTAAACTATGCTAAGAAAAGCAGCAGATGTGTGAGAATTCCTGAGTGTTGCTAATTCATACCTTTCTCTTCAATGTAGAATCAATGTGCAGCATACTGGAACACACAGTTCAGTAGAAGGTCCTCAGTATGCTTAAGGACCTTGGCTCAATCTCCAGCACATTAACATATGAGATCAGAATCATTTGAACTGCAATATTCACCTTCTTAAAAAGATGCAGAGATCTACAGCCAAACATTAGGCAGAGCCATGGGAACCATATAGAATATGGGGGGATTGTAGGAGCCAGAGGGATGAGGATACCATGAGAACAGGGCCCACAGAATCAACTAATCAGGCCTCATAGGGGCTCACAGAGACTGAAGCAACAAACACAGAGCCTGTATGGGTCTGTCCTTTGCATGTATGTTAGGATTGTTAGCTTGGTTTTCTAATGAGATGCTTAATAGGGTTAGTGGGGGTGTTTTGAATCTTTTACCTGCTCTTTAGGACCCTTTTCCTCCTATTGTAGTGTTGCCTCATCCAGCCTTGATATGAGGGTATTGCCTAGTTGTATTGTAAATTGTTATGCCATGTTCAGTTGATATCCCTGGGGGGAGGGGTGCTGCTTTTTAAAAGAGAAATGGAGTAGTACATAGCAGACCTGGGGGAAAGGAGATGTGTGGGCCTCTCCACACATCTGAGAGGAATAGAAGGAGGGAGAATTGTGGTTGGGATATAATATATGAGAGAAGAATAGAAAAAGAATTATATAAGTCTGTTATATAAGTATAACAAAACATAAGTCAGTATCAGAGAAGAATATCTGTTATGAGGAATACAAGAGATAGATGCACCCTCCCATTTGTTTTTCCTTTACTCCACCCTAATAGAATTTTTAGACTGTATAAAGCTACTCAGCCACTCTTGCTTAGAGCTGCGGCCATATGATTTAGCTCTGGCCAGCAGTATATGAATTGAAATGACGAGTAGAATCTTTTAAAGAGAAAAGTTAGAGCAGTTGGTTTTCTTACTTTGCACAGGCTGGATTAGGATGTCGTATGAGTTGTTTTGGACTCTGTAACGAGGGCACTAGCCTGGGCATGGTGAAATAGCGCAACACAGTCTGAGACAATCCCACATAGACTCATGTTTTTGTGATAGAGGAATAAATTTGTTTTGGGTTATTCCCACTATAATTAAATATCCCCATTTTGATGCACAACAAATGTATCAAATGTTTATCTGCAAATATGTTGCGCTGGGCTTTTTCAAGTCAAAATAATAAAATAAAAATAAATAAAGCCCAGTCAACTGTCTTAGCTACTTAGTTACCATGACCAGAGCAGCTTCTAAAAGAAAGCATTGAACTGGAGGCTTGCTTATTGTTTCAGAGGCTTAATCCATGACCATCATGGCAGGGAACATTGTAGCAGACAAGGAGGCATCGCACTTGAGCAGTACCTAAGAGCTTACATTCTGATCTATATGCAAGAGATCATCTGAGTAGGCAAGATTGGGCCAGGTATAGGCTTTAGAAAATTCAAAGCCCACTCCCACCTTCTCTAACAAGGTTATACCTCTTAATCTTTCCTAAATGGTCTACCAACTGGGAAGTAGACATCCAAATATAAGTTTATGGAGACATTCTCATTTAAACCATCAAAGCCAACTTTGCCCTAAAGGTGACAGGCTAGATTAGTTTTGATTGTTAAATAAATAGTATTTTAAATCCCCTTGGAGACCTTCAGGAATGCTAATGAATGTGTTTCTGTAAAGGTTGACCTAAGATGGGAAGACTCATCTGCAATATGGGCATCTCATGGACTGAATCAAAAGACAGAAGTAAGCCATGAACCAGTGCTCATCTCTGTTTCTTGACTGTGGATGTAATCTGACCTCTGGCTCCTGGCCTTACTGCTAGTTTCACTCTCACCACAGCCTCTCCACCATGGTGGACTTTATGTACCCTCACGTGTCAAGGATTTTTTAACTTATACACCTGACTGTAGCTTTTCTCCATTGTATTCTTTGTTGGTTCTTACAGTTGTGTGGGTGAGAAATCCAACACTGCTTTTGCTGGACTAGAATTAAGATCTTGGCAGACACAAAATGGACTCTATGTTTTTCTATGAATTTTTTGTTTTGTTTAGCTTTATTTTGGTAGTTTTTGTCTTATCTGTCTTCTGTTTATTTTTTTAAAAGTTAGTTGTCTGATTTGATTGTTACTGTTGTTTCTCCTGAGTATTTTATATCCTGCAAAAATTCCATTTATGTTTGTACATATAATTTAATACATTGACTTCCTACCCTTTTTCAAGGTGAGGTCTAGAAGTTATAGCATCCTCATAGCAATTCAGCAAAAGTAACACCTAGGTTTTACCTTCTATCTCCATAAAAGAAACATGGAGTCCTTGGAGAAAGGAGTATGGGACAGAGATATGACAGAGAAAGTTCAGGTGACCAGCCTGGACCAGCTCATTGAATAAGAAAGTCAGGAAATCTTCAAAGAAGGATAAAGGGTTTTCAAGGGGACATAGGAACAACCTAGACCACAAATCAAAAACAATCTAATTTGAAATTAAACAATGATAATAAAGGATTGTAACTAACAGCATAAAATTGGAACCCTTGAGTCTATAGCAATCTAAATGTGTAAATAGGTAAATCCCAGACAAAAGAAATATCCTTCATGCAATAGGTCACAAGTAGAATTATAATGAATGATAGAAATAGAAATCAGCATTTGGCATCACAATAGAAATAATGAATTTAAACAACAGTCATTAATGGATGACTAGAATCAGTCAGTGGTATCCCATTCACACAGTGCATGCTTTATCAGGACCTATGTAGAAATAAAGTAGCATGCACACCCATCATTGCTCTTGAAAAGTAGAATCCAGATTCTATTGATTTTTATAGCATGATTATATCTCAAAAAAGAAAAAGAAAAAGAAAAAGAAAGGGAGAAAGAAAGAAAGAAAGAAAGAAAGAAAGAAAGAAAGAAAGAAAGAAAGAAAGGAAAGAGAGAGAAAGGAAAAGAAAAGAAAATATATAAAAGAAAATGAAAGAAAATTAACTTAGCATCCAAGATCTAAGACATAGGAAGTATTTATGGAACCTAGCACACACTAGAGAGTGGTATGATAATCAGGTATTGTCATTTGCATTTAGTTTGTTATTTAAATTCTATTGTTTTAATAGAAAGTAACTGTATACATCTATGGGGTACAATTTGATGTATTGTTATTCTGATAGTGTTTGGATAATTATGAATGGTAAATTGAATGAATCTACTATGTCACTTATCAGTTTTTATGACATGTTTGAAATTTACTCTGAAACTATATTTGGTAACAATAGCTACTTTGTCTAGCAGTAGTCCTCAAGACATATTTGTCCTATTTTACTGAAACTTCATATCCTTTAACCAATAGCCCCCATTCTTTTTCTTCCTACCTGCAGCCTCTGGCAACCAGCAGTCTAGTCTTTTCTGCTGTCAATTCAATGTTTTCAGTTTGAATGTATGAGTGAAATTATGCAGTATTTTTCTTTTCTGTACTTGGCTTATTTCATTTAGTGTAAATTTTTTTGCAGTTATCTGTATTTTCACAAATGCCAGAATATTCTTATCTTTTAAAGACTGAATAATATTTTATTGAGTATACATATTTTCTTTTTCATTCATTAGTTGGTGGATATCTAGGTAGATCCATATCTGGCTATTGTGAATCTTATTTTAGTAAGCATGGATGTGCATGGATTTCTGTGGTATGTTGTATTTAATTCATTAATTACTGAAGAATAGTATAGTTTTCTAAGTATATTTTTCATATATTCCTTCTCCTAATTTCCAGGGTTTTTTCCCAAATCTTTACCACTCCATTTCATTTTTTAATGAAAAAACTTTAAACTTGACCCTAGTGATTAGTGATATGGAACATTTCTTCATGACCCTGCTGGCTGTGGCAGAAAAATATCTGTTTATATCAATTCTCTTTTATTAATGACTTGAATTTCTTATCTATTTGGATATTAACCATTTATCAGATGTTTACCTTGGAAAAATTTTTTCTTCTAACCTGTAGACTTGTCATTTCCTTCCATTTCTTCTACTCCACAGAAGCTGTTTAGATTGATGCAATCCTATTTGTCTTTTTCTGATTTTCTTTCTTTTTCATGTGAGGACATATCTAAAAATGTCATGGAGCTTCATAATTATTTTTTCCAATAGCAGTTTTATAGTTTTAGGTCTTAATTCCTATCTCCCATATATTTTGAGCCAACCTTTGTATATGGCATCAGATAAAGGTTCAATTTCCTTCTCCTTTGTATGAATCTCAGTTTTCACCACATCATTTATTAAAGAGCCTGCTCTTTCTTTATTGTATATTTCTGTTGGTTAGTTGACTAGAGTCATCTGAATAAAAGGAACCTCCATTGAGAAAATGGGCCCTGGGCTAGGAAGATGGCTCAGCCTTAATGGCTAGACTCACAACCCAAAATATAAGAGAGAAAATATCTCTAGACTGGTCCACAGACAAGTGTGTGGAATCTTTTCTTGATTTATTATTGATGTGATGGGGCTCAGCCTACTGTGGGCAGTACCATGCCTGGTCAGATGATCTTGGGTTTCAAAAGATAGCAGGCTGAGGAAACCATGAAGAACAAGCTAGTAAGCAGCATTTCTTAATGGTCTCTGCCTCAGTTCTTGCCTTCCAGTTCTTGCTTTGAGTTCCTGCCTAGGCTTCCCATCTTACAATGGGAGCTGTAAGATAAATAAACACTTTTATCCTGTATTGGTTTGTTTGTTTGGGGGGATAATTGTACTCAGATTTCACAAATTCCACATATGAATGTGATACAGTCCATATTACCTCTTTAGACTTGTTTATCCTACATATTTGCTACTTTCTATCCTCTGATCTCGATCTCATTTCCTCTCTTCTCTTGACCTTTACCCCTATAACTTTTATTTTGTTCTCTGTATACCTGAAATTTTCTGGTGTTTGTTTGTTTGTTTGTTTTTATATTACACCTGTTGTGGATAGCCCTGGAGGTAATTATATTTGATATTAATTCCATTCTCCTGTGAGTGGCTGCGAAAAAGGAATGAGTCATCTAAGGGGTCTCATAGATGTAGATGTTTAGCTGTAGATCTGCCCAATCTAGGTGCACAGCATGTAATCATATTAACTGAGTTATGTTTTCATTGCAGGGGCATATTTGGGTGGAGATTTACTGTAACATACACCTATAAATGAGATCATATAATATTTTTGATAAGTGTCTGTTTGTTTATATTTCCATATTCAACCAGGACACATTATTCAATCCTAAAAACAATGGCACCTTATCAGATTCTTGTTATTTTAACTAGAGTAGATCAGCAATATATTTTGATATCAAGAACACTAGTTCCTCCAGGTTTTATCTGTTTTTAACCATAAGTGTTTAGATTGTCTGGAATTTTTTGTTTTTGGTCTTGCTTTTTGTGATTATGAACAAATTTAAGAACTTTGTTTTTCTATTTGAAAACCTGACATTGGAATTTTGATATATATACTGAAACTATAAATGACTTTCTGTAGTATTGGTGTTTCAGCATTATCATTCTTCCTATCTGCCTAATGCAGGAGACCTGTTTATTTGTATTTTCTTCCATTTCTCTCACTTGTGTTAAATAGAACTTTATAGACTTTTTACATTCTTAGTTAAATATAAGCATATCTTATTTGGTTTTGGTTGTTATTTAAATGGGTTTATTTTCTAAGTATTATATTTGAAATAGTTCATTATTTATGTATTGGAACACAAGTGATTTCTTTTTAAAATTTTATATAAAGTAAAAAAGTAGTAGTCCTTGATTACACATGTTTCTCACTATTCTGGGCAACTACTGATTATCTATCTATCTATCTATCTATCTATCTATCTATCTATCTATTTATTTATTTTTGAGACAGGGTTTCTCTGTGTATCATTGATTGTCCTGGAACTCAGAGATGTCTGCCTACCTCTGCCTGCTGAGTGCCGGGATTAAAGGTATGCACTACCACTGCCTGGGCTGTTATATTTTTTTTGTATTCTTTTTGTCCTGTAACTTTAATGAAATTTTTATTAGCTCAAGAAACTTCTTGCTATAATTTTATAGTTATCTAAAGGTACATCTAGATGTCTAACATCATATCATCATTAGAAATAATTTGAATCAGCAATCATTTTGTACTATTTTGTAATTTGAGGCATTTAAATATGAAACCTAAAATCATTAGAAAGAAACTTCTTACTGGGACTGGTTAACAGTTCTAAATTATGGCCCTAAATAAGCCACTCTTTTTAATACTCTTGTTTTATATACTCCTTTTCCGTGGTGACCCTAGAATCTACAGTATAATTCCCTTTGTACTATAGGATATTGCCATACTCAAAACAATCAGGAGCATAATGAACATCTTCACACAGAGGCTTATCTGCTTGGAATGTTCTTAGGTGTCAACCAAGCTGCTAGCAGAAACTTTTCTATCTCAGGTTATCATGTTATCAGGAACCTGATTCTACATGGAGCATCCATATAAGAAAGACTAGGTTTTATGATGTATTAAACAGAATGCAGGCCTTCAAAAGATGTCCATGTCCTAATCTCTGACATCTGTTAATATATGCTATATATATATATATATATATATATATATATATATATATATATATATATATATATATTACATGTTGATTTTGTGAGCATTTTTGCTGTTCTAGTTGGAGCAAAAATGCATACAAAGTAACAAATTACAAAACATGAGTCAAGTGTTACTGCTGAACTTTAGTATTATTAAATGCTCCTATATTTGTATTTGAAACAGGTGATAGAGTGTGTGCAAAGCCCTGAATTCAGTTCTTAGTATTGCAAAAATGGAAATATATACCCATCTGGCTCCATGGTTAAGAAAATTTCCTGCTCTTACTGAAGACCCTAGTTCAGTTCCCAGCACCACAACTGGACTAGGATTATTGCATGTTTGTGATAATTTATTACCCCATTATTAGAAATTTAACACAAAATGCAATAATCCTAATCCAGCTGTAAGCTAAATGTAGTTGACAATGCATAGATCAAAAACCACCTAATGAATCCTTAGAGTCCAGAGAATCAATGTGTGGCTGTGGTCCTGGAGAAAATTTTCTGATGAAATGTGTGTGTGTGTGTGTGTGTATGTGTGTGTGTGTCCAAGTGATACTTTCATTGCAAATAGCAGAAAAGTACTTGCAGTATTCTAGGTCAAAACTAAAAATGTGTGTGAGAATGTTTAACAGATACAGAAGAAATTCATAAAGTAAGACATGAGGTTGACTGTACAATGGCCTTGAACTGAGGGCTAAAACACCATTAGAAACACAGCAAGGACTAGGGTATGGCCAGGCTCAGGAGCAGAGCTTTTTAAAAGAGATCCTGGTTTCCATCTCTGCACAACAAAAGAGAATAAATAGGTGTGGCAGCAGGACTTCTTTATCTGTCAAGGGCCAAATGTTCTCTTAAATTTGCTATGTTCTCTCCCCAACTCTCTCTCCTTTTATTCTTTAGGCTTTTATGATTTCATGACCCAACAGTATATTCCCAGGCCAACCTTTCTCTAATTTATAATCTTGTCTCATAACACATATAACAACAAGTGTGTTTGAATGTAATCTTATTTCTAAGTTTTTAAGGAAATAGTCCAAGACTAAGGTAGTTATACACACCTGTCACCCCAGCTACTTGGAAGGTTATGTTGAGTGGATTATGGATTTGAACTTAGTCTGGGAAGCCTATCTGGAGGAAGGGAAGAAAAGAGGATAAGAAGGAGGGCGAGATTCAAGTGGGACAATTATGAGCCCTGGCTCAGTCAGTTATAGACAGGAGTGCATGTCAGCTAGCACAAACATAATCAGCAGGAGACCTGATATTGTGTCTTTTGTAAGCAACAGCATGTGTTCACATTTTGAGGTAGGCAGATATTCTAGTGGCATTCTAGATATTCTAGTGGCATTTCTAGTTAATCTGTTTGGTCTTGCTGTTGTAACTGTGAAGAAATATGAAAAGCAGGACAAATGGTCCTAGATGCCAATGCCTGGAATCCTGGGAGTGAAGAACCAGATGCTTATCCTGGGAGAGCCCAAGTCAGCTTAAGAGCTCCTGAGACACATTTCGGAACCTCTCACAAGCCTAAACTACTGGGATAGTTGGGGCCTGAAAATTCAGGAAATGAGCATGTGCTGTGTGCAGCAGGGGAATGGGCAGCCTGTTAAGGTTAACTTGCCTTTACCTTTTGTGCTTTTTCACCTTTCCTAGTACATGCCTTCATTTGAATAATCTATACTCCCATGCTCTTATTTATGATTCCTTCTTCATTCATTCAAAGTGCACGAACTATTGCAACTCTTAAGCAAATGTGTAATTAAAATATCTACCACTCATTTTGAATAACCATGCCACCAAGAGAAGGAAATGCTCTGCTCTCTCTACATTTACTTTGTATCACTCCTAGTTGAGAATCTCTGATTTCAACAGAAAACAGTCTATGCTGTTGTTACATTTAATGGTGTTAATTACTACCAACTCGAACTCTTTAGAATCTAAAAAAAAAATGGCCTTCCGATGAAGATTCAGGAGGATGGATTTACTTGCAATGAAGAAATAGCCTAGAGCCATTTTATTTTGTTAAATTTTCTTTGTATCAGACAGCATTATATTTGTTGTTTAAATGTCAAATATTTTATATGTGCCCACATACTGTGTCATGCATTCTGAACTAAAGAGAGAATCCAATTTGTACAAATAGATGTAATCTCCAATTCTATGGCTAGCTGATCTATACACAGCTGGAATAATCAGTTTTCCTATTGTGGCACTCCTGCCTATAAACCCAGTGATACTAAAATGCCACATTGCATTTTTATGGCTCACACATCTCATTGTTCATTCAGAATTGAGTTTACTAAGGCCATATATTGTTGTCTTCAGAATTATCAAAAATGTTCCTTAGAAATATTTACCTTTAGAGACTCAGTTATTTTCAACACAGATCCTAAAAGACTCCCATGTAAAAATATTTTTCTTGAAATGGTTAAAATAAGAATGGATTAGTGTTATTTTTAAAAGTCTAAAAGAATGTTTTCCAAAATGTTGTGTCATGCCATCAGTGTGATGTCAATAGATATTGTGTAGATGGCATGTGATAAAAAGCCTGGCTGAAACAAATACAAGACCTTTATTGAAAGACCGTTGTGCAAAGGTCAAAGTACTCTAGAACATAACTAATGGGATATATGCAGAAAGAGAGGGAAGTGCAGGAGAGAATCGGAGGCTGAGAAGTTCCTCCACCTGACATTTGCAAGATAAATACTCACCAGAGCTAGTGGTGTGATTATGGCCTGAGATGCAAGATCTGAGAGCTGATTGGCAAGGATTTACATGCCAGTCTGAGTGTAGAAGATTGAACAAAATGCCTTAGCACATGCAGGGAGACAACACTATGGCAAGTTCTTCATTCTTTAGTCTTTTCTTCAAGTTAGTCCCTCAGAGAATTGGATGATGCCAACCCACATAGGAGAGGGCCATTTATTATAATGAGATCCTACATTTAAATGCTAACTGCTTCCTGAAATATCCTCATAGACATACCTAGAAACAATGATTAATTTGGGCAGTCTGTGGCCCTGTAAAGATAATACATATAATTTATCATAATTGCCACTCACAGCTTTTAATATACAGATGTGGAGATGTATACAAGAAAAAAATATATATGAGAACTGCTTCAAAATAAATTGGAGACCTGGACAATGAAACACGTGCCTATAATTTCAGCACCCAGAAAGCATAAGCAAAAGGATCTGACCTTAGCCAGCCTGTGTTGTATAGCAAGATCCTGTCTCAAAAGACCAAACCAAAATAAAGTGAATGACAAAAATACTTTATTGCAGACCACACTGGGAGGTTATAATTTCTTGCAATGTGTTTTTGAAGACTTTAACTTATTACACATGTTTTTAATTTTTTAATTCATTGAGGTGAATTTTACATCTTAAACCTAAACATACTAATCTGAAGTATTTGATGGCATTTAGTACACTTTCAATATTTTATTGCCACTACCTAGATCTAGTTCCCAAATATGCCCAAAGCCCTAAGATAAACTACTGCATTCACTAAGCAACTCACCCCTCCTCTCCCCAAGCCCCTGGAGACCACCAATCTCTTTTCAGTCTCATTGATTTAATGAGTAGTTTCGTTTTTAAAAAAGACTATTTTTGAACAGTTTTAGGGACACAGAAAAAGAGTGGAAAGCATAGAGATATAATATATCTAAGATATAATATATCTAAGTAAATATATTATATACTACATACATAGTAGGTAAAATTCCTTGAGTTTAAGTTCAAGTACTTTAATTATGCAGCTTACATTGATTTTTCTACTATATTTTCCAAATGCTTTTCTACACTACTTATCTCTGACTACCCATTGGCTAGTAAAAAAAATAAAAGCTGAAGTCTAATTAGCTTCCAGAACTTTAGCCAATACAAAGCTTTCCTGGTTATTCCAAAAGCTTCCCCATCCTTTCTTTGAGGTAGTAGCCATGTTCTTTTTGAGATTAATACGAAGCAAGTTTTAGGAAAGAGCATCACTAGGGAGCCATTGTAGATCTGATCCCACTGGCTCCTGTATCATTGGAACTTAGGGTAATTGGCAACTGTCCAAATATTTCTATCTGGTCTCTGATCTGTGTTTTTTCCCAGTACGCTTTTGTAACATTCCTATCTGAACTCAATTCACTCAAGTATTGTTCTCTTTGTTGTTCTTGTGCTTGGAACAAGCTGGGCTTTCTTCTTTTGCAAGGTGAGAGCACAGAGCTCCTGGGTCCCTCTTAGGTCTTTTTGTCTGGATATCCTAAGAATTCATGGGGCATATTCTCTGTCCTCCTTCTCTGAAAAAGAATATAAAAATTATCCAAAATATAAGCCTGTATTATAAAAGATGCCAGGGAGCAGTAGTTGACTGTTGGATGCTATGGTGTAAATACTGTACAGTTATTGTCAGATAAAATCAATATTAAATGGTGTCAGGAGTTTTCAAAGAGGAAACTGCATTGACTGACTCAAAGCATGTAAATTGGTGAGGAAAATTCTAATTCGACATTCAACCATGTAGGAATATTCAAGATGTGACCATGGAAAGCGTGGTTGTAATTGTAAATGAATGGCTGTTGTAGTACTCCAGTACAGCAGCTTAAGAGAAAGAGACTTAGCAGAGAATGTGTTCAACTCTAATAAGAACTACAGAAAATTAGGCTAGAAAGATAACTCAGAAGGTAAGAGAACTTGCTGTCCCAGCACAAGGGTGTAAGTTTGGATAACTGTGAAAAGCTGGAAATGACCATGCATATACCTGTAACCCCTGAGCTGTGGTGTAGGGAGATAAAAGAATCTCTGGGTTTTGCTGGGTTGATGCTATTTGAGTTTAAGATTCCAAAGAGATAAGACACCATCATGGAAGGAAGCATGACAATAAGCCACAGGCTTGGGGACATAAGCTGGAAACTCAGGCCTCATATCCTTATATTTAAGCAGAATCAGAGAAAGAGAACTGGAAGTGACACAAGGTTCCATCTCTCTCAGTGATGTACCTCCTTCAACACAGCCATACTTCCTAAACTATTCCAAACAATGCTATCAACTGTCATTCAAACCACTGCAGTGTTAGAAGGGTGTTATAGTTTGGGTTTTGAATGAGGCCTGAGTCCAGTGCAAGGTTCACAGGTAGTTGGATCATGAGCGTTTTATCCAAATCTATAGATTAATCCACTGGAAGATTCCTAAATCCAATAATGAACTATTGAGAGCTGGTGGGAACTTTGGGAGGTAGAACCTAGTTAGAGAAAATAGGTGATTGCAAGGGGTTTATTTTGTCCTCCACCCTCCTAGCTTTCTCTTTGCCTCCTGGCTACCATGAGATGAATAATTTTTCTCTACCTCGTGCTCTCTGTATACTTATAATACTTTCAGGTCAGTTTTTTTCCATTTAAAGAATTATGTTTTTACTTATTTAAAAAGAAAAATAACTTGTTATTTTTTAATGAGCATTAGTTTATTGAAACTCAATGTTGCAAAGCCATTTAAAGCTTATCTTTAAACTTTTTATAAAGCAAATACAGAAATGTGCTCAAAAGCATGTGTTATAAGGATCTATATCTTCAAAGGGGAAATCTAATTTACTTTACTTGCTGAGTGATTTGTTTGATAGGTAAGAGACTCATAAGTGTTATTGATTCTGAAGTCACTGTGTGGTGGACACTTGCTGCTCACAAATAAGCATTTCAGGGATGTAGTGAGAGGCATAAAATTGTCTTCTGTAAGTAACAGGACATGATCAGGGTTGAGCTAAGTGCCTGCCCATCTCAGAATTAGCTAAGAGCTTTATAGGATAATAAAGAGAGAGCCCAGAGTAATAGGAAGCGAATCAACAATGGCAGAAAGGTAGCCTGAATAATATAGTGTGTGAACTGAATCTGTTGATTAATGGGTGAATTTATCTTTCAACTTATTTATTATGCTGGGGGCCTCACTCAGGACCTTGGACATGAAGGCAATGGTTCTTTCAGGACATCACTGATTTCAAAGAATGACTGCATGTTTTTAGAGATGCTCCCAGGTACAAACTTCCATTCATGTTCAATTATGGGGCCACCACAGTCTTTTCAGATTGCTTTCTTTAGTCTGAAAGCTGCCTTGGTTAACAGTCTAGCCTTAACATATTCAACAGGATAAGTTAATGACAAAACTTAGTACTACTCAGCTATTAAAAACGATGAATTCATAAAATTCTTAGTCAAATGGATGGATCTAGAAAATATCATCCTGAGTGAGATAACCCAGTCACAAATAAATACACATGGTATACACTCACTGATAAGTGGATATTAGCCCCAAAGCTCCAAATAACCAAGATTCAATTCACAGATCACATGAAACTCAAGAAGAAAGACCAAAGTGTGGGTGCTTCTGTCCTTCTTAGAAAGGAGAAAAAAAAAAACACTCATAGGAGCAAATAAGGAGACAAAGTGCAGAGCAAAGACTGAAGGAAATGTCATCCAGAGTCTGTCCCACCTGGGGATTCATCCCAGATACAATCACCAAACGCCAACACTATTGTGGATGCTAATAAATGCTTGCTGAAAGGAGACTGATACAGCTGTTTCCTGAGAGGCTCTGCCAGAGCCTTACAAATACAGAGTTGGATGTTCACAGCCAACCATTGCACTGAGTGCGGGGTTCCAAATGGAGGAGTTAGAGAAAGGACTGAAGGAGCTGAAGGGGTTTGCAACCCCATAGGAAGAACAACAATATCAACCAACCAGACCCTCCAGAGCTCCTAGGGACTAAGCCATCAAGGAGTACACATGGCTCCAGCTGCATATGTGACAGAGGACAGCCTTGTCAGGTGTCAATGGGAGGAAAGGTCCTTGGTCCTATGAAGGCTCGATAGATGCCCCAATGTAGGGTGGGGAGGCAGGAGTGGGTGGGTGGAGGAACACCCTCATAGAAGCAGGGGGAAGGAGAAGGAATAGCGAGTTTCTGGGAAAGGGGGAAATTGGGCAAGGGGATAACACTTGAAATGTAAATAAATTGAATAAATAAATAAAATGTGAAGGAGATAATGGAAAATTCAGAGAATAAGTGCTATGAAACATACTCTTATTATTTTAATTATTTGATTTTCTTGCATTCTATTGCCCCCCCTTTCCTGGTACCTCTTCCCTGAGTTCATCATCCCATCCCCCCTGTCCCCTCCCCCACTCCCACCTCTGAGAGGATGCACACCCCCACCCCCATCTTACATCCACCAACAGCTCTCTTCCCTGGGGGATCCAGTTTCAACAGGATTAAAAGCTTCCTCTCCCACTGAGGCCAGATCAGGGGACAGTGGGGGGTGGGAGTAGGGGGGTTGGGGTTGGGGGAAATAGATGGTGATTTAGTTTATGGGAGCTCTGAGGAGTCGAGGTTAGTTGACACTGTTGTTGTTCCTATGGGGTAGCCATCCCCTTCAGCTTCTTCAATCCTTCCCCTAACTCTTCCATAGGAATTCCCTCCCTCAATTTAAGTGTTGGCTGTAAGTATCTGCATCTGTCTCAGTCAGCTGCTGGTAGGGCCTTTCAGAGGAAAGCCATACTAGGCTCCTGTCTACAAGCACAATACAGTATCAGTAACAGTGTCAGGGGCTGGTGTACAAGCATGGAATGGGTCCCAAGTTGGGATGGTCAATGGGTGGTCTTTCTTTCAGTCTCTGTTCCATTTTTGTCTATGCCTTTCCTTAAGACTGAAACAATTCTGGGTCATAATTTTTGTACATGGGTGTGTGGTCCCCTGCCTTAACTGGGGGCCATATCTATAATGTGATTTTTTTCACATTCCTTCTCCCTACTGTTGGTCATTTTGGCTAATGTCATCACCATTGAGTCCTGGTAGCTTCTTCTGCCCCCAGGTCTCTGAGCTTTTCTAGAGATTCTCCTTGCCTCCCACTCCACAGTGCTGCACATTTCAATTCATTCTCCTGGCCCTCTGGACTTTTCTCCTGTCTCTTCCCATAACTGATTCTGCCCTCTTTCCACCTCCTCCTCTCCTCTTCCCTCTCCCTTCTTCCACCCAGGTTCCTCCCTCACTATACCTTCCATGACAATTTTGTTCCACCTTCTGAGTGGGTTTGGGTTAGTTATTCACACTTGGGCTTCCCTCCTTGTTAAGCTTCCTATGGCCTGTGAGTTGTATCATGGGTATTCTGACTTTTTTGGCTAATATCCACTTTATCAGTGACTACATACCACCCCTCTCTCACTATCCCTCTGTCCCTCCCTCCTTCTACCTACCTTCCTCTCTCCCTATCAGGATCTAAGAGAACCTCATGCATGTCTGGCTCTACCTCTGAGCTAGAAATAAAGAATAAATACTCCAGTCAATAAATGGGCAGATGAACCTAACAGATACATTTTCATGGAGTACATGGACTGGAGAGTTGGTTCAATGGTTGAGTGCATGTGCTGCTCTTGCAGAGGACCCAAGTTCAATTCCCATTATCCAGATTGCAACTACCTGTAACTTCAGCTCTAGAGGATCCAATGCTAATTTCTAGATTGTGCTGGTATTTACATTCACATTCACATGAACTTACACAAACACACACACACACTTAAAAACAATAAAATAAATCTTTTAAAAAGATGCAGTACAAGTGGCTAATAAATACATCAGCAGAATCTATGTTCATATACTTGTCATTGAAGAATAAATTAGATAGATAGATAGATAGATGATAGATGATAGATAGATAGATAGATAGATAGATAGATAGATAGATAGATAGATAGATAGATAGAACGAATAGATAGATACATAGAATTAGTGTCAACTTCACAGTACCCTAGGATATTTTCGAAGGTACCACTTAGGTTCATTTTACTCTTGGTTGTTAAAACTAGATGAATTCTCCCTAACCCTGGGTTTCCAAGCCTTCTTCCTCTTGTTCTTTGTAGGCTATTGTAACTCATCCTCCAGATTTCAACTTAAATGTCAACATGCCCAGGAACATTTCCTGAGTTTCCCATCTGGAAAGTTAATGGTTTGTAATTATACATATTTTTGTTTGCTTATTTGCTTTCTATCCCATTAATGATAGATCAATTAATATGCTCTGGACATTGCAACAAAATGCCACACAGATTATTTATTTACTCACAGTTCTGAAAGTTAGAAGATGTAGAGCAAAATATGGGGTTTGTTCCCTCCCAGGCTTGTCTTCTTAACTTGCAAATGGTCAATTTCTTTCTGCATCTTCACATTGACTCTAAGTATATGTTTCTGAGTCCAAATTTGTCCTTTTAATAAAACGACCAGTCATATGGGATTAGGGCCTACCCTTATTTTCTCATTGTAAGTTAATTACCCATATAAAGACCCTGTCTACAAATACAGTAATATTCTGAAGTTCTAAGGGTTAGGATGTCAACATACAAATTTTAAAAAGATACATAAAGAAAATTGAAAATTTCTCACTGCCCAGTTCAGAACCTACAACTGTATACAGCATACAATAGTTTATTTATTTTTTCTTCTATTTCTTTTTTTTTATATATATATACAATAGCTTCTTAACAATGGTTAGTAACATGGAGGAAGAATCTAATTTTCATAATTAGGGTTTTACTAATGTGAATAGATACCATGACTGAGGCAACTCTTATAAGGACAACATTTAATTGGGGCTGGCTTACAGATTCAGAGGTTCAGTCTATTATCATCAAGACAAGTACATGACAGCATCCAGGCAGGCATGGTGCAGGACGATCTGAGATTTCAACATCTTCATCTGAAGGCTGCTAGAAGACTAGCTTTCAGGCAGCTATGATGAGGGTATTAAAGCCCATGCCCACAGTCACCCATTTCCTCCAACAAGGCCACATGCACTCCAACAAGGCCACACTTCTTAATAGTATAACTCCGTGAGCCAACCATATTCAAACCATCACACTATTCTTCCCAAATCGTGGTTCTTATATGCTGGAAAATTCTTATTCTTCCACATTTATTCTCTGCACATGGACCACTTGTGAGTTTCTGCATTAATCACCATCTACTACAGCTCAAAGAAATTTCTCCAATAGGTCTGAGAGCTGTACCAATAAATAAGTATAAAGATACAAATTTAAAGAACACCTTATACTATGACCATTTAGCAAAACCATAATAGTAGGCATACATATTTCTTTTCGCATATCACAGCCTTCCTGAAAATCTCAGGTTGGCATATTAGATTATCCAAATTACAAGATAATGGGGTTTTAAAATGGAACAGAGCTGGGGATATTCTTCAGTAGTAGAGTAATGCCTGTGTGAGGCTATCTTCAGCACTGAAAGACAAGGTGATAAAGGAAGGGAAGGGTATAGGGAACTTTCTGGATAACACTTGAAATGTAAATGAAGAAAATATCTAATAAAAGTTGAAAAAAATCAACTTAAAATTTGAAGGGTGCTTTTTTTTTTTTTTGAAATACAATTTACCAATTTTCTGTATAAAATGTATTTTCTAGACAATTGTATTTAATAGTACTAGGTGCTTGCACATTTACCAATACTTTAGACAACCTTGTTTAATTCTTGTCAGTTTGATATGTAAAAGGTAATGAGTATGCCATCCTCACTTCTGCCTGTGTTTTATTACTAAAGAAGTTAAGCTATGTGTAAATCTACTAATATAACAATCTTGTGAGTTACCTTTTCATGGCATTTACTAGTTTTCATTTTGTTACATATATTTAATATAATATTTTTTATTAATTTTTGATAATTTCACACATCTATACTATGTGTTTTTGTTGTATTCACCACACACTCTTTACCGAACCACTTCCAGATCTATGTCCCAACCTGTTTCAACTTCATATCCTCTGGTTTTATAGTATAGTCCACTGATTCCAATTTGTACTGCTCATATTTTCATGAGTATGAGGCCATCCACTGGAGGATGGTAGGTCTTGCAGTGGTCACACCCTAATTTATTCATGTTCTGTGACCAAAGTATATGGCATTTTCAGCAAGAGGGTCTTACTGTCTAGTAATAATGGACATACAAGAATGATGTCAGAAGTCTGTATTGTTTGGAGTGTCGCCGGGATGTTGTTGAACAGTTGGACTTTATTTTGAATATAATGGTATCAATTAGACTTCTCTATAATCATTTAACCACATTATATAATAAATATGTTTTCCTCAGTAAATGAGTAGAGCCTGAAGATCATTTTCACCATCTATGCCCAGATATTTGCTCTTTTGATCTTATACAGATCTTATGCCAGTAACCACAGCTGCTGTGTGGATAGTCATGTAATGTCCATAAGGCATCATTACACAGCACACATTCCCATTCTCTGGCTCTTCTGCTGTTCCTACCTTCTTTTCTGTGATGTCCCCTTACTCTTGGTGGTAGTGGTGATTAATATAGATGTCCTACTTAGGACTGAGTACCCAATCTCTTATTCTCAGCATTTTGACTAGTTCTGCATCTTTCCCTTGACTGTTTCCCACAACATAAAGAAACTAGTGATCAAGGTCAAAAGCAACTCAGATCTGTGTATATAAATAGAGGAATTTAGGAGGTGCTTTGATTGCTATAACCATGGGTATATCTCTTATTCTCCACTAGATGGTCCCATACTTATGAGAGAGAGAGAGAGAGAGAGAGAGAGAGAGAGAGAGAGAGAGAGAGAGAGAGAGCAGCCTTGTCTAGTCCCTGATCTTAGTGGGATTCCTTCAAGTTTCTCTCCATTTAGTTTGATGTTGGATACTGGTTTGCTGTATATTGCTTTTACTATGTTTAGGTATAGGCTTTGAATTCCTGGTCTTTCCAAGACTATTACCATGAAGGGATGCTGAATTTTGTCAAATGCTTTTTCAGCATCTAATGAGATGATAATGTGGTTTTTTTTTTTTTAGTTAGTTTATGAAGTGAATTACATTTATGGATTTCTGTATATTGAACCATCCCTGCATCCCTGGGATGCAGCTTACTTGATCATGGTGAATGATTGTTTTTATGTGTTCTTGGATTCATTTTCTGAGAACTTTATTGAATATTTTGAGTCGATATTCATAAGGGAAATTGGTGGCAACCAACAGGTTGGAAAAAGATCTTTACCAATCCCACATCAATATATACAAAGAACTCAAGAAGTTCGACTCCAGAGAACCAAATAACCCTATTTAAAAAAAAAAAAAAAAGGAAAACAGAGCTAAACAGAGAATTCTCAACTGAGGAAACTTGAATGGCTGAGAAGCACCAAAAGAAATGTTCAACATCCTTAGTCATCAGGGAAATGCAAATCAAAACAACCCTGAGATTCCACTTCACATCAGGCACAATGGCTAAGATCAACAACTCAGGAGATAGCAGATGCTGGTGAGGATGTGGAAAAAGAAGAACACTCCTCCATTGCTGGTAGGATTGCAAGCTGGTACAACCACTCTGGACATTAGTCTGGCTAAAATTGGACATAGTACTACCTGAGGACCCAGCTATATCATTCCTGGGCATATACCCAGAAGATGATCCAACTGGTAATGAGGACACATGTTCCACTATGTTCATAGCAGCCCTATTTATAATAGCCAGAAGCTGGAAATAACCCAGATGTCCCTCAACAGAGTAACTGATACAGAAAATGTGGAACATTTATTTACACAATGGAATACTACTCAGCTATTAAAAACAATGAATTCATGAAATTTGCACACAAATAGATGGAACTTGAAAATATCATCCTGAATGAGGTAACTCAGTCACAAAAGAAAGTACATGATATGTACTCACTTATAAGTGGATATTCGCTGTCCCAAACCCGAATGCTGGGAAGTGCTTTCTAACTGGAGCCTGCTATGGCTGTCTCCTGAGAAGCTCTGCCAGAGCCTGACAAATACAGAGGTGGATGCTTGCAGCCAGCCATTGGACTGAGCACAGGTTTCCTGATGGAGGAGCTGGAGAAGGGACTTGAGGAGCTGAAGGGTTTTGCAGCCCCGTGGAGGGAGAAGCAGTATCAACAGGCCAGACATACCCTCCTCCCCCATGCGCCCCCGCCCCCTGTCTTCCAGGGACTGGACAACCAACTAAAGAGTACACATGGTGAGACCCATGGCTTTGGCTGAATATGTATCAGAGGATGGCCTTGTTAGCATCACTGGAAGGAGAGGTCCTTGGGCCTGAGGGTGTTCAATGCCCCAGGGTAGGGGAATGCCAGGGCAGAAAGAGGTAATAGGTGGGTAGGCAGCATAGGAGCAGGGGTGGGATAAGATAGGGGGTTTCTGGAGGGGAGACCTGGAAAGGGGAAAACATTAGAAATGTAAATAAAGAAAACATCTAATTAAAAACAAACAACCCCCATAAAAGAATAAAAAAATCTAGTTCATTTCTTCCTGTGTGTTTACTCTTTTTGATAAGCTTTAAAATAATTTTATCAAATTGAACATTAAGTATTTGGTTTTAATCTGGAATAGAAATGTACTACATTTATAAGGCAAACTAGAAAGAATTAATACTTTACTAATCATAGGTTTTTGTAATAAGTTGTATGTCTATAAACATTTTGGATTTAGCACTGCTATTTGTTTGTTTGTTTGTTGCACATTTTGCCCTTTTCTTAAGATCACTGGTAAATATGGTAGTTTTTGTTCATTCTGTGAATTAAATGATACTTGTTATATTATGAGTGAATATTAATTGTTTAAAATAATGGAGTTCATTGTGATAGCTATATACATGTACAGAAAGTACTTTATCATATTCACTCCTTGTTATCATTTTGTATTCCACATCCTCCACCCTTTTCATCTTTCCTAATATTCCCTATTCTACTTTCATGTTTGTATTTTACAGATTCCACATGTAAGAGTAATTGTCTTTCTGAACATTGCTTATATTTTCAAATTCTCTCTCTCCCTCCCTCCCCTCTCTCTCTCCTTCCCACCTTCCCTCCCTCCCTCCCTTCCTCCCTCCCTCGCTCTCTCCATTTGTGTGTGTGTGTGTGTGTGTGTGTGTGTGTGTGTGTGTACCATTGTACACACATTACAGTCAAAGGTCAGAATTAAATCAGTTGTCTCCTTCCACCTTTACATGGTGTAGTAGCTAATCTTGATTGTCAACTTAACTGGCTCTGGGATCAACTAAAAAATGCAACCTACTAATCCTTATCAAGAAAGACTTTGTTTGCTTATTTCGGACAGGGTGTGAAACTATGTGGCACTGGTTAGTCTAGAACTTCCTATGTAGAAATCTGCCTGCCTCTACCTCCCGAGTACTATATTACACTTGGAAGTTTTAAATTTAATTGTATATGTAAATCTCTGTATATTAAGTACTGGTACTGGTCAGAGGCATCATAGCTAACCTTGGAGCTAGAATTGCAGGTAGTTGTGAGCCAGCATGTGTTCTGGAAACCAAATTTAGGTCCTCTGCATATGTAAATACATGCTCTTTATTTTCCTCCCTCCCCCCTTTATTGGATATTTTCTTTATTTACATTTCAACTGTCTGCTTTCCAGGTCTCCCCTCCAGAGACCCCCTATCCCATCCCTTCTCCCACTGCTTCTATGAGGGTGCTGCCCCGCCAACCCACCAATGCCAGCCTTCCAACCCTGGCATTTTCCTACACTGGGGCATCAAACACCCAGAGGCCCAAGGGCCTCTGCTCCCACGTATATCCAACAAGGACATTCTCTGCCACATATGCTGCCTGAGCCATGGGTCCCTCGATCTGTATTCATTTGTTGTTGGTCCAGTCACTGAGAGCTCTGGGGGATCTGGACAGTTGACACTGCTGCTCCCCCATGGGGTTGCAAAGCCCCACAACTCCTTTAGTCCCTTTTCCAACTCCTCCATTAGGGACCCCACGCTCAGTCAAATGGTTGGCTACAAGCATTCACCTCTGTACTTGTCAGGCTTTGGCAGAGCCTCTCAGGAACTGTTGTGCCCTTGGGAACTTCCTTGGTCAGATTATTTGAAGTATAAAGGTCTACCCTAAATATCTTTTTTTTTGCCATTTTTTTCCTTCAGTTTTGCTGGAAAGTTCATTTATCCTGTTTGTTGCTGTGTTCCTTCAATGATATTAGAACCCGCTTCCCTGAGCTTCCCATGCAGACTGAATGTCAGCAGCTCTCTAGGAATCCCCCAGATCTTCAGATCTAGAATAGGACTGCTAAAACATTCATCCCTGAGGACTGAACAACTGTAGGAGCTTTTGTCTCTTCAGTGTGAGACAGACATTGTTGAAATACCAATACGATGTTATATCAGTCATTCTAATAAAAAATTTTAATATATACATTCATACTATAAGTTCTGTTTCTTCAGAGAATCCTGGTTAATACACATGGGTTTCAATAATCTAAGTCAGGCGTTCAGGCTTGCATAGCAAGTACTTCTTTGAGGGTGGGATGTATAGCAAAGCTCTCAAATCAATTTATGTTAGCAGCATAATAGGAAAATCCCTTGGCTTTGGCATTTCTGAATAGAACCTTAATATGCTTCATGTGAATCAGCTTTGTTTCCCATATTATTCTGTTTTAGTTTCCACTGTAGAAAAGCCCACTGCTTTTTTCTATAGTGGGAACTTTTATGTTACTTTGTATAATTGGAGGCTATCTTGATTCATGAATTGCAGTTAAAACCCAGTTGAAACTAGATCTAAATTTGTTGTAGCTTTGTCTTTTAAGAAGGATAAATTACACCTTGGTTTCTCCTGACTTGGGATGAGGGAACTATGTTTTATTGTCCTATACCCATCCATCATTGTCTGAGAATTGTAAGGTCTAGTGGTATGGTATTGGTGAGGTTAACCGCCTGTTACTTCCTGATCCAGCTCCTGTGAGCAAAGTGGCTCTTACACACTTTAGTCAGCTCCGCCTAATACAGCTATAGAATTTAGCATGGGTTCATGTTGCTAAAGGAAATCCTAGAGGTCCTGAGCAGAGCAATGGCATTACTGAGTTCAAGGTGGATTCTCTAGCTGTTAAGTCACCTTCTCTGGTGGACTTTATTTCAGGTAGACACTAAATTAAAATAAACAAACAAGCCAGGTTTCAGAATTTTAGAGATTACTCTCTCAAATGTCTTGTAACAATTAATTCATCAGTCCTAGAGAATGTTTTGGTAGGTGGTAAGTGGCTTAGTGATAGGTTTGGCATCCTTTTTTGAAAACCAAGAAGCCACCTAACAAGGTGCATGCCTGAACACAAACAACCATCTTATTTCTGCTTTGAGCTGAGGTCTGAGAAAATGATGGGTGAGAATAAGGTTTGCTCAAAATTATTTTTTGTCTGTATTGTATAGAGATATGAGAGAAATGAAAAGCTAAAGTTTCCTCTATGTAACAGATTTGGAATGGCCTTTGCCTAGGAGTTTTCAAGGCTTTCATCACTAAAAATAACTCAGGAAAGGACACAAAATACATTGTTTCAAACAATAACAGAAAATGCAATAAAATAATAGGTGTATAAATTAGCTATATGCTAAAATATAATTTAAAGAAAGTCTCCAAATCCACAGGAGCCACAATCAAAGAATCACAGTGACAGCTGGACTCTGAGGAGACCAGAATCAACTGGGATTATAAGAAGCACAGGCTTTAATCAGATGTATTAAGGACAGCAAGCACTTGAGATAATCAGATGGCAGGAGGCAAGCATAAGAACAGAAGCAACAGAAACCAATGTTACTTGGCATCATCAGAGCCAAACTCTCCCACCATGTCAAGTCCTGGATATGCCATCACACCAGAAAAGCAAGACATGGATCTAAAGTCCCTTGTCATGATGATGATGGGCTTTAAGAAGGAAATACAGGAAAACACAGGTAAACAACTAGAATCATTTAAAAAGGAAACACAAAAATCCCTTAGAGAGTTACAGGAAAACAATACAAAACAGGAGAAGTAATTGAACAAAACCATCCAGGATCTAAAAATGAAAGTAGAAACAGTAAAGAAAACCCAAAAGGAGATAACCCTGGTGATAGAAACCATAGGAAAGAAATCAGGAACCATATATACAAGCATCAGCAACAGAATACAAAAGATGGAAGAGAGAATCTCCAGTGCAGAAGATTCCATGGGGATCATGTACACAACAATCAAAGAAAACGCAAAATGCAAAAAGATCTTAACTCAAAATATCCAGGAAATCCAGGACACAATGAGAAGACCAAACCTACGGAAAATAGGAATAGATGAGAATGAAGATTTTCAACTTAAAGGGCCAACAAATATCTTCAACAAAATTATAGAAGAAAACTTCCCATACCTAAAGAAATAGATGACCATAAACATACAAGAAGCCTACAGAACTCCAAATAGACTGGACCAGAAAAGAAATTTTTCCCAACACATAATAATCAGAACAACAAATGTACTAAATAAAGACAGAATATTAAAAGCAGTAAGGGAAAAAGATCAAGTAACATATAAAGGCAGGACTATTAGAATTACTCCAGACTTCTCACCAGAGACTATGAAAGCCAGAAGATCCTGGACAGATGTTATACAGACACTACGAGAACACAAATGCCAGCCCAGGTTACTATACCCAGAAAAACTCTCAATTACAATAGATGGAGAAACCAAAGTATTCCATGACAAAATAAAATTCACATAATATCTTTCCACGAATCCAGCCCTTCAAAGGATAATAATGGAAAAACACCAATACAAGAATGGAAACTACCCCCTAGAAAAAGCAAGAAAATAATCCTTCAACAAGCCTAAAAGAGGACAGCCACAAGAACAGAATCCTAACTCTAACAGCAAAAATGAAAGGAAGCAACAATTACTTTTCCTTAATATCTCTTAATATCAATGGATTCAATTCCCCTATGAAAAGACATAGACTAACAGACTGGCTACACAAACAGGACCCAACATTTTGCTGCTTACAGGAAACAAACTTCAGGAAAAAAGACAGACACTACCTCAGAGTGAACTGCTGGAAAACAATTTTCGAAGCAAATGGTCTGAAGAAACAAGCTGGAGTAGCCATTCTAATGTTGGATAAAATTGACTTTCAACCCAAAATTATCAAAAAAGACAAGGAGGGGCACTTCAGACTCATCAAAGGTAAAATCTTCCAAGAGGAACTCTCAATTCTGAATATCTATGATCCAAATGCAAGGGCAGCCACATTCATTAAAGAAACTTTAGTAAAGCTCAAAGCACACATTGCACCTCACACAATAATAGCGGGAGACTTCAACAACCCACTCTCATTAATGGACAGATCCTGGAAACAGAAACTAAACAGAGACACAGTGAGACTAACAGACGCTATGAAACAAATGGATTTAACAGATATCTACAGAACATTTTATCGTAAAACAAAAGAATATACCTTCTTCTCAGGACCTCATGGTACCCTCTCCAAAACTGACCATATAATTGGCCACAAAACAGGCCTCCACAGATGCAAAAATATTGAAATTGTCCTATGCATCCTTTCAGATCACCATGGACTAAGGCTGAACTTCAATAACGGCATAAATAATAGAAAGCCAGCATTCATGTGGAAGCTGAACAACACTCTCCTGAATGACAGCTTCTTCAAGGAAGAAATAAAGAAATGAAAGACTTTTTAGAGTTTAATGAAAATGAAGCCACAACATACAAAAACTTATGGGACACAATGAAAGCATTCCTGAGAGGTAAACTCATAGCTCTAAGTGCCTCCAAAAAGAAACTGGAGAGAGAATACACTAGCAGCTTGACAGCACACATAAAAGCTCTAGAACAAAAGGAAGCAAATTCACCCAAGAGGAGTAGACTGCAGGAAATAATCAAACAGTGGCAAAATCAACCAAATAGAAACAAAAAGAACTATCCAAAGAATCAACCAAACCAGGAGCTGGTTCTTTGAGAAAATCAACAAGATAGATTAAACCTTAGCCAGACTCACTAGAGAGCACAAAGTCAGCATCCTAATTAACAAAATCAGAAATGAAAAGGGAGACATAACAACAGATCCTGAGGAAATCCAAAACACAATCAGATCCTTCTACAAAAGGCTATATTCAACAAAACTGGAAAACCTACATGAAATGGACAAATTTCTAGACAGATACCAAGTACCAAAGTTAAATCAGGATCAGATTAATGACCGAAACAGTCCTATATCCCCTAAAAAAATAGAAATAGAAGCAGTCATTAATAGTCTCCCAACCAAAAAGGAAAAAAAAAAAAAAAAAAAAAAAAAAAAAAAAAAAAAAAAAAAAAAAAAAAAAAAAAAAAAAAAAAAAAAAAAAAAAAAAAAAAAAAAAAAAAAAAAAAAAAAAAAAAAAAAAAAAAAAAAGCCCAGTACCAGATGGGTTTAGTGCAGAGTTCTAACAGACCTTCAAAGAAGACCTAATTCCAATTCTTCTCAAACTATTCAAGAAAATAGAAACTGAAGGTACTCTACCCAATTCATTCTATGAAGCCACAATACTCTGATACCTAAACCACATGAAGACACAACAAAGATAGAGAACTTCAGACCAATTTCCCTTATGAATATCGATGCAAAATACTCGATAAAATTCTTGCTAACCGAATCCAAGAACACATCAAAATGATCATCTATCATGGCCAAGTAGGCTTCATCCCAGGAATGCAAGGATGGTTTAATATTTGGAAATCAATCAACATAATCCATTATATAAATAAACTCAAAGACAAAAACCACATGATTATCTCCTTAGATGCTTAGAAGGCATTTGACAAAATCCAGCACCCATTCATGAAAAAAGTCTTGGAAAGATCAGGAATTCAAGGCACATACCTAAACATAATAAAAGCAATCCACAGCAAACCAGTAGCCAACATAAAAGTAAATGGAGAGAAGCTAGAAGCAATCCCACTAAAGTCAGGGACTAGACAAGGCTGCCCACTTTCTCCCTACCTATTCAATATAGTACTTGAAGACCTAGCCAGAGCGATTCGACAACAAAAGGAGATCAAGGGAATACAAATTGGAAAGGAAGAAGTCAAAATATTACTATTTGCAGATGATATGATAGTATATATAAGTGACCCCAAAAACTCCACCAGAGAACTCCTACACCTGATAAACAGCTTTAGTGCAGTAGCTGGATATAGAATTAATTCAAACAAATCAATGGCCTTTCTCTACAAAAAGGTTAAATAGGATGAGAAAGAAATTAGGGAAACAAAACCCTTCATAATATTCACAAAGAATATAAAATATCTTGGTGTGACTCTAACTAAGGAAGTGAAAGATCTGTATCATAAGAACTTCAAGTCTCTGAAGAAAGAAATCCAAGAAGATCTCAGAAGATGGAAAGATCTTCCATGCTCATGGATTGGCAGGATCAATATAGTAAAAATGGCTATCTTGCCTACAGCAATCTACAGATTCAGTGCAATCCCCACCAAAATTCCAACTTAATTCTTCAATGAATTAGAAAGGGCAATTTGCAAATTCATCTGGAATAATTAAAAACCTAGGATAGCAAAAACTCTTCTCAACAATAAAAGAACCTCTGGTGGAATCACCATGCCTGACTTCAAGCTGAACTACAGAGCAATTGTAATAAAAACTGCATGGTACTAGTACAGCAACAGACAGGTAGATCAATGGAATAGGATCGAAGATCCAGAAATGAACCCTATGGTCACCTGATCTTTGACAAGGGAGCTAAAACCAACCAGTGGAATAAAGACAGCATTTTGAACAAATGGTGCTGGCTAAACTGGAGGTTATCATGTAGAAGAATTCGAATTGATCCATTCTTATCTCCTTGTACTAAGGTCAAGTCTAAGTGGTTCAAGGAACTCCACATAAAACCAGAGACACCAAAACTTATAGAGGAGAAAGTGTGGGAAAGCCTCGAAGATATGGGCACCGGGGAAAAATTCCTGAATGGAACATCAATGCCTTGTGCTGTAAGATCGAGAATTGACAAATGGGACCTCATAAAGTTGCAAAGCTTCTGTAAGGCAAAGGATACTGTCAATAAGACAAAAAGGCCACCAACAGATTGGGAAAGGATCTTTACCAATCCTAAATCAGATAGGAAACTTATATTCAATATATATAAAGAACTCAAGAAGGTGGAATCCAGAAAATCAAATAACCCCATTAAAAAATGGGGAACAGAGCTAAACAATGAATTCTCAACTGAGGAATACTGGCTGGCTGAGAAGCACTTGAAAAAATTTTCAACATCCTTAAGCATCAGGGAAATGCAAATCCAAACAACCCTGAGATTCTTCCTCACACCAGTCAGAATGGCTAAGATTTAAAAAAATCAGGTGACAGCAGATGCTGGGGAGGATGTGGAGAAAGAGGAACACTCATCCATTGTTGGTGGGATTGCAAGCTTGGACAACCACTCTAGAAATCAGTCTGGCAGTTCCTCAGAAAATTGGACATAGTATTACCAGAGGATTCCGCAATACTTGTCCTGGGCATATATCCAGAAGATGTTCCAACTGGTAATAAGGACACATGCTCCACTACGTTCATAGCAGCCTTATTTATAATAGCCAGAAGCTAGAAAGAACCCAGATGTCCCTCAACAGAGGAATGGATACAGAAAATGTGGTACATTTACACAATGGAGTACTACTCAGCTCTTAAAAACAATGAATTGATGAAATTCCTAGACAAATAGATGGATCTGGAGGGTATCATTCTGAGTGAGATAACCCAATCACCAAATAACTCACATAGCATGTACTCACTGATAAGTGGATATTAGCCCAAAACTTAGAATACCCAAGATACAATTTGCAAAACACATGAAACTCAAGAAGAAGGAAGACCAAAGTGTAGACACTTTGTTCCTTCTTAGAATTAGGAACAAAACACACATGGAAGGAGTTACAGAGATCAAATGTGGAGCTGAGACAAAAGGATGGACCAACCAGTGACTGCTGCAGACAGCGATCCATTCCATAATCAGCTACCAAAGGCAGACACTATTGCATATGTCAGCAAGATTTTGCTGAACGGGCCCTGATATAGCTGTCTCATGTGAGGCTATGCCAGTGCCTGGCAAACACAGAAGTGGATGCTCACAGTCAGCTATTGTATGGAACACAGGGTTCCCAATGGAGGAGCTAGAGAAAGTACCCAAGGAGCTGAAGGGGTCTCCAACATTATAGGTGGAACAACAATATGAACTAACCAGTGCCCCCAGAGCTCCTGTCTCTCGCTGCATATGTAGCAGAAGATGGCCTAGTTGGCCATCATTGGAAAGAGAGGCCCCTTGGTCTTGCAAACTTTATATGCCCCAGTACAGGAGAAAGCCAGGGCCAAGAAGTGGGAGTGGGTGGGTAGGGGAGCAGGGCAGCGGGTGGGGGAGGATATAGGGGACTTTTGGGATAGCATTTGAAATGTAAATGAAGAAAATATCTAATAAAAATTAGGGAAAAAAGAAATATGGACATGCGCCACCATGTTGATTCCTCATGCTTTTCTTACAGTATGATGTTGACAGTTCTCTACTGAGTGGTAGCATCTGTTTCCTTATCTTAAACCTAGGTGGACTTTTGTAACTGCTTTAATTGATAAAATATGTATAAAGTATTACTGTGTGAATTCTGAAGTCACAAATGTCTCCCTATAACACGCAAATTCTCTCTCTTTCTCTCTCTCTCTCTCTCTCTCCCCCTCTCTCTCTTGCACACACACACACACACACACACACACACACACACACACACACACACGGCATTTATATTTAAAACTGAACCACCATGTTGCAAGGGTATCAAGAATATGTAGAAGCCACATGGATATATTTCAGCTGATATTCTCTGGAAGAACTACTTAGAAGATATATGAATGGACAAATCTAAAAAAATTCCACCTTCAAGCCTTTGTTCTGTCCTAGATGAAACCTAGGCATCATTGTATGGATACCATCTCTTTATAGTGTGTTCTTTGTGAGTTCTTGACCCATAGAATCTACAAGTGACACTAAATTGCAGTTGTCATTTTAAACACTAGGTTAGTGGCTAACTTCCTGAGACATGTATTAGTAATTCATTGTTCCTTGTTGATTTAAGACATAATTACCATATACTAGATTTCCAAATACACACAGGTCTATTTATATTTCATCATCCTGTTTTGTAATATCTATTGAATAATTATTGCTTCATTTTTTACCATTGTATACTCTATAGAGAATGCCCATGCACCTTAAAGACAAATAGTCAAAGATAGACCAAATATATGACAGTGGTTCCACAACATAGTATCACATCATGACACTGTGGTTATCTTAGTTTTTTGTAAGTTCATTTTACACAAAGACCAAATCACCTAATGAGACAGGTCTCACAATACTTTAAATGCCATTAAGTACTTCAATACTGTGATAGTAGATGAATAGCTAATGACACAAAATAAACTTCAAGTTTCTGTTGTTTTGTGCAACAAAGACTTATTTCACATATACATGAGGGCCACTGGTTGGTCAGTCATCTCGACACATAATTATATTCTTCCACATAGAGATTCAGTGGTCTAGGCTACTTCCATGTCATGGTGCCACTATCCTCATGTATAGCTTCCAAATTACCCAAGTATCATAAGAGACATCTAGAGAGTTTGTGCTCAGGTTGTTGAACAATTTCATCTGGAAATGACACCTTTTCTGTCCAATGGCAAGAATTAGTTATATTGTCTCATCAATAATGAAAACAGATGGCTATTTAGTGAGTGACATTATTTTTTCCTGAAATTACATAGATATTCTCATCCATATATTAGTCTTGAAAGATTTTAAAATTTAATATATTGAATTTGTGGGTCTTTTTTCTTAAAAAATGGGATTTTAGGAAGACATGATAGTGAATTTCTGTAATCTTCACACTTAAGAAATGGAGGCAGGAGAATATGGAGTTCAATGTCAACATCATCTACAGAGGACGCTGAGCAAACCTAAAATAGCGACCTTGTTGCTAAAATCAAAACAAAGAAACCATAGAGTATTTTTCATTGCCACAAGTGTGGGAAATAAGCTAAAACAAGGAGGGACCTAAATGGCTCCCTACTTAATAAAATTAATTACTTTATCTATTTAGTTAATTATTTTGGAGCTTGGGCCTTGCACATAGTAAAAATGAGTTCTACCACTGAGCTATTCTCCCAAGCCCTCAAGTTTCTATTTTATACTGTTAGAAGTTTTCATTTGACCAGTACTACTGACCAATACTTTGTAGTTCTTAATGCTGTTTTGTGAATCATTATTTAATATTTATTTCATTTAGCATAGGCTATAACCAATTCCTAGGCTTATACCCAAAAACTAACATTGTTTTCAAATTTCCTTAAGGTTATCCTCTCACAGTCACTGCTCATTTTTCTGAGTACTAGTCTGAGAATATTTGACTTGAAGCAGAAAGTAAAGCACATGATGTGAAGTTCTCAATAATTTAACAGTTCTTTGGCTTCAGAAGAGTAAAAGATAGCTCTATGGAAGATAAGATAAAATACACCATTAAATAAGGAGCTTCTCTCCAAAAAACCTTGGAATGGTTACATAATTTTATTTGGAATCTCTGAAACAGTAAGCAATATATGGACTTTTGTCAATTTCTTTCTGAGCTGGCATACCGTTCTCTTTAGTGGAGGGAGGGAGGGAGAAACTTGTGCTTTTAATATTTATGTGCTCATCATCGCTGATATATGAGAGTATAGAAATATTCCACCATTGCCTTGGGCCATGACCCTTCAGTCTTTCCTAGGACTGTTTCATTCAGTAAATCAGGTATTCTGAGGTTACATGGTGCTTGCATGCTTCTTTCATTGCCTGTAATGGAAGTAGACCATAGTACTGTTCAAGACTATTAAATATTAATTGACACAATCTGGAATGAGGCCAATTTGTGTCCCTTTTCTTTTTTATAGTTGCTCTTGAAATGATCTACTTTCAGAGCTCCCAAAGGCATCTACCAGGTTGATGATGCCCACATAGGTATCTGCAGCTTAGTCTCACCCTAAATCCCTGGGTTCCATTCACTCCTCCACTTGAGTATGTGGTGGGCATTTTCCAATCAGAATTCTTTTTCTTTCCCTGATTGAGTTGAGTCTTGCATGTAGCCTGGGCTAGTTTTGAACTTAACTGCCTATGCTACATAGCCCAGGTTTGCTGTGAATTTAATAATTCTCTTGTCTCCAGCTCCCAATTTCTGGGATTACAGGTGTACACTACAATGCCTGCCCTTTCACAATTATTGATTTCGCCTCCATCCTTGTGACAAATGCCTTTACTTTTTCTTATTTCTCTAGATAGAACTGTGATTCAGTCTGTTGTTTTGAATAAAAGTCTGTACATTCCAGATTCCTCATTTCCACCTCATGTATCATAAAGCTAGCCCATTTGCAAGTTCTTCATAAAATTTACATTCAGAATCTTTCCAGAATCCAACAACATTTCACCACTCCACCACTACTAGCCTAATCCAAGTTTTCACTAAGAGGTAAGTATTAATTTGTCCATGAATTATCCCATGCAGAGATGGAATTGGCCTCCTGCTAATCTCCATAGAAACTGGCCCAGGCCCATACTTAAGGCAATCAATCTTGGTCAGCCCTGAGACTTGGATCTCAGCTTTCCAAGCACAGCAGCTGGGATAAGGGTTGGTGCTTCTCCAGTGATAATCACTGATGCAGTAAATCTTGTTGTCAGCTCCTCTCCTAGCTTCCACAGCATTGGAAAAGGAACTGTTGGGATTGAGTAGAATAAGGCTCTAATATATTATAACATTATTATATTCAATTCCCTAATTAAGCCAGAGAAAAAGCTGGCAAAATAGGAATGAAGTCCAGTATCACTGAATCGTATTCCTTATTTTCTTCTGTGATTCTGGAGATGCAAGCATCCTGCTTGCTACTGAGTTATACTCCTTGCTCTCAGAGTCATATTCCTATAACATACTGGCCTCTTATCACACCAGGGAAGAGATTTCCCCTAATGATTCAGCACAAAAGTCCTGTGTCACCAAATTTTCAATACTCTTTCAATCTGGAATCTAATGTAAAGGTTCTTCTGAATGGCAGAAGCAATGGAGAGCTCACATGGATGCTGTGAACACCAGTTCAGCAGATCTGATCTATTAGCTATCTAAACATCTGTCTGCATTGTACAATATATGTATATGTTGATTATGTCAAAATCAGAGCTCTTGGCTCTGTTGCCTACATCTAGTTCATTTCACTCATATTCTAATTGGTCCAATTTTGGTTAAATGGAAACACTATTTGTTCAAACCAAAAAGCTAACTGCAATCTCCATTATCTCTTCTTCTAACTCAAAAATTCAATCTACCAGCAACTTCTACAACTTTTCTCACTTTTGAAATATAGCCAAAATTTTACCACATTGTATTGCATTGACCTTCAAAGCATAGTGCCTGTTTACACAAAGGGCCTAAAGTGACTGTCAATGTGAATCATGTCATCCTCTAGTTCACTTTCCCCAAGGGCTTCTAATCACAGGACTAATTCTCCAAATGACCATAGGTTTATGTGTCTCGATTTTTTTCCCTTGCTTTTATTCACTTTGTTTTAGCCACAGTAGTCTGCTTTCTTGATCTTGAATCTGCTAAGCTTTCTGGCCTTCCAAGATAGCTTCCTCTGCCTGGAAGTCTCCTCACTTTTATAAGAGCTCTGTGTCACCCATGTATCCTTCTGTGTAAGTGCACATGCATCCCAACTGATTAAATCACTCTTCTGTATCATTAAAAAGTTCTGAAATAAGTTATCTTTACAAAATTCTAGAGTTCCATTGGACTTTTTAGTCTTGGGCAATTTTGATGTGGCTGAATTAAGGATGCAAACAATACAGATCCCTATGAAGGAAACAGATAAGATTCAACTTCATACACCAGGAAGAGGTATCAATAGAATATTTAAATTAAAATTTCTTGAAAGTAGGTAGAAATTATTGCTATAAATTTCTATTAAGCTAACCGATATTTGAAGCATGAACCAAAAAAAATCACTCATTTGAATATTAGTACAGAAGAGAACTAAGGTGTTGAAAAATGGGATGCCAAAATTAGAATGGGTAAGCATATGAAGACTAAGAGAAGAAATCTCATAGATTGAGGAATAAGACCATAATAAAATGGACATGACAGTGTCTAAATGCTAACATGGATCTTCTCAGCAGTAGAGCAGAGTCCTATGCTTGACTTTATTTCTCACTTAAATAAATAAGGACTAATTTTAAAACTGTAGTATAACAAAATGGCATACATTGTTGGAGGACCTGTTTTCTCCTTAACAATATATAAAATATATTTATACAAAATTTTAAGTCCCCTTTTCCCCTCAAATATTCTTTGGACTACCTTGAATCTTAGGATTTTAGTTATGTGTTAAGTTATTTATGATCTTTCAGGTCTATTTCTGAAAAATCTATTGAGATAAAGATGGAATAGATAAAAATCTTAATGTTTCATTTATACTAACAATGTTGCTCTTTAAGCAATTTCTACAAAGGTCAAAAGATGCTTAAATTTAGAGCTCAGAGTCATTTTCCTTTCAGTATCATTTTTAAAATCAAAATACTGATTTATGCCTTTGATGAGATGTGCAGTATGTTGTAAGAAAAAGAGTCTTCTAGGGACTTTGATGTAGCTCGTAAAATGGTAGAGAAGATGCCAAGAGAGATTATTCATTAAAATTTGTGCATATACCTAATAATTTGTTAGCTTAAGTGCGTGCTCTGAGGTTGTTTACTGAATTGATGGACTGAGTACATTTATAATGGCTAATATCTGCTCTTTGGAACAACCTGAATTGTTGTTTTGTTTTCTTGAGGCAGTCTCTATAGTACAGTAACCTTAGGAGTGATATAACATATGCATGCTTTTTTATGTTCTTAGGCTATTGTTATTGTTTTTAATATACCATATTTTTAGACCACTTTTTTAATTTACAGAAAAACTTAGTGGCAGCTAAAGAGAGGTCTCATATGCTACCTACAATCAGTACTATAGTGACAAATGATTTGTTGTTGTTACAAATGATCACCCAACAGTGATATATTATCACCCAGAGTATACAGTTTACTTTAGGTTTTGTTATTGATGTTGTCCATTCCATGGAGCTAGACAGATTCACTTACCATTACACTCAGGTGCATAATAATGGATATCTATAGTATCACACTGAGTAGGTTCCCTGATTTGAATCTCTTCTGCATTCCATCTATTCAGCCTTCCCTCTCTACAACCATCGGAAGCCACAGTTCTTTTTATTGTCTCTACTGTTTTGCCTTTTCTGGATGGAATGGGATTAGATGCACACACTATGGAACTTTTTCAGAAAGACACCTTTTACTTAGTAATACGCATTCAAGGTTTTCAATATCTTTCAAGGTTTGATACATGTCATAGTGAACTACCGAATGTGATACCTGATAGGTTCCCGATACCTAGTGAGAGTTTTAACCTAAAGCATTATATTTCTTCCAGGAGAGGCCTTTTTTTTAATTCTATGATCAAAAATCAAGTGCAACAAAAATAGTTCCTGAATTAACTAGTTTACTGTAAGGTATGAGAAAGAACAACCAAAAGATAAACAGGCAAAAGTATGTTCATGAAAACACACAAAGGGGGAGGGGAAGAGGAAGAGGGAAAGGGAGAGGGAAAGGGGGAAGGTTAGAGGGAGGGGAAGAGGGAGAGGAAGAGTACCAGTTGATCAATCAATCACCATCAAGGCATGGCAGCAAATGTCCAGGTCAAGGCAACATTATGATATATGTTAATTGTTAGCACCAAGTGAAGGACTTCTTCACTCGCACAGGCCTTTAGTGGCCAATCCAATTAGGAGTTACTATTCAGAGGGTGCAATTAGTGAGATGTATTCAAAAGGTAGTGGGATTTATACTTCCAGAAATTAAGTGGAGTTCTAGGTGTCAATTTTGGCACTAACAATCTCATTTACATATTGGTACATAGTTGTCAGCCAATTGTCATGGTGACTATCAGCCAGCCATGTGACCCAGTAACAACTTGTCTCATGAAAGAAAACTCAGAATGGAGTAAGTGCCTTTAAAGAAGCATCATATTACTTATAATTGAAGTACCAATTTACTTAGATTTGCTACAATCACAACATGGGAAAATGCAGCTTACTACAATTACTCATTCCTTTCTAGTGTTAACTTATAGCATATGGATATACTATAGTTTACCCATTTAATTCTGAAGGATGGTTGATTGCATTCAAGATTGACAATTACAAACAACACTGTTATGAGCATCTGGGGCTAGGTTTTGTGTCCAAAGTCTTTAAATCATTTGATGAATATCAAGAAGTGTGAATGCTGGATTTCCCAGTAAAACTATGTTTACTTTTGGAGAAGACTAGCAAACTATCTTCAGAAGTGCCTGTACCAATGAATGAGAGCTCAGGATGTGCCAGGTCTGCTCCAATATTTGGTAATGCATTGTCAGTGATTTAGTTTTGTTTTTTATTTTTAATAATTTAATAATATGTATCATGTTATTATTGCTGTGCCTTTCTTTTTGTATTTTTCTTCCTTCTTTATATATCCACAAGGTATGTAACTCCTTAGAACTCAACTGTTCACCATTGAGCTCTCATTGCCATTTTCATTTGCAGTTCTCTAACAACATATTATATAGATCATTTTAAATATTATTATTAGTATCTATGTATATACTTGGCTATGACATCTAGTCAGGTAGTTGGCTAATTTTTAATACCAAATTATTGTTAATTTTTTGTTGCTTAATTTAAGTGATATATATATATATATATATATATATATATATATATATATATTCCTTTATAAGATGTGTCTTTCATAAATATTTCTTCCCAGTATGTGTCTTTTCTTCTCAATTCTCCTTTCATAATCTTTTTTAAAACAGAGTGTTTCAATTTAATGAGGTCCAACTATGAATGAGTCATGCTATTAGTATTATGAGAGGAGTATAAAAGAAACTCATTTCTGGGCACAGTTGTATATCTGTAATTCCAGTGCTATGGAGGAATTACTGAAGGACTGTCATGTGTTTGAGTCCAGCCTATTCTATTTAGAATAACACTATCTCAAGGAAAAGGAGGTGAGGGGGAATGTTAACCTTAACCAAGAATAATGATGTATGAAAAGGCCACATAGAAACTCACTGGTTTATAAGCAAGCTACAGCTATAATTTAAAAACAGACAGAGAGAGAAAAAGAAGGAAGGAAGGAAGGAAGGAAGGAAGGAAGGAAGGAAGGAAGGAAGGAAGGAAGGAAGGAAGGAAGGAAGGAAGGAAGGAAGGAAATAAGGAAATATACTTAGTTTCTACCCTCCAAAAATTGTTTTAATTATTGTGGATTACAATCTGAACATCAGAATTTTCAAAACTCTCCATTCAACTCTTGAGGTTCCCAAGCACAGATCTAAATCCACAGAACCATTTGTCTAGTTTCAGGCAACAGCATTTTATGATTAAAAACAAAAACAGCCCTGGAGAGATGGCTCAGCACTTAAGAATGCATGCTGTTCTTGCAGAGGACTTGAATTCAGTTCTAAGCAGACACTTCCAATGGCTAACAGCCACCTGTAACACTGCCTGTAGATATTTTGATACCCATTTCTGGGATCCTTAGGCACTTGTATTCAGTTGTACAAACACACACACACACACACACACACACACACACACACAAACAAACACCAAAACTCATTTTTTTTCTTGACAACATAACAGCTTTCTCCCTTCATTTTCCTTCTCCATCTTTGGCCTTTTCTTTTCAGTGTTATAGAATAGAGTTCTAGTGTTCTTCCCTAGATGCACACCCTTCCCTTGATGGGATTCTTCCTTTATGGAGGTGAATCCCATCAGCCACTTGCTTTAAATGTTTTTTTTTTCTAGGTACACAAGCTGGAAATGTAGTTTCAGCTCTGAAGTAGTACCTGAAAAAAATCACTCTTGAATATCAAACCATATTCTCTATGTTCTACATTTCAGTTTCTGTGTCCTTGAAGAATGTCAAGTCGAGCCTGTTCTGAACTAAATAATGATTTCAACTCTCTACTCACTAATTCTATATTTCTTTCAGAACACTATGGGGTAGGAATCACCCTTAAAGCTTTAAAAAAAATCACCTTGAGCATCTAAATCAGAAACTAGTTTTCTGCATTCTACTTCCAAAACATGTTTGAAATCTGGCCATTTCACTCTGGCTTTAATGCTTCAACTTTGATAAAAGGCCATTACCTAAATTTGACTGGGAGACTTCAAAGTCCTCTCCCTACTCACTCCTTCTTTCTCCCTCCCACTGTATCTGCTCATGACTCATCTTTACCCAGGAGCCATAAGGTTCTTCTGGAGATACAATTTTTTTTTCAGTCTACAAATGAATTTTCCTTTAATTGTAAACAAGCAAACAAACTGTATACATTTCTTAGGGTGACTGTATCAAAGCACCTCTAAAAGAGTGGTTTTAATCAATAAAAATAGAATGTCTTGCAGTTCTGGAGGCTAGAAGTCTGAAGTCACTGTGCCAGAAGAACCATGTTGACTTTGGCAACTCTAAGGGAGATCCTCCCCTGTTGGTTCAGATTTCTGAGGCTTGCTGGTAATCTTTGTCACTCCTTGGCTTGTGGCTACATCATTCAACTCACATGACCATCCAGTCCCTATATGTCTTCACATCATCTCCCTTCTTTGCATTTCTGTCTCTTGATCTAACAACTTCTTCTTCTTCTTCTTCTTCTTCTTCTTCTTCTTCTTCTTCTTCTTCTTCTTCTTCTTCTTCTTCTTCTTCTTCTTCTTCTTCTTTTTCTTCTTCTTCCTCTTCCTTCTCTTCCTCCTCCTCTTCTTCCTCATCTTCCTCTACTTTTTCTTTTTGAAAATAAAAGACGTTAGTAATAATGGACTAACACCACTTCATTTTAATTTGATTACCTTTGTAAAATCCCTATTTTCAAGTAAGTTCACACTCTGTGGTATAAGGGTGAAAACTTCAGCATATATTCTTATGGGAAAACACAGCTGATAACAAAACCCCAAACTCTCGATTTTGGCTTACACAGCTTTATGTTGGCCCCCCTATGCACAGGTTCTGTATCCATATATTTAATTAACCCTGGACAAAAGACATTAAAAAAAATAAGCTTAGCGTTCATACTGAGCATGTGTGGTCTATTTTATCTTACCTTTATTTCCTAAATAATATAATAATTATTTACATGCCATTACATTGTTTGGGGTTAGTATAAATAATGCAGATATTATTTGAAGAAATATATTTTTCTATGCCAATACTATAACAATTTATGTAAAGGATTTGAGTTAGCATCAATTGATTTTGCTACAATGTAGATACTGAAGGTCGACTATATAGCTCCTGCCTTCATCTCTGACATTGTCCAATCAATTGTTCCTCTCATTCTGTTCAACTACCCTGCCATTTCTGCTACTGCAGCTTCCTTTTAGCATTGAAATACAGATATCTCTTCCACATAGAGAACCACTCAGATCATTCTATTAAGTTACTCCTGTGAGTTACTCTATCTCATTATTGCTTCATTTTTCTCATTAACATTTGCCACAATCTGAAGCCACCCTGTATACATATTGTCATGCCTGTTGTGGCAGATGCTACTAATTATCTATCCAGCTATCATTTATTTTGTCGTATGGTTAAGAATCTGACTACACACCCAACTGTAAGCCATGTACTGGTACAAAGGATCAGGCCAGTGATGAAAACTATGCTTACATTATCAAAAATTGTTGCTAGACTGGGTCAAGGCCAGGCCAATGTGATGTAAAAGAAAGACTGATGTTTTTGGATATTTCTACTTCTTAAAGCATGCAAAGAACAAACTCTTATGTTTTCCCCTTGGCACCTACATTTCAATGTGATTTCTAGAGTTCTAGCAGCCTTCTTGATCCCATGAAATGACCAGCTAAAGGTAAACAGAAGCCATCAATGTTATGATAGGAGAGGAAAGAGCTTGGGCTTTTTGAGGATCCCTCTAACTTCAATAAAACTGCACACTCTGCTCAAGAATTGTTCCTGCTAATTTTATGTTAGTTTGACAGATACCATAATGATCTGAGAGGAGGGAACATCAACTGAGAAAATGCCTCCATAAGTAGTATTGTAGGTAAGCCTCTAAGGGCATTTTCTTAACTAGTGATCAATGGGGGAAGGCCCAGCTTATTCTGAGGGGTGCCACCCCAAGGCTGGTGATCCTGAGTTCTATAAGAAAGCAGGCTGAGTAGCCATGGTGAGTAAGCCAGTGAGCAGCACCCCTCTATGGCATCTGCATCAGCTCCTGCTTTCAGGTTCTTTGATGTGGAAGCATAAGCCAAATAAGTACCCTCTTCCCAAAGTAGCTTTTTGGTCATGGTATTTCATCACAGCAATAATAACCCTACCTAAGATAATTATCATAAATGTCCTTATGTTTTAATCCATGAATACTTGGCATGTTTGTCATTTATCTTTAATATTTCATTCTGAACCATACCATTCCACCACAACTATGGATACTTTATCTTTGGCAACAATGAAACCCTGGGATTAGAACACAGACAGATAGCAGGAGGTAGCTAGGAGAACTTTTTTCTAGATTTCAAAGTTTATTTCCACTTACTTGGTTTTGCTTTGGGATGATGACTATGCTTTTTGGAAATCAGTTCTTATCATAAAAGAAGAGTTGAAATTAGGTTAGTAACCTAGATACTCAGAAGGTTGTGGCAGGAGGCAGGGGGAGACTTGCCTGTATAGTGAGACTGTGATTCAAAATAAGAAGTAAAGGACTGAAAATATATGTCAGTGGTAAAAGACCCCAAAAGAAGTGCTGCTGAGTGAATGCAGTGGCAAATTGAATCACCTGTACCCCTGTTGGCTGCTTAATCTTTAGTGCGCTGCCTCAGTTCTCTTATATCTTCTGTTCTTTGCCTCAGATTGCCCTCTCCTTTGGCTTTGTTTGTTTCTCTGCTTGTTTCTTTGGCAGCAGCATTGTTAATTGATGACTGACTGGACCTTCTACATGGTCAGCAAGAACTCTGCTCCCAATTTTTTTTCCAATTTTTTAATTAGATATTTTCTTAATTTACATTTCAAATGCTATTCCGAAGGTTCCCTCCCCCCTCGACCCTCCCTGCTCCCCTGTCCTAGTGCTCCCAATTTTTAACTACAGTCACTCTGCTTTCCCATTGAACCCCATCTGGCCTCAACTTCCTAGCTTAGCTTTATGTTGTTGATCACATCTTCCTGGCTCACTACTGCATACATTTAAGCCAAGTGAAGATGACTGGATATTATTATTCCAGTAGCAGGCCTCCGCTCCTCTGCTTCCCACTGTGTACCTTGAAAGCTTAAACCCAAAGGAGAATGCAAATCCCCTCTATGGACCACCTCTTTTGCTTTTCTTGTGGCCCTGATCACATTCTACCAGGCAATATCTTCACAAGCCAACATTTTTTACCGTATCATTTCATAAACACCTTAAAAACTTGGTCCACGTCTTCCCTTTATTTCTCACCTCCACTAATAGTAAGACTGCTTAGGAAACACCTGTTACATCATGGGAGCCACATAGCATAGTGAGTGGCTAAGCCTTGGCCTTTGAAAACAGGAAAGCTGGAGATTATACTTGCCACCTGCTTACTGTGCCAACCAAAGGCAAATCACCCAACTTCTCAGAGTCCTTGTTTTCTTCATTGGTTAGATAGAAACAAGAACAGTATATATAGAGTTGTGTATCTTTCTAAAAAGAAATAATACATATGGAACATTTGGTACAGAGTATAGCAGAGAGTAAGCATCCATTAGGGGATTGCTATTTTTATTAACAGATGTTTCCTAGATGAATGAGATTTATATCTGGGAGGGCAAAAAGATTAGTACATTCATAAATAAATATAAAATTTGTGCCTAATATACTGTGTTGGCTTGAGAGCACACATATATACACACATGTACACACACATGGGTGCACGCATGCACACACACACACACACACACACAAATACAAACAACACCATGTAGCTTGTTATATACCCATATAAGAATTTTCTTTGTATCAACAGTGTCATAGCAGAAACTATAACAGAGTTGACAATGATTCTGAATCTATTTATTTTTGAAGATGTGGTAGTTGTATGTCTATGTGTATATTAATGGTGCTAGTTTCCCTAAATTAGGAAAAATAGCATTAAGGACAGGACTTCTGGTTACCAACCTCAAAACTGACTCTAGCTAATTAAATCAGAAAGGAATTTATTGGCAAGATTATGGCAGGGCCAGGGTTAGGTTGTAGTTCATGGAGTCATCAGGAAAGCTCTGTAACTTTTAGGTTCATAAATGGTGGTCAACACAGATACAGCAGAAAAATATCAAACTGCTAAGATTGCCCTCCCATAAGCCTTCTGTCCCCAAGGCCACCCACTGTCACATTAATGGGTTCTGTTTTTCTTAACATTGCCTGCTGCAGCCCCCAAGCTTTCCATTCCAGTGTGACCACAGAGAATAATTTCTAAGTGCTTGTATGCCTTGTTCATTTTCCCTCTGTCTGTCTAGTGAACTGCATGTAATCACACTGGACTCCTCCAGAATGGTTTGATCCTTTAAGTCTGCAATAAGGAGGTAGGTCCTGTCTCCCACTTGCCTTGGGCTTATATTCTGGAGGAGTATTTAGATGATGGGTAACTTTTCTCACTGTCCACTAATACACTTAGAGAGAAGCAATTGGAAGACAAGAACAGAAACAAAAGATTTAAATATGACCCTTGAGGCAGGGGTGTAAGTTCAGTAGCAGAGTGCTTTCCTAACATGTCTGAGTCCTGTTTCATCTCCAACACTGTGGTATGGATGCCTTTGAAGAGTATCCCTTGAGTATCCTTTCTACCCCAAATGTATATAAAATGGTAGCAAAAGAATTCCCATGCTTTTGCATAGATGGAAATTTAAAAGAAATCCTTCTTTCTTAGCAACATTTATCATGGCCAGTGAAGTAACTGCATGACATACTGACATTTATATAAAGCTCACTGATGTGCTGAAAACAGTTGCTGTTGCCAGATACCTATTGGCAGGCTTAGAAACAGGTCCCCTGGAGCCTGATGGGCAGAGGCAGAACCTCCCTTTTGAAAGGCACAGATGGTCTTTGCCATCTCTGACAGAGGAAAGCAGGAGGAAGCCACGGGCTCCATCTGGGAAAGAGCCTGTCTTCTGAGGCCAAGCAGTCAATGTGTTTGCAGTCTTTACACTTGCTGTGGTAATCTTTTAGAAGGGCAGATTGTAGAAGGCTGGAAAATTTCATCCAGGAAGAACCACACCTTTTATGTTGCTTCAAAGCAGATAGGGCAACCCTGAGAGCCCCTTGGCACAATATGGCAAGATAGAGCAGTAAGCACCTTCTGCAAAAGGTGCTTAGGAAATATTTCTTAGGAAAATGAAGAGGCCAGTGGCTGTCAAACTCTGATATTTGAAACTGTTGGTGATCTAAGACTTTATTTTCCCTCTGAATCTGCTTCACCTAAGTAAGGCAGAAAATGTATTCATGTCTGTTTGCATGGCTCTTACTCAGGGACAAGTCATAACCACTTAAAGACTATTCCCATTTTTAAAGGTCCATTTATCTTTAGCTCTCAGAAGTAGATTTTGTGTCTGGTCCAAGGTAGACAGGGCTTTTCTTTTCTTTTTTTTTTTTTTTTTTTTTTTTTTTTTTTTTTTTTTTTTTTTTTTTTTTTTTTTTTTTTTTTTTTTTTTTTTTTTTTTTTTTTTTTTTTTTTTTTTTTTTTTTT
>LR753339.1:91869-158156 GCA_902729485.2 Mus minutoides | reverse complement strand
TCTCGTTAAACACTAGTAGCTGTTTGGAGAAATGGTTCTGTGGAACAATACAATTTGGTTATCAATTTATTAATGAGAAATAATCAGATACAGCATGACATGATGGTTTGGGAATCAGAAATTAGCTAGCTGGAACTTTTTTTAGGTTTATGAAATATTTCCATTTTAATAAAATATCATAGAGATTTCATTCCTTAGTTTAAGTTTTTATCAGTATTAATAAAATAAACTGTTTTGTGTCTGAATCTACCAGACATTAAAACAATTATAAATGGTTCTTTGTATTGTCCTCTGGTTTCTAAAATTGGTGATAATTTTGTCTTTAAGTATTTAAGGTGAGATTTGTGAAACATTTCTCTTTGTGGCCCCGAAGCTCCTAGCGGGGCATTATTCCGCAGCAGGTGTTAACCCACACACAGTTCACCTGTGTCTTTTTTCTACTAAATGTGATGTAGTGGGTTGGCTTTACCTTTTAGTCACACCCTCACATGTCTCAAGGAGTCATGGGCCAAACATTTTGCCCTTTGTTTCTAAATGTATTACAAAGTTTTGCTCCAAAAGATGTCAGTGAAGGCACTTATTAAAGTGCCACAGAGAGCTAAATCGCATTTATGCTGCTAAAAATCATTTAATGGATGAACAACTTGGAAAAAAAGAACTCACCACCCACGCACATCATGCTAAAACAGGGTAGCATTTTGCACTTGCTTCTCAGCTTAGCCTGAGAAAGACTGCTGATGTCCACCTTTCCCTCCCTTAGCATTTCAACTTCATCCTGACCAGCTGCTTAATCGTTAAACAGAATGCCACCCTGTCTTTGTATTTCCAAAACCATGTGTCTCTGCTGCCAACTGCACATCTTTATAGCAGCTACATGCTCGCAAGAGAATTAAACTCAGAATATTCATTGTAGCCTTGTATTAGTGTACAAATACAAAAACATAATGGGGGAAGGGGGAGAAAACTTCCGTGTTCTATGCTGTTGTTCTCATCATGAGATGCTCCATGGAAAAGAGCCGAGCAGTGGGCAGAGGCTGTGAGTCCCCGATAACGAGAGCGCCTAACATTTCCGTGGTATTCCCATTTGCTAGTGCGCTGCTGCGGCCACACGCCTGATTGATATATGCCTGCAATGGCACTTTTCCATTTGACACTCTCGCTCTCTCTCTCCCTCTCTCTCCCTCTCTCTCTCTCTCCCTCTCGCTCCCTCTCTCTCCCTGGGTCGCTTAAACAACAGTGTTAACTTTTGTGTGTTGCAAATATAAAAGGCAAGCCATGTGACAGAGGGACAGAAGAACAAAAGCATTTGGAAGTAACAGGACCTCTTTCTAGCTCTCAGAAAAGTCTGAGAAGAAAGGAGCCCTGCGTTTCCCCCAAGGTAAGCAGGCAAACAAGCGCTGACGGCTTGCCTAGGAAATTACTTCTTTCCAAACTCTGCCTTTCATCCTTCTTGCAGACAAAGAGACAATCTTTAAATACCACTTAAATTTGCATCACTTTAATTTGCATTAATCTGTAGCATGCTAGCCTTGTGGATGGTTTTGTTTATTTGTTTGTTTGTTTTAAATGAATGTGTCTTTGAAGCCTTTGACAGGAAGAGTCCCAGAGAAGCTCGAAAATATCTTTTGGCTTGATTTCTTTGCAAACTCTGAGTAGTTAGATGTAACTTTGGAATGGTTCTTCTATGTGACACCATAAAGGGGGACGGAGAAGCAGCAGTTGCCGACTTGCATTTGTGGAGTCCCGTATCTTCCCTACCGACTTCATCCCACTTACAATGGGGGCACTATTAACGCAGGAGAGTCTGCGAGGTTAAATGTGCACTATTTACTTTTGTTAGTCCTTATGTATGCGGCTGATCTCCTGCCAGGGCTGTGCCGGGAGTGCTCAGAATGACTTCAAACAAAAGGCAACATTTATGCCTTGCTTTCAGTGTCACACTGCTCCCTTTCACTCTTCTCCTATCCCGCATTGGGACTTTGCTTCCATGGATACATTCAGAAGTGTCCGGGAGCGATGAGGATGGATTTACTGTATGATTTTGATTGGGCAAAAAGTCTGAGGAAATGCATGCTGTTTGCCTTGGCCTTATTGCAAGGGGTTATTTTTAGTAGTCGGTTTGTCCCTGCAGCACGGACCAACAATCCAATACCCAAGAAGTGACCAGGAAAGGATGCTCCAGACAGCACAGGGACCAGGACCTGAAGGAATGACTCCTACAGACACCTGGGGAATATTCAGAGGGTTCTTTCCAGTTCCTGAATGCAAGTTCTCTCATTAAATGAACAATTGAGCTGTAGGAGGCCCGGGCATAACTCTTGAAGGACAGGAAGTTTGATTGTGTACAGAATGTTAATGACTCAGAAAGCACAGTAACTGAGGCTCATTGTAATGGACAAGCCCAGATAAGCCTCCATGAAAGAGCACACCATCCATACACACACACACACACACACACACACACACACACACACACACACACACACACACACACACCTTCCTAAGGTTCAGGTGCAAAAAAAGCAATCTATTTGGCAAGATAAAATTCCCTTATACTTTGTAACTGTCATTCCTAGCAGATATGGCTATTATAGAGCATGTTTCTCTCCATTTCAAATATTAGTGTGTTTTAATTACAAGGTACAACATGGCAGACTGTTTCAAGACAACACTAGCTACCAGGTACACATGGAAACACAGAGATGCTACAAATATAATGGTGGCTGTGGGTGTCAGCCAAATACATCAGGAATTGTAAACTGTCTCAGTATGGCATTTAGACTTCATGCAAGTGTCTGCTCACTTTCTTTTCACTAATTTTACTCCTGGAAGTGAACTTTAGGGTTCTGTTGGCCAGCTTTCTGTGGAACACAGGGCACAATTTATGGGAATTTCCCCCCTGACTTTCATAAATAGCTAGCCCAAGGAGCATTGTTGAATAAAATCAGGCATTTAAATGAGGGAATTCACAACTGCTTTGCTAATCAAGAAAGGCTGTAAAAACTAATATGTATTGTATTGCAATATTTTATGACTTAAAAAAATACTGCTGTTAGCAAAGCATTTAAGTGACTCAAAAATTTTTCTTAAACTGCTATTCAGACCATTATGTGAAAGTGTTTGAACACAAATGCAATGTCGTGCATCATTTCTTTTAAAATACATTTGGTTCAGGTAATGGGAGAACTATCTAAGGCCTTCTTATTGTGCCTGTATACTGAGCAGCTGACACCCACAGATGGAAATATGCCTGTGGAGTTCTCAATCTTAATTTGAGTTCCAATGACACTGTCAAGGGAAAAATAAATCATTTTTCAATACATTTAACAATTTCCAACTCATTTATTTTCCTAGGCCCTTGAAAAATGACTTTCTCAGAATTACAACCACCGAAGAACTCACAATTTCAGTACCATTGTTCTTCCTGGTTAATAATTCATTCCATCATCTTTTTGATAAATATCCCTTAAGCATTTGCAATGTCCCTGGCACTATGCACATTCTGAAGAATATAAAGGTGAATGGGACATTTTCCTATAACTTTATTTTTGGTCTGTATGCTCTTTCTGATTGAATCTGGGAAGAGAAATTAATGGGCTTTGCCAATGGGTAATTGGACAAGAACTTTCTGCTTATTAAGAACCATGTAAAGTAGCTGCCAGTGTTTCTAGATTTACTTAAAATACTTATTAACAGATTTTCTATTTATAATGAAGGGGATACACCCCCCTTGGCTTTTTGCACTAGATCCTGAGTGTACCACACTCACACAGCTAATATGGTCAGGATTTTTCTTGGGGTGGTGGTTGAAACCATCTGGGGAAAAAAAAAAATGTAACACATCCTTCCTCAGTTCTCTTGAGCAGCCTCTGGAAGGGAACTGTATGTTATCTCTGTCAGAAGATGTGTGTGAGTCACCTCCCCAGCAGCTGACATCAGGGCTGCTTCATGAATCACTGTATTAGAAACATGCACAGAAGAGGATGCGGTCACTCTCTCCCATCACTTACTGGTCCCATTCCCTAGACTGAGGAAATCAATGACCTCTGGGCTTGGCCTAAATTTAACAGAGCACTGGGATAAGTAGCTGGAAGTTGTTCCTCAAACCCAGGTCTCTGTCTGAGCCACACACAGTGCTGCTTTCCAATAAACCAGGATAGTATCTCACCCCATGCTTAGGTTACTGGGGGTGGAGGATGTGAAGACATCAAGAGCATCCTTGATTTGGGTGCTTATTAGCACAAATTGCATTGTGGTGGGATTGCCTCTGACGCTCCAAGCTAAGCCACAGCTTCTTGGCCATTGGCCTTTGTATGTATGTTCATTTCTTCCCTATGACTGTCAGTTAATGACACCATCCTGCCAGGCTTACAGGAACAGAGGGCATGCAAAGGCAGGTGGAAGGATGAAGGAGTATGAACACTCAACAGGAGAGGGAAGCAGGGCCATGGGAGGATGGGTGAACTCCAGGGCCCAAATTGCTGAAGCCTGTCTTGGCTGTGATCAGCTGTCATTTCCTCTTTGTGTATGACACTGTGGAACATATTAAAATTTCTCTGGTATGGTATGTTTGGAATTCCTCTGATGCCCCACCTCACCAACTTACCCAGACAATAAAAGAAAGGTTGTAAGCCATTGAACAGCTGGCTGGCTATATATTTCCCCTCTTTCTTTCCCATAATCTAATACAGAAAAGAATCCAGTTAGACTGGCAGTGCCATGTCTGGGTACTTGTTTCCTGCAATTGCTTCCACCACCACCTCCTCCACCACTGCACACCATGACATCTTCCTGGGTGGCAAGTGACTTCTTTTGTTTGCCACTGCTCTTAGCCCGCCCTTTTCCCTATGCCTGATCTCCTTCTATTGTGAGCTGCTCTTAGTTCTGTTTTCCAGACAGCCTGGGTCCTGTTCCATCTGGGGAGAACAGCCCATGAGGTCTCCTCATCTCCATAGTATTCCCAGGATGTCATTCTTGGCACAGGTTCTTCTACACAGATAGGGCATTCGGGCTTTTTGTAGCCCTGAGACTGAACCCACTCACAGAGAAGAGCAGCCACGTGGCTCGCCAAGAGTGGGGCTGGAGTGACCCGGGTTGGCAGAGACAAGCATACCATCACAGTGACCCGGACATCTCTGGCAAAGGCCTTGGGGGTGGGAGTGCTATGGGAATGCCTAGATGCACTTTGGCCCACATTAAGAGAAATGTGGTTATTCTGTTTTAGATGGACAGACAAGTGACTTGGAACAAAGATCCCCAGATCTTTTGGGCCTTGCCCTGCTCCGAGGTTCCTCAAGTTTCTCTCCTGTCTCTCTGCCCCAAACAGAAAGGAGAAACAGGGCTCTGTTTGGCCAGTAGAGACCTGATGTTGAAACCCATTGCTGAAAGGAAGAATGGAGGAATTCCTTCTGAGTTGAGTACACTGAAAATGAAAAATGAAAAAGGAATTCCTTCCCTTTCTTCCTTCTTTCCTTCTTTCCTTCCTTCCTTCCTTCCTTTCTTTCTTTCTTTCTTTCTTTCTTTCTTTCTTTCTTTCCTTCACTTTCTTTCCTTCATTCCCCCCTTTCTTCCTCCCTCCCCTTCCTTTCCTCCTTTTCTTCCACCCTCCTCTTTTTTCTTCTTTTATTCCTTTCCTTTCTCTTTACCTCAGAAGAGCAGTTTAGTTCCTGAGTTTCAAGCATAAGGTACTGAACTTTTTAATTAGAGATTCCCATTATGACCTTTATTGTACAGCATCCGAAAAGATGATACAAATGTACCTGGGAGCAGGAGGTATTAAAAAGAAATCCACAAGGCAATGTTCTGTTCTTTTTCACTTCCTGGGAACTTTAGCCATCTTTTCCAAATTAACTGAATTAATGTAATAGACACAAAAGGCAAAAAAATAACAGTTGAATTAAATTGAGCCTTTTACAATTAGATTGAATGGAGAGGTGGGGAAGGAGAGGGAGAGGGAAGGAGGGAAGGAGGGAGAGGAAGAGAGAGAGAGAGAGAGAGAGAGAGAGAGAGAGAGAGAGAGAGAGAGAGATCTACCCTTCACTGCCAGTTCTTGGGCTTAATATGAATTATTCCAAACAAGTCCCTAGGCTAGAGGATCTATTTAAAGAAGCCTGGCAGCATGAAGAGAGGGTAAAAATACAACCACTCTTTTGTCCATCAAAGGTTTTCTTTGGGAGGACATTAAGAGCATTTCTGTTTTCCTGTCTGCCCCTGCCAGTGGCAGCATTCCAGCTGGTGGTACCCACTCCTCACCCATCAGGTCAACAACCATGAACTTCTCTGATTCCAGAAGAAAAGCAAAGCTCAGGAATTCTTTAGAAACTCTCAATGTGTGGGCAGCATGCAGCAGAGGCTGGGCCTGGGATGAATGCATGCTGGCTAGACTATGCAGGTTGACTGGTGAAATTCACCCCCCCACACACATTTTCAGTCATTTTGGGAGACAGTGCCATTGTGCTGGCGGCATTGTCTGCCCTCCTATTTGCAAAATTTCTTTCTTGTGTCTCTGACACTACTTTGCTTTGACTGACTACTTCGTCAGAGTATCTATGAGCCTGGTGCTTAGGTATACAGTACTAGGTGTCTCATTCTCTGGGCCATTTTTAGTGGTTAGAACCTAGTAGCTTAGAAGAAGTTTACAATCTGAAACAATTACTTTTCTGTTAGAAAGAGTGCTGACTCAGAAGATTCAAAGAATGGGTTAGTTCAGTTGGCAAGGCACCCTGAGTGCTTATAATCAGGATTTCTTCCAATTGAGGTCCATTTCATCCGCGTGTCGAAATCTGGACACGAATGCTGACTGGTAGCTTGGTATAAGATTTTCTTTTTTCCACAAAAGCTAAGACTTATTCAGTCAATTTGCTCTCTTCCAAGCCCTGGCTCTAGCCCAACTTTTTTTCTTTTAAGCCATGGTCCAACTGATTGCAGTATCTTTCAAAAATGAGAGAGCAACAAGTTAAGACATTCAGTGGACCAACTGTCAGAAAATGCTAAGGAGTGATCTTTCTTTAGCACAGTAGGCCCAAACCTGGAGCCTTTTCCATCCTTTCATCCATAGGGAATAAAGAGAAGAGACAAGTAATAGAAGAAGCAACTAAAGAAATGAAGAAGAGATTATTTTTTATGTTAAACTTGGCCACTGCCCTTTCAGTTTCTTCAAATAGTTGAGTTTCATAAAGGGAAAGTTTCATTTCCCCTACTCCCCCCGCCCCCAGAGATGAGTTTGAAATAGCCCTCCTTATGTGAAAAGTTGTCAAACCCCCAGGTAAAAAACATTCCTATGCTCAACTTTAGATAAAAATGTATGCACTTTCCTAACATGGACATGATGAAACAAAGAAAACAAATTCTTAATCAATTTCCAATTTATTGTTAAAACTCAGGGGCATATTTTGGGGCTTGATACATTTCTTTGATCCCTTACCCCTCCTTAGTTCTGAAAACAGGCTCCCTTTCAAAACTTAAGCATTTCTTTTAAGATTCAGGGTCCAAAGACAGGAGAACCGGCAGGGCAGTGCTGAATCAAAACAAAAGACAAAGAGAAAGCCCACATCCCAACAACTGCAGGGTGATTGGCAGCGTAGGAGCCATGTTTTTCACATGCTGCTTATGCTTGTCTTACCCCTTTTCATGCAGGCCAACATCCAAGAGTCTTCTGATCTGAATTCTGTATTCAATCCCATCATGGGGCAGAAAAGGCAAATTGTATGAGCAATGGAAAGATTGAGCTGTGCTCATTGTTTAGGGTCTGTTCCTTAGTGAGGACCCTCCAGCTGTTATGTGAAATCACTCCCCTCCATTCCAGAATGTGGTTTCCTGGTAAGGAGATTGCAATGAAGTTTTAGAAACACTTTGCTAGACACTTTGAAGAAAAGCCAACCACTAATTTGGCTTCAGGGCAAAAGGAAACTGGAATTGAGTTAGGACTGGTCATCTTTCTTCTTGTAAGACCATGCTACGGCCAGCAGTCAGGGGCAGAGCAAGAATTGCATTATGTTAGCATGTGGGTCCCCAGAACCCTACAGGATAGGTGCATCTCTAGCAAGACTGTATCCTCTTGGTTGGGTTTCTCAAAACTCTTGATCCCAACATGGTGAGTAGTATTGTACCTAACAACTCACTAGTATTTGGTTCAGATCTTACTTCCTTAGGATGCAGTGAATAATATAATGGGAACCGTCCCTTCTTAAAATTGTGCAATTTGGGGAAAAAAAAAAAGTTGTGGTACATTTGAAGCATCTAGAATCACTTCTTCTTTTCTTCTGTTACTGCTGAGGCATCTTCGCTCTCTCTCTCTCTCTCTCTCTCTCTCTCTCTCTCTCTCTCTCTGTTGTTAATTAATTATTTTACTTATTTACATCCCAAATGTTGTCCCCTCTCACAGAGTTCTTCCCTATATCCCCTCCCCTTTGCCTCTAAGTGGGTGTCCTCCCCAGGGGCATCCCTCCTCTCTGGTATATCAAGTCTCTACAGTACATCTTCTCCTACTGGGTCCAAACAAGGCAAACAGTCCTCTGCTACAGGCAGCCTCAGATCAGCTTGTGTATGCTTTTTGGTTGGTGGCTTAATCTCTGGGAGCTCGTAGGGGTTCAGGTTAGTTGACTCCGTTGCTCTTCTTATGGAGTTTTAATCCCCTTCAGCTCTTTCAATCTTTCCTCTAACTCTTCCATAGGGGTCCCTGGTCTCAGTCCAATGGTTGGCTATGAGTATCTGCATCTGTCTCAGTCAACTGCTGGTAGAGCCTCTCAAAGTACAGCCATACTAGGCTCCTGTCTGCAAGCACAACATAGCATCAGAAATATGTGTGTGTGTTCTTATTGTTGTTTCATTTAGTTAGTTTCTTTGTGTTGTTTCTTTTTTAGATATGAGCTCATGTAGCCCAGGCTGATCTTGAACTCACTATGTAGCTGAGGATGATTTTGACCTTTTCATCCTCCTGCCCCTGCTTCTTGAGTGCTGGGATCTGTTTGGAACATGCACCATTTCATAATGTGCCAGGGTTTTATATACACTACCAATTGAGCTACATATGCAGAATAATACCACTCTGCTTATTTTTTATTCACTGTAGATGAAAGGATAGAACAGAACTCAGAGTTCAAAGCTAGTGGTGATTTCTGTCACCTTAGAAAGGATACCATTGAGCATTTTCTGACAGTTCATTACCACATCAGTCATACTTCATGGTTTTGTAGCTAGATTTGCAGAATAATCTGAACACCTCAGAGGAAAAAAGATTTAACATAAAGGTACTTCTCAATACTGTTAATCAAATCTTGTAATTTCTAATTTGTGGGAAATTTATATTCTAGAAGTCAATTATTTGCATCAACTGTTTAGAACTCAGAATTAGTAGCATTCCAGAGGGAACTATAGAAGTAGTAGAGAATCCCATTGCCACAGTCAATGCTCATTTCTTTTAGACAAGTTCAACCCTTGGGACAGAGGTTCTACAGAGACCTTATCAAACAGAGGGACTTATTTTTTTTATCTCCTGAGACCTCATTAATTCCTATCTTCAAGAAGACTTTGCAGATACAACCTTCAATCCTCTCTTCTGTGCCAGAGCCCTGCACATGGCCCATTAGGCTCTTGGTAACTGGATGCAGCTCGATATGGGACTGTGGAGCATTCCTAAGAAAAGAACTGACAGGTAGAATTTGGCCTATATCATCACCATTCTTAAATGGAAGAAGTTCCCCTGATTGTTCTCTTCTTCTATAGATGCGTTGGATGGGATTGGAACAAAATAGCACAAACTCACTCAAGAAGAGGCTCACTCAAGAATTCAATATCAGCTTGTTCTACATAGTGAATTTCAGCTATCTGGGACTACATAGCAATACCATGAATAAAAAGAAGTAAAGCAAAAACAAAGAAAGAAAGATATTAATAATTTATGAACTACATTTAGTAAATTACAAGCACCAAATCAATTGGATATTGGAGGCTATTTTTATTTCAGGCCACCCAAATGGCCTCATGGAAGAGAGCATTCTAGTAGTTTGGCATCCTGTTTGCTCAGGCACTTCATCAGAATGTTCTTGGAATCTTGAGTGATCATTAACTCATTGAAGAAGAAAGGAAGTCTTTCTGTAAGATTTCTTGGGGGAGTATGTAGTCCCAGAGCAGTGCTATATAGTCTGAGAAGCTTGGGAAGAGTCAGACACGATTAGACATGGACAAAGCTGTGGAGTATTACAACCAATTAACTTATTTTATAGATAAGAATACTAAGTCACAGGGAAAACAAATGACTTGATAAAAGCTCTCAGAGTCAATCAAGAGAAGGGATGATGCAACTTGAAGATCATCAGGACAGCCTCACTTCTACAGAATCAAGCAACAGCAGAATGTTTGTAGGTTTCAGAATGCAATGAAATAGTTATTTGTTGTTTTTGGATATGTGAATGTATAATTCAGAGATACAGAACTCTAATAACACAGGCTAGCAAAAGTCTGGGGAAGGAGACATGATGGTGCAGGTAAGTGGGAGACCTGATAACAATGAGAGCTTTCTTTCCTCACAAATGGCTCAAGGTCAAGAGTTTTAGTTACAGTGAAGCTCAAGGTCAAGTCCTCCCACTGCACTTTCTCCAGAGGTTGTGAAACTATTGAAATCAAAAACAGACAGACAGACAGACAGACAGACAGACAGACAGACAGACAGACAGACACACACACACACACACACACACACACACGGGGGGGGGGGGCATGGCCCACTTCAGAGTTGGCTCATTGTTGCTCTGCACCAAGTTATTTCTATTGTCAGGCATTTGTTTGAGTGCCCTTATCTACTGGGACTGTGATATATTGCTTTTTTCCTTGGTTCTATTCTTCCTCCTCCTCTTTTGCTTTCCTTTCCTTCTTCTTCCATAACTTCCTCCCTTTACATACTTACCTGCTGCTGTGAAGCTCTGCCACAGATGTCATACAGGGGGAAGAATGCAGTGTCCTATCACAGAACAGGGCACTCTTATTTAAAGGCAAAGCTATTTTCCTCATTCACCTAAGGTAGCAATGTGGAGGGGGCCATTGCCTCTAACTATAGAACAGACACCCTGAGATGAAAGGAGCAATAGTCATATTCTTCTCTACTGACCTTATGGCTGTATCCTTGGAGATTCAAGTGGGCTTATATCTTTTCCACCAAGTTCTACTGCTTCAGGGTCATTCATCCCAGGCTTGGCTTCTTGGCTGATACTCCTGTGCTGCTAGATAGAAATAATCTTAAACCATTCAGTGAGTGCAGGGGGTGCTTTATACAATCCAACATGCTGTTTATAGTTTATAAATTAAGTGTCTTGGGAAGAAGCATCTGACTTATTCTCCAAGGCATCTCATGGACTAGATCCCATTGGAATTCTTTGGGTTTCTGGGAAGGGGCTACTTAGCAATTTGTACTCTCTGAATAAAACCCAGAATTTCTTATTTTTCCAATCCTTGCATGAAGCAATATCTAGTAGCAAGCTTTTTTCTAGCCTTATAGTTTTAATTTTCTTCCCCCTTTTATATAATTTGTTTGCTTCCATGTATTGCAATAAATTACAACATATATCTGTGAGTAGTGGTGCACATCTTTAATCCAAGCACCCAGGAGGCAGAGTCAAATGGATCTCTGTGAGTTCCAGGACAGCCTGAAGCAGTTGGGTCTCTGTGAGCTCAAGACCAGCCTAGTCTACAGAGTTCCAGGAGAGCCAGTGCTACATAGTCCCAGAGAACAAAACAAAGTTACAATAAATAATAAATATTTCTGTGTTATACACTGATTCCATTCCAAAGCCATTATATTTTACCTCCTTCACTACATCATCTCTGAGATGATGCTGTGCATACTGGGTATAATTTAGTTGATAAATGAGGAGTATCAATGGGACCACAAAATTAAAATGGAAAACAACAGGCCCAGACTTCTTACTTATAAATGTGGTGACCAAAAAGAGCTATCTAAGATAGGACCTACTTTTTCCTCTGACCTTTAGCTTTTTAATTTGTTTTTATTCCTGGGCATTTCACTCTGAGCCTTGGCATGCCAGCTACCAGCCCCTTGTTACCCCAGTCCTTATGTTTTATGAGTATAAGTAAGCACATGGTAGGTGCTCAATACATAAATATATGTGTTGAATAAATGTTTGCTGAAAGAAACAGGGAAAGAACACTTGCCTATTTCAGGACTGAAAACAGCCCAGGAGAGGATAGATATGGAAATACTGCCCTCCTTTACCTCACAAGTAGGGCAAAACCAAGGTCGTCCTTGGCACATGACACTTGTCTTAGCCTGTTGATGGAATCACTTGTGCAAAGCTAGAGCTTTTCTCTCTGCCAGGCAGAAAGTCAGTCCTAGAGTGAGCTGATCCGTGGGCACAGCACCATCTCTCACCCAGGAGGCTTCGCTATTATTTCAATGAGGATGACAGGTGGGGGAAATCTGGGCACCAGTTGGTCTTTTCCACTGGTAGTGTTTGGAGGGTAACTCCAAACTGGGGCATGCTGGCCTACGTGCTTTTCCTGCAGCAAAGAGCTCTGCACTGGAGCCATGAGAACATGGGCTCTGTCCTGTGGCCAAATTGAGGTCTCAGAGACCATACCAAAGCACAAAGCACAAAGGGTACACAGGACTACTGAGTTCTCTTGTTCGACTCATCGTGGGCTGCCTGGCTGAGGACCTAAATCTTGATCATCAGCATTTGAGTTTGCTACACATTGCTTAAAAAATAGAACAAACGAATTAATTTAGTTTTAAGAAAATGCTAGAAACTCCCATAAAGCTGATATATGCTAGCCTGGCAGAAAGCAAGGAATCCTGTGGTGGTGTGAATTTTATCATTCCTTAATTCCCTCTTGTACATCCCTGCTCATAGTGCAGATACTGGTCTATGCGCACTACAGTTTGATTCAGTGGTCCTCCTTTCTTAATCTTTGTTTTTACAAACTCATCTTCAGCACAGCAGTGCTGGTTCATTCAATTTTTATAGTTAAAGCAAAACCAAAATGCAACATGAATCTCAGCTGTTGCTAAGTGTTGTGGTACAGGCCTCTAATTCCAGCATGCCTTGGAATTTCAAGTTGTCTACTTAGTGAGAGTCTGTCTCAAAAACAAACAAACAAACAAACAAACAGACAGACAGACAAATAAAGAAACACACCATTGCTTGGCTGGAGAGATGGCTCAGGGATTGAGAACACTCACTGGCCTTGCAGAGGATCTATATTCATTCCATTAGCACAACCTACATTGTGGTTCATAGTCATAAACAACTTCATTTCTAAGGCATTTGATGACTTCTGATCTTCTCTAGCACCAAGCACTCACTTTGCATAAAAATAAACAAATCTAAACAACAACTACTACTAATAATAAAACAAATCCTAGTGTTACATTGTAAGGAGCTCACCTTTGTGTTTTGATGAATTTTGAGTCTTATCATTGCTTGCATTGTTATTTCAGTGTTAATAGAAAAAAATGAAGAAAAATGTTATGACTCATATGAGTGTAATAGAAGCAAACATCTTAATAGTAGTAATAAAGCAGTATGTACTTTGTCAATTTTCTGTCACTTGAAATTTTTTCTATTTTTTTCTTTTATGAATATGGATATTTGGTCTCCTTGTATGTCTGGGCACCACTGTGTGCCTGGTGCCCAAGGAGGCCAGAAGAGGGTGTCAGATCTACTGAAACTGGAGTTACAGAAGGTTGTGAGCCTCCATGTGGGTGCTGGGAATGGAACCTGGATCCTCTGGAAGGGCAGTGTTGGTAACCACTGAACCACCTCTCCAGCCCCCTTTTGTCTTTTATAACTAGTTTTGAGTGCAATTTTTCATGTCAAAACTACAAAGCAGTTCACAGGACTCAGGATATAAGGTTCAGTCAGTAAAATAGATGCTGCTCAAACATGAGGACCCCTTTAAATTTAGACCACTAACACTTATATCAAAGCTTATGTCTATAACCCCAGCCCAGGAGGTCTCCTGGTGTTCCATGGTAAGATGTGAAGTAAACAAAAGCTCTCACATCTCAGCTCAGAAACTATTTCTAATTGATAAACTCTCTCAAATGAAAAATTAGTTTTCTCCAACAGTCTCACTGAGTATACACACCACACTTAACACAGGGCCCATTCCCAGCAATAGAAGGCCAACTGAAAACCAATTGAACGGTTATTTTTGGAGTTTGATTTGTCTCACAAAGATTTATTTGAGCATGGTTTTTAGTCATTATGGTTTGTTTCCAGGTTTTTAGTTTTATGGGATCTCTGTGTTTGCAAATGTGTATGTTTTTGCATTTATATGTGTTTCTTGTGCTTTTCCTTTTGCTCTTTCCCCCCATTTGTTTGTTTTGCCCTATTCTGGTTTGTTTGGTTTTTATCATTATTATTTTTTAGATTCTTGTTTGTTTTCTAATGAGAGAGAGCAAGAAAAGGTGTTTTGGATGGGTGAGGAGGTGGGTAGGATCTGGGAGGAATTGGGGAAGGGAGACTGTATAAGAATACATTTTATGGAAAAATAAACCTTCAGTAAGAAAAAAAGGTTCTTCTGCAGCTTTTCCTCATTGGGATACTTGAGTACATGCTTGATCCATTTTAAGGAAAGGTCAATATGAGCATGTACATAAAAGAAAGTGGTGCAAGGCTACCTGAGAAAGGACTCTTCTAGTCTTACAAATTATCCGCTGGATATAAGGATAGAGATGGTAGCAGCCAAATCCATTGCTATTCAGTGCTGCCATTTTGGAGCAGGGGGGACAGCAGATGCTATTGCTGTCAATTCTTTTATCCTATAGGTGAGGAAATGGACTGGAAGAATTTAAGTGATCCATGCAAGATGCCACAATTGATTAATGGTTGTGACTTAGTCCATGTGGGTCCTCTCATTATTGGTCCCTGCCCTTCCTGCAGTTTACAGGACTTCGCAGAGACACAGACTCTCAGCCTTTGATATTGCCAGAGATATTCCACTCTGAGCTTATTCTATTGCCACACCCTTTTCCACTCAGAATGTCCCGCCCTACACTTGCAAGCTGGCTTATTGCAACTAAGTTAGTCTGAAGCTAGACACTATTACAGCAAAATGAATTGGCTTATACCACCTTGAACTTCTTATCTTGATCACAGCAAGACTTTACCCTGTTTATTCAGACTTCTCATGACTAGGAAGTTAAAGAAATACTTGTACTATAAACAAAACAATCAAACTTTGATCTGAATTTCTTTGAAATGTTTTCTTTAATTACTCTATTCTGTTGGTTTGGGATGTACCATTAGGTTCTCTCAATTTCCCCAAATGTTTGAAAATATTTGTTTAATATTATGTGTCTTCTGGTATAATGAAAAGCATCAGTGAGGTAATTTTAGTAGATTCCTAAACTCAGGTCCTTTGACCAGGAGGTATGTTTAAAGGACAAAGCAAATTTTAGAAAAATGAGTCCAACACAATCTCACTTTAATTATGTCTCTTCTCCAATGAACACATTTTCAAATTACACTGTGGGCTTCAGCTACAAAGATTTTTGTAGAAATGTGTGACTCTTGGGAAAAACTCATGCACTGCCTTAGCAACGCTGGAGCCCAGTGATCATAATTTGAGTTTAAGATGCAATTAGTCACTGATGTTGGGTGGCAAGGGCTTAAAACAAAAACAGGATGAGTCCTAGAGCACAGAAGTGGAAAATGAGGTGGGTGGGTATAGAATGGAAAATGTGCTCCCTCAGGCCATGGATTGTGTTCATTAGCACTGACCTGCCTCCTCTCCTGCTCTGGAAGCTGATGCTGATACCAAAGCTTTGAGAGAATCTGAATAAACCCTCCTGCCCCACAAACCAAGGACAAAGATGAGACCACCCAATTTAGTTATCCTCTGGACAGAACCACATATTTAATCTTGTCCATGGGTTCAAACTATTCTTGCTCCTAGGCACAGGGACTCAAGCAATTAAAGTGAACATATGTTTCCACTCAACCATCATGTCCATTTCCAAATGGTCATAAATATGTAGCATAAACACAAAGGTCAGGGGACATGAAATGGATGAAAGCATAAGCTAGTAAGGCTCCAGAAACCAATATTCGTCACCCCAAATGGCATGGAAATGTTTGACTTCATATCTCTTGTATTGCATCCATATTTCTGGGTAAAATCATTTCTGATTTCGTTCCAGCTGTGCAGCATGTACTGCTGTGATTGGTTTCAAGTGAAAGGAGCAAGAGAAACTCCTGCATACAAAGGACAATGACAACCAGAAAGCGGCAGCCCTATCCTACTCTGGCCTTGAAAGGGACTGGATCCTAGGAGGTGGCATCATTTCTGATCTATTGTCCTCTGTCTCCCTCTGCTGTTCTTCTGGAGGAGTTTCCTCTTACAACAATGAGAAATCATGTACTAGCTGCATCCATTTCTATGCTCTCCCTGCTGGCCATAATGGGAGATACAGACAGCAAAACAGACAGTTCATTTCTGATGGACTCTCAACGCTGCATGAGACACCATTATGTCGATTCTATCAGTCACCCACTGTACAAATGTAGCTCAAAGGTAAGATCAAGGTCACTCCAAAGCCTTTGGAGGATACCCTTCTCCCCCATTAATACAAGAGCAGTCATAGTTCCTTGTCAGGGGATGAAGAGTCCAAACTGGAGCTCTATGACTGGCCTGCAGAACCTACAAGGGAATTTTTCTTTAGAATTTTCTCACTATGCTTTTCACTTCCGTGTTTCTAATGGAACATATGTGAGCTTATTCTGTTGTGGGTGTGTCTTGTGCCCCTGGCTGGGAAATTCATGAGTGGTAATGTTCCTTTTTAATAAAGAAAAATAGGGGCTGGGAATAGGAAAAGTTGGGAAATTGAAAACATCAGTTTAGATCCCTGGCATGGTGGTACACATCTCTAATCTCAAGACCAAGAAATCAGAGTCAAGAGAACCCATGGAAACATGCTCACTAGTCAGTCTAGCCCAGATAGTGAGCTCCAAGTTCAGTAAGAGACTGTCTTAAAAAGTAAGGGAGCAATGGAGAAGCAAATCCTTGACCAACCTTTGACCTCCACAATCTGTGCACCCAAGTGCACATGTGCAGGAACATGCACACATATTACACATGCATGTGTGCACACACACATGCACACACCACATATGCAAAAAGAAGACATGGAGCCTTTAAATTGTCATAATTCCTTCTACTTCCATCAACAACAAAAAGAATGGGGAAGCTATGGAGTATGATTGGACAGTGGAGCATATTCTTGGAGGCACTTCACACAGTTTCCTGAACTACCCTAAAACCATCTGGGTGGTCTAAATCTTCCTCCCTGTGTCACATTGATGTTAAAAATGACTCCACAACTAAAGACGGCAATTTGATCGCTTCTCATTTTATCTTGTTTAGCAGTTCCTTCTTACTGGCAGTGGGTGGAGTGTTTCTTGCACAGGTCACCTGTGACTTGGTGCTGTGAAGAGGTGTGCAAAGTAATAAGATACTAACAGACCACCAAGAGTGGCTGCCACATAGACCACCCAGAAGGGAAGCACAATGGAAGATGGAATGGGTCCCAAATGAGAGTTCTCATGACCATCATTACCCCAGTCACATGTCTTAAATTTGTCCACACTTAGTAAATAAGACTTTGTTTAGTTCAACCTCAAACAATTTTCACTTTAATTCTGAGACTAAAACAACAAAAACCATTTAAACATTCTCATATGTCAAACCTTTTTAAAATTACCAATATAGTTAAGAATTTTACAAAATTCTATCAACCACTAGAATTAAGGTCATAGGAATCAATCTCTCCACTCTCCATTTCAAAGCATGTCTGCTTTTACATTTTCCATAACGTCTGTGGTTGTAGCCCAAGGAAGATCTTTAGTTTGAGGGCTTCAAAAATTCAGTTAAATCAATTTCACCATTGTTCTAATAAGACCTAGGACTGTGGGAAAAGAAATGGAGTTTTTTTTTTTTTTCCCAAGAAAATGTTCTGGATCTTACTTTTAGTTGAGGGACAAAACCAAAGAGAAATCATTAGACAAGGATAAATTTTGGTGAAATTCCTTCTTGAAAATGGAGAAATTGAGCTGGAGTAGCCACCAAGGGGTAGGGGTGGGACAGTCTTGCTTAGGTTCATTTTAGCACTACAGAAGCACAGAAAGTACTAACAACAACAACAACAACAAAGATAAGAGAAGCATTTTTATAACCACGATTGTTTAGATGTTGCTTCAGAAGCAGATACCACAGCATTGATATCTGGTAATTCATGTATGATTTCTTCCTTTGTTGAGCTGTGCTTCATAATCATGTTTATTTAGAGAAAGCAACAGACAGACTTACACATACACAGACATGGACACAGACATGGACACAAACATAGAAACAGACATAGACAGACAGACAGACAGACAGAGATGGGGGAATTCAAATTTAAAGAAAGCACCATTGTGGCCCGGTGTGGTGGCACACGCCTTTAATTCCAGCACTTGGGAGGCAGAGGCAGGCGAATTTCTGAGTTCGAGGCCAGCCTGGGCTACAGAGTGAGTTCCAGGACAGCCAGGGTTATACAGAGAAACCCTGTCTCAAAAAAAAAAAAAAAATCAAAAATAAAAACAAAACCAAGAAAGCACCATTGTGAAGAAAGGAAGGGTTATAGAAAATAGTAGCATCAATAAAAAGTTGAAAGTGGAGAGCACTTGCCTAGTGTGTGTAAGGTTCTAGGTTCCAAACCCAGAACCAAATAATTTTTTTTTTAATCTGGGAAGATAGGACAAAATGATGGAAGACCATCTTAGCATGTTAACCTCAGAGGGAAAGGGTCAAGAAAAAAATGTCCTTAACTAAAAGTCAAGAGGTTTGAGCATGACTTTTAGAAATGAAATTTTTAGTCAATTGTTATTCACCTTTGCTTCTTCCAGAGTGCTACAGTAAATAACAGGGCAAAGATTGTGAAAATAGAAGAAATGTTTCTAATTTCATGGGAACAATTTGTTTTCAAACATCCAAAATGACCCGAAATATAGCAATGGTTTTATGTAAATGCTGCTTGTAATTAACCTTCCTCCCTTGGCCACAAAAAATGTGTCTGGCACAGCTTCAGCTACCAGACTCTTTCTGGATTAGATTTTCTGTATGTATTCAGTAAGAAAATTATTTCCATTTGGAAGTATTCTATAGTTCTTAACTTTTCCAGACTCAGAATGGTAGTCTCTCTGATGAACCTGTTTTCCTTCAGAGATTGGGAGAGAAATGTTTAGCCTATGTCTAGATGGAAGAGGTCAGGGCAGATTTTATAGCTTTACAAACATTTTTTCCTCAATATCATAAACAAGAACATTATTTTCTGGACATATGAGCACTCCTTGCCCTATCAGTTAATGTTCTTGACATAGATTTGTCAAGTGGGTCTGGCCTCCTGACTCCATGAAAGGCACATGTGGCCCAGGGAATGAGGCACACTGGCCCCAACACCTAATCTGTGTCAGTCACTTTACACCATATATTTAATCATTACCGACACACTGGCCATGTAGGTGTCATCCTCATGCTACAACGATGGAAACTCACAATCCACAAGAAAAGACAGACTAGGGTTGCTGATGCTCTGAGAAGGGCAATGTTATGTCTGGAGGCTTTGTTTTTCCACTGCCTGATTACTCATATTGAAAGAATGTAAAAAGAACACAGGAACTATTATATAGAATCCAGACCTAGCTATAGTAATGATTCATATTATATAAATGTTTTCTACAACAAATAGAAATGATGGATAAAGATTCTTCTAGACACTTTTAGTGGGACTTTCTGTATTCTATGGCCCTGAACTTGCATTTAGCCAGTTTTAGGTTCTGTCACCCTCCTCCTAGCAATTCAGTAAGGAACTAATAGTCAGGCAAGCCTGACCCATCCAGAAAGACAGGATAGCCACTGTTTAGATTATATTTGGGGCCTTTGCTAGTGATGATATCTTATGATGTTAAGTCCAAAGGAGGCTAGGATTGGCAAGCTCATTCCCTCTCTTCCCAATAAACTACTTTTTCATATAATTCCAAGTAAAAACTATGAAGCAAATCTTCTGAAGATCTGCAGTTAGAGGAAATTGTCTGTCTGGGAAAAGTTGAAGAAAGTAAGGCATTCCAGGCTTGGAGGTAGCCGAGATCCTGTCTCCAATTCTCACTTCACAGCTTTCCAAATGGGTGACTTCAGGAAAGCCAACTCGTTGTTTGGTGTTTCAGTTTCCTCCCCTGAAAAAGAAGCTGTTTGCCCAAGGTCATGGGCATGTATGGCCATAGTGGTGATATTTGTAAAGCAGCTAGCACAGTGTCTGCCATATACTAGACATGTAACAAATGCTATTGTAACCCTGATGATGAAGTTGTAAGCTAGACAGGTGTTTCAACCCACTTTTCTATTTCAGTCACTATTAAGACTTCAATAACTGCTGGGATCCCTGCAGCCTTAAAGGATTAGAAAAGTGATCCCCTTATGGCTCTGTTGGATGTGGGAAGGGTGGGGTGAGCAGAAGAGAAAAGTAAATGTAAGCCACCTGTGCAGGGTGCTAAGAGGGAGGATCAAACAAGAACAGACTCTACTAGCTGCCTTCTGTCACTAGGTGAGTAGAAGATGTACAGGGGTGAGTTCTGACCTCCACTAGACATGGGCTTTCAAGAACCTGACTTGGCAAACTGGCTTTATGGGTATTTAAAGCCCAAGTCCATGAAAATAAAAGATGGTGGTGGTCGTAAACAAGGGGGTGAGCCAGGTTTTAAGGAACAGCAAGAGGTTGGAGTGAGGCATACTGTTTTGAGTGAGATGAGACAGCAGCTGGTGAGAAAAGATTACTTGAGGCGATAAAGGTTATGAAAATTCTCAGAGAAATTGGGAAGGAGCTCTTAGGATGCCCATGCTGTCTACTGTTGCTGTCCCAAATGCTCATAAGAAAAATGATGAACAGTAGGGATACAGAATTTGTAGCAGAATTGATCATTTGAGAGATATGACTTGATTTTTTAAAAATAAAAACAAATTTATACTGAATGCTTATTATGTACAGACTTCATAGAAGTTACTAGAGACAAAAATAAAGTGGGAGGAAGACAGACAATGAAAAGTTTACCCTTCATAATGCTTCCAGGCTAACATGATATAGGAAAAGAAAATGTTCTGTATGCAAATGCCTCTGCACATGTTTCATTTACGGCATAAGTAATAGTAACCAACATGCATTAGAGGGAGTGGAGTTGCTATCCAAATCTTCAAGTCTCACCATCCTATGCCACTTTGTTCCCTGGTTGTCATTTTGTTGTTCGCCTCATCTTGGCACAGACTCTTTGAATATTGACATTGTTTCCTAGAGATAAGCTGAACAGTCATGTATTAATGCTGTTAGCGAGGGAGAGGTGTGGTGGAAGTGGTATAGATGAATTTGTTCTTGATGTACTATATACTGAGTAGTTAAGATTGACAGAAGTACAGGGTGGATGAGAATAGCTATAAGACTGGAAGAACGTGACACCTGAGGCATCCATGGAATAGGCAGACTGGCTAATATTGGCTCATTCTTCTTGTGCAGAAAACAGTTATTTGAGAAACAGGGTCCAGGCCAACTGAGGTAGATCCAGGTCCTTTAATCCTAGAGATCTTGTCCTTCCATGTGGACTTGCCATGGGGCTTCAGATCCTGAAAATGTCTAGTGAAATCCCAATTAAGCTAGCTTGTCTTCAAGTTGTCCTGTATTGAAGACTTGACCATTTATGGAAAGCTAATATCTTGATCCATTATGGCTATGTCTCACTGTGTCTTAGTGGGGTATGATATGCTACACTATCTTTGGCTCTTCTTAAAGTTTTCCTTATCCATGGGGCTCTCTAAAGACTTCAGTTTGGAAAGTGGCTGTATAATTGCTTCAATCTCCAGTAGATAATCTGGATTAGGGAGCAGCAAATTTTGCACTGTGCCAATGTGGGAAGCAGCCCTTCCATGTACTGGCAGATATGGGAAGAAGGAACTGGGGAAGGTCATGAACTCTTTTGTCAGTGAAATGGGGCTAGATACCACAGACAGGCCTTTGTGTTACTGATCTATGGCATAATACCCTCAAACCTGTTCATGATTATTATTATCTTACTTATCAATTTGAAGAACAGACAGGATACCATCAAAAGCTTTAACAGAATCAGAATACCTTACAGCAGCCAGTTTCTCTCTGCCTTTGTGACCTTGCAAAGAAAGTAATGTTAGAACAGACTTATTTCTCCCTTAGTCCTTCTAGTTTTTTCTGCTAGTATCTCACATTTCCTTCGTGGTTATGAATTGATTGTTGAATTTCCCCTAAATATTTTTTTCAGTTAATGATGTCAGTAATCTGTAACTATCAGGAATTATCTTTTCCCAATTTTGGAAAACTGTGCTAGCCATTATCCTTTTATCACTGGATGTTTAATTTTGCCCCATAGAATGATGCCAGAGATCATCTCTAGTGAATCTATAGTATTAACTGGCAATTGCCAAAGTATTAAAAATTTCTATAGCATCAGGAATCAAGCTGCCTCTTTACACCTCACTCATGCTTTCCACTCCTAGGATTCTAGGATATTTGGATGATATGAGCTGCACAAACTCTTGTGTTAACACACACTCAAAACATCTTTTCTTTTGGTTTAGCTCAAACTTTTTTGGAAAAACAGAGCAAACAATTCCACCTGCCCAGTATTGTAATTCAAACTAACCATGGCCAGATGAACTCTTGCATATTCTCCTCATTTTATCTCCTTAAACAATTTGATGGTTTTGACCTAAGCATGCCAAGAGATGCATTCAGCATCTTTCCTTCTTTACCTATGATCTCAAATATGGCATGCTTGGGATTCTCTTCCTTATTCTCTGTGTGCTCAGGAGTAGGCCCCATACCTAAAGTACTTTTCAGTGTGAAATCTCCAAGCTTCTTTTGTTTGGGAAGGTTATTTTGAAAATTTCCCCTGAGTTCCTTATCTCTACTCCTAGAAAACTCAAAGGAGCCTTTTCCCCATCTCCTTAAGCTGTATGCAAAGTGTATCATGTGTACATTTTTTTTTAGGATAATTTTGATACCTTTTAATTGGAGTCTTCCATTTTTCAGATTTATTTATTTTTATTTTGCGTGCATCTTTGTGCCTGCTTATCTGTATGTGTGTCACATCGGTGCAGGTGTCTGAGAAGACCGAGAGGGGGTATTAGAACCACTGGAACTGGAGTTACAGGCTTCTGGGAATCTTTTGATTTAGATGCTGGGAAGAAACCCAGCAAGTGGTCTTAACTACTGGTTCAGCCAGCCCCTTAATTAGAGGCTTCTTGCTATAAAGAACACATAGGCTCTGATGTAGCAGCTGAAATATTTGGAAATGGAGAGGATCGGGGAGAATTTTCTCTAAATTACACTGAAGATAGATTTACATAAATTGTACAAATGACAGGTATTACATATAAGCCAGGCATGTGGCTCACAAATATACCTCATTTCTCTATTTTAATTTCTTCTCCTAACTTGCAGCAAAACAACACTTAGTTTGTGCCTTCTACAGAGACCATGTTCCTTCTGTTTATATAGTTCCAACTGTAACCTACCCTGATACTCTTCACTCTGTTTAATCGTAGATTTCAACCTAAAGTGATTTTCAGCTTCTTGTTGTTGGTATAACTGCAATACATTTGGGCAGTGGTAGACCTCCATATATAAGAAGGAACTATGGTGGGGTTTTTAGTGGTCATGGTGGTTGCTTTTCTCTTTCTTTCTTTCTTTCTTTCTTTCTTTCTTTCTTTCTTTCTTTCTTTCTTTCTTTCTTCCTTCCTTCCTTCCTTCCTTCCTTCCTTCCTTCCTTCCTTCCTTCCTTCCTCTCTCTCTCTCTCTCTCTCTCTCTCTCTCTCTCTTTCTTTCTTTCTTTCTTCTTTCCTTCTTTCTTTCTTTCTTTTTGAGGTCATGTGGTAACCCAGACCAGTTTTGAATACACTATGTACTTGAAGATGACCTTGAACTCCTTACCCACTAAAAGCTAAGATGAAAGGTGACTGTGAAGTGCAGTGAGGGCTGAGCATTACTTAACATCTTGAAAATCTTGGGTCCCCCTAAAGGAGTTTAATTCAAACTGGTATCTGGCAGGATAGTGTTGACTGGCTTCTCACCAATCCCTGGGCACTAAGGGATTGAACCCAGAGCTTTGTGCATATGTACCAAGTGCTCTACTACTAAGCTACACGACCTTAAATGCTTATTTTAGGTTTACCAATAGATTCTTATGTGTGATTAGTGAATGGAGCCACTAGACCAGCCCAGCAGGAATCAGTAAGGAGTGTTGGGGTCTTTCAAAGGATACTGTGGTAGCCTACATTTTTAATTACTGTACAGAGTAACCACCTCCTTTATTTCTCTAGATGGTGCTCCTGGCCAGATGTGAGGGGCACTGCAGCCAGGCATCACGCTCTGAGCCCTTGGTGTCCTTCAGCACTGTCCTCAAGCAACCTTTCCGTTCCTCCTGTCACTGCTGCCGACCCCAGACTTCCAAGCTGAAGGCTCTGCGTCTGCGCTGCTCAGGGGGCATGCGACTTACTGCCACTTACCGGTACATCCTCTCCTGTCACTGTGAAGAATGCAGCTCCTGAGGCTTGCTGATGATTGGCTTTCTGGCTGGCACGACCACAGGAGCAGTTCAACCTGCTAGAGAAGGACTGACAAGAAAAGAGTTAAGGCAGATAAAGATGGAGCAAGTCCCATAGGATTTTGCATATTCCTGTCCTAAAGACTCAGTGTGCTTTTGACAGAAAGTGACTCTGGGAACTTGCTTTTCATTCCCATCTCCTTTCCCTGGAAGAATTTCTTTTGGTTATTTTTCAGATTCAGGCATTTCCCCTGTTGGCTCTGATTGTGGTTTGGGTGCCTGACAGCTCTACATTAGTGGGAAAATGTGGGGCCCTGTGCAAGAGCATGTCAGGCTGTTCCTATTTGGTGCATATTAGGGAAAAATTTACCTAACTCTCCTTAGGAGATCTTTGGTTGTTGTTTCCCCTTGTCATTTTGGTCTAAGATTTGCCTCTAAAGGTTCCTGGTTTCAAGATCTGGACACCAAGTCCGTGGATATGTTTAGTGAGGCTTACTCACAGCCAACTAACTGCTACTAAAATAACTAACACACGGGTTCTTTTATGTGACAGCGGGACTCCTGACCACTATAGTAATTATTCAGAAGTGACTGAGGGGATATAAAGGTGGCAGAGGAATTTATAATCTGAAGCCTTTTGTGAGGAAGCAGGCTTTCACACATACACACTCAGATGGATCCCTTTACTGACTCTGGAGAAGGCATACATTATACTTGGTGTGGAGAACATGCCATACTCATAATTGAGCATTAGTCAAGCATGGAGGAATCTACTTGTGGGTGTGCAATAGCTTCAGCCGTATCTTAACTATATCCACCTGTCTATGTGAAGCTTGTTGCCATAGTGGTGGCCCGACTTATTGTCTGAAATTTTTGTTTCAATATGTTTTTGGTCCTTGAAGGTCAAACTTTGAAGTCTCCCCATGTTTTCAAATAAAAATAGAGTACCTTCAAATTTTTGGCTGTGTTATTATTTCCTCCTCTTCCTCCCCCTTTCTGATCCTCCTCCTCTCTTCTTTAATATCCTTCTATGATGCGGATATAAGATCCATGTAGCTATCGTTTGAACATCTATAAGGATATGGTACAGGTATGGACAATAAAAGGGAAATGAGTTCAAGAATGCATGATGGGAACCTAAAAAAAAGTGTAGGTGGGTTTGGCTGTAGGTCTCAAATTTTAGCACAAAAGCGGATGGATGTGTTATGGCTTTCTTAGCTACCATGGTGTGAAGTAGAGATATTTCATCCTTTTTAATCTCTTTAGTTTTCTCAGAAAAGATAAAGTATCCACAATTCAGGGTAACAGATCCACCAGGACAGAGTTCACAATCAAGAGTTTCTATACCATTTGAAGGTCTGTGCTCTAAACCTAATGGTACTACTATGATCTTCCTTAGCACTTCAGGAATCATGATATTGGAATAGCATTATGTCCACTACAGGCACCTCAATGTGCACCCTACCATGAAAATTCAGTTTCCAGGGCAACCTTGATATCACACTGTTCTGCTCAACCAGAAATGACAGTGCTCCCCACTGTTAACACAACTAACCTGTGAATTATTTTTCCTGCAGAAATGATTGTTTTCTACACTCTTCACTCTTTGGTACCACTTTCACATGATTTTATGAAAGCTAGCAAGGTTAAATTTGTATTCATGACTTTGAAACAGAAAAAAAATACCTTGAATTTGATTTTAATAGTCATAGTGATGGTGATGGAGCCAGTTCACTGAACTGGAAGATGTCCTCATCCTGAAAGCAAATTTAAAATAGAAGTTTGGACCATTATATTAACAGAAAAACTGTCATAGAAAGACCTAAATTTAACACTTAAAGTTATGTAGTTATAGAACCCTCTCTTTTGATTAGGGTATTGCTATGTTTTTCAGGCTGGCCTTGAATTCTGAACCCTCTTGTCTCAGCCTCCAGAGAGCACTGCCACACCCAGGTAAATGGTTATAATTCATACCAGATAATGAAAGGATTTATTTCTAGCCATAGTTGAGGATTTCTTTCATGTTGCTAATCAAAAGTAGAAACAGCTGGAGAGAAAACTAGGAAATTATTGCTGTTTCAGAGGACAGGGGTTTGGACCTCAGCAACCACATCAGGTAGCTTACAAATGCCTGTAACTTGAGCTTCAAAGAATTCTGGCTTCCATGGGCATCTATCTATACACAGACAGACAGACAAATAACAAAATATTTTTAAAGTAGAAATGGTACTTTTGGCTTTAAAATGTTTCTTCTTGGGGTTTGCAACTCCATAGGAAGAAAAACAATATCAACCAACCAGACCCTCCAGAGCTCTCAGGGACTAAACCACCAATGAAAGAGGACCCATGGCTCCAGCCGTGTATGTAGCAGATGATGGCCTTGTCAGGCATCAATGCGAGGAGAGGGCCTTGGTCCTCTGAAGGCTTGATGCCCCAGTTTAGGGGAATGCCAGGGAAGGGAGGCAGAAGTGGGTGATTGGCTGGGGGAGCGCCCTCATAGAAGCAGGGGGAGTGGGGATGGGATAGGGGGTTTCCACAGGGGAAACCTGGAAAGGGGATAACATTTGAAATGTAAATGAAGGAAATGTCCTTTTTTTTTTTAAGTCACTTCTTGGCTTTAAAATGTCATTTGACTCTGAATGGCCATAATATAAACCAATAAAATTCGGTCTTTTTTTTTTTTTTTTCCTTACGTGTCTAGATGATAGCAGGAGGGTGTCATATGACTCATATCTTCTAATTCATCCAGAAGCCATGGAAAAGGCCAGTTTAAGTCTGATTACATGGGCCACTATTAAATTTTCTTGCATAATGACCAGAAAATAATGGGGGAATTTAAAGGCCTTTAGCAAGCAAGAATCCAGTATCCTATCTAGTTATGTGGAAAAAAAGATTCATCCAGAAGTCCAGAAACTTGGATTTGGAACTGGAGACCAAACTCCCTGATCACTACAGTCATGAATGCTTCCCTTCCCTACCCCAGTCAAGAGCACCTGTTTTCCTCTTTATTTTTAGGATCTTTCATGTTTAGTAAAATAGGTAAGCTAGAAAAGAGTATGGGGATACTGAGTGAAGTTTAATGGCAACATACCAAAGCTGAGAAAGAACAAAATAATTTTATTTTCCCCTAAAGACTTTAAAATGGCCCTGGGAACCCAAAGAATTGACATGTTATTGGATATTAAGTTACTGTGGAATTTGTACTAAAAATTTTAAACATATTTAGTCCTATTTTAGTGTTTACCCCTAAGGATGGAGAAAGGACCAAATGAAAACATTGATCACTTATGAGCATCATTCCTGGAATGCCCAAGGAGTGCTTGCTTGCCTTCTCCATTTACTATGCACGAGAAAAGAAAATGAAAATGTGTTACAATTTTTGTAGCTTACATCTTAGAAATTTATATGTTAATGCATAGTACTAGAGCAAAAGATTCTTGTAAACTGATCCAATTCTTATCCTTTATGAGCAGTTAATAACAATAAACTACTACTGTAGTGGAAGAGGAAGACCGTTATGAACTTATGTGATTTTCCTCACATCCTGGCTTCCCAGACCTATTTCTTATGTCATCTATGTATACTAAGTTCTTGAATTTTTCTCCATAAATTTACCATGAAAACAAGCCAACTTTTCTTTGTTCTGTTGAATTGGCAGTTTAATTTCTCTTAAATTCAATTGCTTACTAACCTACCCATGAAACTATCTGTTGTAAGATAGAGCAGGCTGTGTGTGTGTTTGGGCCATATGGCTCTTAGAGTAAGTATATTTCTTCATTGTGACTTAGGAGGAATTAAAATATGGAATTACTTTTGGTTATTTCCTCAGGCCCTACTGAAACATGACCCTTGAACACATGAGCTTCCTACTATATAAGACCAAGTGTGTTGGCACCAGGAGATATGAAGATGGCTGAAGAATAAAAATTAAGTCAGAGAAGAAAGCATATCCTGCTGCTGGTGTCTCCTTTGTGGCTCTAGAGGAAAAGACATCCTGGTAGACATATTCACTTGTTCCTTTTAAGAGATAGAACAATGGAGCACCTTGGGATTTGGAAGAGTTTCAAATGAAACCGTGTGGAAACATCAGAGGAAGAGTTTTTTGCTTAGTAAAAAGCTGTGTCCATACACAAGCAAGTACCCAGCCACAATTAGTGAAAGACAGCATTCCATGAGAACATAACATCTCATGCCAAAATGTCTATGCTGTCTTCCTGTCCCCTGTCTTCCTATAAGTCACAGTGAGTAAATAAAACACAGGGCCCCCAATGAAGAAGCTAGAGAAAGTACCCAAGGAGCTGAAGGGGTCTGCAACCCTATAGGTGGAAAAACAAAATGAACTAACCAGTACCCCCATAGCTTGTGTCTCTAGCTGCATATATAGCAGAAGATGGCCTGGTCGGACATCATTGGGAAGAGAGGCCCCTTGGTCTTGCAAACTTTATATGCCCCAGTACAGGGGAATGCCAGGGCCAAGAAGTGGGAGTGGGTGGGTAAGGGAGCAGGGCAGGGAAGGGTATAGAAAACTTTTGGGATAGCATTTGAAATGTAAATAAAGAAAATATCTAATAAAAAATATTTCAATCTACTCTAGAGTAGTATGGGTATTTTGTTTGATCCCAGGGAAAATACAATTTGAAATGTCTTGCTAAGATCACTCTGTATCCTCAAAGATCAATTCCAGTGTTCTACATGTCAAACAGAACACTTGAACTTACTATAGCAACCTTGGAAGTGCACTAACCAAGTTCACCTTTAAGGAAGGATTTGTTACCTCACTTGTCAACTTCCCAGAGGCCTCCTCAGCTTCTTTTACACCTTTTTCAAGGGTATGCTCTTGAAAGTAAAGGAGTTTATCTAGTGCCAGACAGAGGTCTGGCTTCCTTGGCCCAATGAACGACAACCCTTATGAATAGTTCTGGCTCCAGACCTGACCATGTTTCCCTTTGTAACCATGTGTCCTTCTCTGTTCAGAAGTGTTTATCCTTAATAAACAGCAGCAGTACAAACTCCATCAGTAACTATTTTTACCTACAATTAGATGGAACCCATCTAGTCTCATTGGGTGATATTAAAGTATTCAAGTCAATATTTTGAGCTGGGTGTTGTGCCACATGCCCATAATCCCAGGACTTGGAATTTTGAGGTAGAAGGATTTTGAGTTGGAGGCAAATTGACCACAGAACAAGTTGAAAGCTTGCCTTGGCTACTTAGCAAGGCTTTGTCTCAAAACCAACAAGCCTACCAGTCAGTCTTCTGATCTCCTTCAAAGGCAAACTTTAAAAGTGTTTGTTATACCCAACTATTTCAGCAAGAATACTAAATACCAGAGAGATTGAAGGGGGAAAGTCACAGTCTTGTTATTATTTAAAAAGGAACAATTATATATGTCTGTGCATGGGGGCACAGCCGTCCACAGAGGTGAAAAAAAAGGCATCAGATACTCTGGAGTTGAAGTTACAGGGGGTTGTGACCCAAAGGATGTGGGTGTTGGCAATTGAACAGAGTCCCAGAAATTTTTATTCTCTTCAAAATGAGCACTAGAACTAATATGGTTATTATTATCTCAAGGTATAGATAACTTGTCTGTGCAGAAATATGTGTCCTCACAATAACTTGAGAAACTCTATCTTCCTATGAGAACTCGCTCATTTTTCCCCCAATTTTTTATTAGATTATTTTCTTAATTCACATTTCAAATGCTATCCCAAAAGTTCCCTATGCCCTCCCCCCGCCCTGCTCCCCTACCCACCCACTCCCACTTCTTGGCCCTGGCATTCCCCTGTACTGGGGCATATAAAGTTTGCTAGACCAAGGGGCCTCTCTTCCCAATGATGGCCAACTAGGCCATCTTCTGTTACATATGCAGCTAGAGACACAAGCTCTGGGGGTTCTGGTTAGTTCATATTGTTGTTCCTCTTATAAGGTTGCAGACCCCTTCAGCTCCTGTGGTACTTTCTCTAGCTTCTCAATTGGGAGCCCTGTGTTATATTCTATGACTGTGAGCATCCACTTCTGTATTTGCCAGGCACTGGCATAGCCTCATATGCTATAATCAGGGTCCCTTCAGCAAACTCTTGCTGTCCTATGCAATAGTGTCTGAGTTTGGTGACTGATTATGGGATGGATCCCCGAGTGTGGTAGTCTCTAAATAGTCTATCCTTTCATCTTAGCTCCAAACTTTGTCTCTGTAACTCCTTTCATGGGTATTTTGTTCCCTATTCTAAGGAGCAATGAAGTATCCACACGCTGGACTTCCTTCTTCTTGATTTTCTTGTGTTTTGCAAATTGTATCTTGAGTATTCTAAGTTTCTGGGCTAATATCCACTTATCAGTTAGTGCATATCAAGTGAATTCTTTTGTGATTGGCTTAGCTCACTAAGGATAATATCCTCCAGATACATCTATTTGCCCAATCATTTCATAAATTCATTGTTTTTAATAGCTGAGTAGTACTCCATTGTGTAAATGTACCACATTTTCTGTATCCATTCCTCTGTTGAGGGACATCTGGGTTCTTTCCAGCTTCTGGCTATTATAAATAAGGCTGCTATGAACATAGTGGAGCATGTGTTCTTTCATTTTCTAAACCCTGTTTGTAGTTTCTAATAACTAAATTTTTAGAAATGCCTTTTTGTCAATCTTTTATATACTCTATGTATGTATTTATCCCCTTCATCCTATTATATGTGAACCCCTTTTGTTGTTGGGGCATTTCCTTCTCTTTTACTTCTTAGATTCTACAACTGCACTTCAGGACTCTTTAGGAAGCCAGTGTTGGAAGAAACTATGTAGTAGCAAAAATTTAATATAGACTCTTGTTTGAACAAAGCACAGAATGGTAGTCCAATGCCCATCATTTCTATACAGTTTGGGGACCTCTGTCTTTTTACTTTCGAAAACATGCTCACATCACTGACCAATGCTATGCTCTTGATTCTTCTTGCAAGAATCAAGATGCAAAAAAGTAAATGGATACTTTCACTGGCATTTACTGTTTTAGGAACCAAGATAATATGAATTTCTCTTTTTCCACTCATCCCTTAGTTCAAAATTCTCCTCACTGAATATTAAGAGTGATAACTCTGGGGTCAGGTTGCCCCATATTCTGTTAACCATGTGGCTAAAAGCAAATTAATAGTTATCCATATGTTCTGGCTTCCACATCTTTAAGATAGAGATGAAGAAGGTATGAATATGTTCTCTGGCAGTATATTGAGGATGAAAGACTCCAACATATCATGTGTAAAGTTCTAAAATCACACTTGACACTCAGTTAGCACTCCTGAGCAACCATAAGGAATGACTCCTATTTATGTACTCATAGTTTTAATAAGCTATTGTTTCTCAAGTATAGATTTAGTTGAGCTGAATGTTATTTTTAGTGAGTTTTTCTAGCAAATTCTACTAATAAATATTTAATTAAATAAATAAAACAAAATATTAATTTTTAATTATATTATTTCTTTTTTTTTCACTTTTTTAAGTATTTGATTTTCTTTTTTTCCTCTTTATTAGATATTTTCTTCATTTACATTTCTCATAATATCCAGGAATTTTCCCTTACCCTCCCGCGTCCCCGCCCTGCTCCCCTACCCACCCCCTCCCACGTAATGGCCCTGGCATTCCCCTGTACTGGGGGATATAGAGTCTGTATGACCAAGGGGCCTCTCCTCCCAATGATGGCCAACTAGGCCATCTTCTTCCATATATGCAGCTAGAGACATGAGCGCAGGGGGAACTAGTTAATTCATGTTATTCTTCCACCTAGAGGGTTGAAGACCCCTTCAGCTCCTTGGGTACTTTCTCTAGCTCCTACCTTGGGAGTCCTGTGTTCCAACTAACAGCTGACTGTGAGCATCCACTTCTGTGTTTACCAGGCACTGGTATAGCCTCCCACAAGACAGCTATATCAGTTCCCTTTCAGCATTATCTTGCTGGCATATGCNAGCTTTGCAACTTTATGAGGTCCCATTTGTCAATTCTCGCTCTTACAGCACAAGCCATTGCTGTTCTATTCAGGAATTTTTCCCCAGTGCCCATATCTTCGAGGCTTTTCCCCACTTTCTCCTCTATAAGTTTCAGTGTCTCTGGTTTTATGTGGAGATCCTTCAACCACTTAGACTTGACCTTAGTACAAGGAGATAAAAATGGGTCAATTCCCAGTCTTCTACATGATAACCGCCAGTTGTGCCAGCACCATTTGTTGAAAATGCTGTCCTTTCTCCACTGGATAGTTTTAGCTCCCTTGTCAAAGATCAGGTGGCCATAGGTAAACTGCATGGTACTGGTACAGCAACAGACAGGTAGATCAATGGAATAGGATCAAAGACCCAGAAATTATATTATTTCTTAAACTATGATAAAAAGTTGCTTTTTAAAAGAATGTAGTATTGAATAGAAAAAATTAGAGATCATTGTTCTTCCATAAACTATTTTATGTTGTATACTCTGCCTTCAAATTACATCCACATAAGTGACAGAAAACATTTGACATCATTTTATGTGTCCATCTACATGCAGAATCTCAACTCAATGAAATACAAAATTTCTTGTTACTTATCCTGAGGAATGTTATTAGAAAAGTTCATGACCTTCACTTCTTTCTATTAGCCAACTGTTCTCCAGAGTCACCCTCACCCCTTAATGAGTATGTTAAAGATGGGAGTTTGTTCTGAAAATGGTAGAACATCATAAAAGAAAAAAATCATTATCTTTTGACTTTTTTTTGAAGTGCTGGTAATGGAATACCAGGCCTTGCACATCCCAGAAAGGTATTCTATCCCTGAGTCACACTCCGAGGCTCAATTTTAGGGGAAAAAAAAAACACTTACCAGTTATATAGCTGACAGGAGGTTTGTATTTAGAATATAGAAATAGGCCAAAATATGAAACATTAAGAAAGAAAAAATCCAATTAAAATGTATATGGATATAGACAGAAAGTTCTCAAAAGATGAATTACAAATGGCTGAGAAACATTTTAAAATATTCAACAACCTAAGCCATCAGGGAAAGCTACTAAAAACAATGACTTCATAAAATTCTTAGGCAAATGGATGGAACTAGATAATATCATTCTGAGTCAAGTAACCCAGGCACAAAAGAACACACATAGCAGACACTCACTGATAAGTGGACATTATCCCCAAAGCTCGGAAAACTCAAGATACAATTCACAGACCACATAAAGCCTAAGAAGAAGGAAACCCAAAATGTGGATGCTTCAGTCCTTCTTAGAAGGAGGAACAAAACTCTCACGGTAGGTAGAAGGTGGGAGAGACATGGGAGGAAGAGAAGAGGGGGAGGGGTAAGAAGGGGGTCAGGATAAGTTTTGCAAGGAGACTGGGATGATATACAGAGGGTCAGGAATTTGAACAGAGGTGTGTAGCAATGGGGTGGAGGAGAACTGGAGGTAGCCACCAGAAAGTCCCAGATGCCAGGAAAGCAAGAGGCTCCCAGGACCCAACAGGGATGAGATTAGCTGAAATGCCCAACAAATGGGAGGGAGAACCTGTAGGGACCATATCCAGAGATTAGATAAGGCCCTGGGTTGGGGAATGGAGCCACCCACTCATCTCCACATTTTAAACCCAGAATGGATCCTGTATACAGGGTATAAAATGTGGAGCAGAGAGTGAAGGAAAGGCCATCCAGAGACAGCTCCACCTAGGGATCCATTCCACATACAGACACCAGACCCCTAATTTAAGAAAAACAAAAAACAAAAAACCTACTTTGAGATTTCATCTTATTCCAGTCAGAATGGCCAAGTTCATAAAAAGCAAATGACTGCAGATGCTGGTGTGGATGTGGGGAAAGGGAACACTTGTTGACTAATGATAGGTGTACATGCTGTAACAACCAATATATAAATAAGTGTGGAGATTCTGCAAAAAAAAATTAACAGAAATAGATATAATTTGATTTATCTATACCACTTTTAAGCATCTACTCAAAGAACTCCCTATCCTACTATAGAGTTACCTACTCATCCATGTTCATTGCTACTCACAGGGGTCGTTCTGATGCTAATGTCCTGTTTTCCCAATTGGTTCTTAATCTATCAGTAAGGTGTCAGGGGCCAATTGCTGGGCAGAAAGAAAGAGGCAGGACTTCTGGGTTCACAAATGATAGGAGGAAATGCAGGAAAAGTATAGGGAGGTTTTGACTATGCTTCACAGGGACAAAAGTGACCAGCCATGCATGATCTCAGGTAATATGGCCATAGGTCCCTTTTCCAGGTGGAAGGTTGGGGATGTTGAATTGAGTAACTGAGCAACTGAAGCTGAGGGCTGAACTAAGAGTATTGGGAAGGGCACGCTAGCTGTGGGTGATTAGTAGTGCCCAGCAATTGAGCCAAGAAGGCAGGTTAAAATTGAGCTGTGTGTGTGTGTGTGTGTGTGTGTGTGTGTTTCACCCACAGATCCAATATTCAATATTTTCTGGGCAGGGGCCGGTTGCACCGTCTATAAGGAGCTTAAAGCAGGGTTGCAAAAGCTACATGCTACATCTACTCAATTCACAATAGCCAGTAAATAAAAACACCTAAATGTTCATCAACCAATGAATAGACAATGAAAATGTGCTACATTTACACAAAGGAATAGTATTCAGCTTAAAAAAACAAAACAAAACAAACTATGAAATTTGCTGGAGAGTAGGTGAAGGTTAAACAATTATTCTTAGTGCAGTAACCCAGAAACTGAAAGAGAAATGTCATACTTTCATCTGTAGATGTTATCTTTGGATCTTTCAGATATGTGTGTTCCATTTGGAATACCCATAGCCTTTGTGGTGGGCAGTCAAGAGAGAGGAGATAGAACACAGTGTGTAAACGATTAAAGGGAATAATGGAGCAGAAATTGTGAGATGAGACATGGAAGAACTGGGTAGAGAAGGGAATATGGGGAATGGATAATTAACACTAAAGGCTTTTTTGAAAAAGTCACATAAAAATATACTAATATAGGAGCTTCCTAAAGTATATACATACACATAGATAAAAGAGTTTTAATGGTATCACCTAAAATGGAGGAGACAATACCCAACTGTATAGTTTGTGCTAGTCCAATAGCAGGAATAAATTATCTCCTTTTGAGCTTTTGGCAAATGAGATTACATAGACACCACCCCCATCCCCTAAGAATTATAGTCTTCATATTCTTTGCTACCTTTCTGAACTTGATGGTAAAACCCTATTCTTGAAGACATCATGTATTTGAGTCACAGAACACATAAATCAACCTGGTACTCACCCAAACATCTATTCCTATTAAATAGTTTCATTGCTATGGAAGGCTATCAGATACATCCTAAAAGGAGAGAGAAGCTATAAGTCATATCCAGTTGTGAACCCTAGAAACTGCAACAATGATTATCTTGTCAAGATATACCACTGGTACAATAATGGCAAATATTATGAGAATAAGCAACCACTTTCTGATTGCATTTAAAGACTGCTCTATTGGGCTGCATGTCTGCCTTGCTGCTGGGGTGGCCAAGCAAGCTTAGCCAGCAAGTTGCTTAGGGGAGGCAGAACACATTCCATAATAGGGGCCCCAGTCTATGTTTCCCCAGATGAGAAACAGCAGGTCTGGGATGGATGCTGTGGTTTTCAGTCACAGATACTACTGAGGTACCCTGGAGAGTTGGAAACAGGGGTCTGCAGGTCTGCGGGTCTGCACTTGCCCTCAGGATGTCTACATGCTAAGCAGGAAGGGGATGGCTGGGCCCAGGAGGAGATGGGGGAGAGAATCCAGTTTGGTTCTGAGTATGGAGGGGCTGGAAGAGGCAAGAGGAAGGCCAACCTCCATGGAGATCCATGAAGACAAGTCAGTCCTTGCTTGTCCAAATTGCTTTATCTGATGGCATATGTGCATGAATACACCTTACTCAGGGTAAACCAGGGACTAAATACCTTATTTGGGTAGGGATGCCCAGGAAGGGAAGCTCATTGGCTAAACACTCTGGGCCTATCTAGATACCTCATTAGCATGAATGTTGGCAGCACCCACAAAAAACAAGCAAAGCCAAGCCAGACAAACTTCTAGCCTAGCAGAGAGAAGGTAGACATGAAATCTGGGAAGTTATTGGCATTTGATAACTTCCCAGAGTGTGTCAGTTTTCTTTAATGATGTGAGCCCTGGTAGGTAGAATACAGGCCAGGTCAGACTCCACTTCCAAGACTAGGTTGGCTGTATAAACTGGATCCAATGGGGACAAAAAAGGAGAGAAGAAGGCATAAGAGGAAGAGAAAACTCAAAGTTGAGTGGGTAGGGCATGAAGGGTGGAAGGGTGATTGTGAGAAGAGTTGAGGGATGGTTGGGTATCAGCAAAATACATTGTATGGAATTCTTAAAAATTAGTAAACACATTACCTTAAAGAGGGAAAACAAGGGAAGGTGTGAAGGTACAATGTTATAACTTCAGCACTGAGGATGATAACTTTGAAAAAAGCTTGGGCTATCCAGTGAGCTCCAGGCCATCTTGGAATCTTTCTCAAAAACTAAAACAAACAAAAAGCCCAAAACAAAACCAACAAAAAAGTCCACAAGCAGGCAAAATTAATGTTAATGTTAAAATGTTGGTGTTTCAGTCTAACATCTTATATTGTTATTTGAATATGTAATCAGTGAAAGATAATAATGAGACATGTATTTTTATAGCAACCCACTGAAATCTGGTAAATATTTTACACACAAGACATATCAAGTGACACCATCTACATTTGTGACATTTCATGGATGCACTGAAATCACTGGGTGGGAGGGGAGAGCAGGTAAAGTTCACACGATAAAGATCCAGAGCAAAGAACATGGGCTAGTAAGTTATTGGTGAGCTATAATTTGTTGTAGACTCTGGCAAGACAATATTTCCTTAGAATATCAGAGATTATCATCAATGCCTAGATGTCCCCATAAAGTCAGAATCATACTGTACCTGGCCCTGGCCTTGCCACTAAACAACTGTGATTCTAAGTGGATCACATAAACTTTTAATATTGATTTAGACCATATTTTGAAGACATCTTGTACACAGAGAGGGAAAGAGGGAAAGGGAGAGAGACATTTATCCACTATTGTATGATTTCAAGTTAATAGTACTTAAAAAAAATAGAGTCTGTTCCTGTTTTGTTTTCACTACTAAAAAAAAATGTTATATTTTTACTTATTGGGTTTCTCCAATTTTCACTTTTATTCCAAGTGCTGTGCATGGGGACGGGTGGTGGCAGGTCAATTAGAAAGCATACAATTAGCATGTGTGAGGGCCTGAGTTCTCCCCAGCATTGTAATAAAACAAACAAAAATATGAAATAAGTTAAAGAGTAGCATAAAGGATGTGCTTTATGCATGAATAAAAATAGGAGTAATCAAGTTCCTAACCTGAAACATCATTATGCCAACCTGTTATTCTCTCTTCCTGAGGCAGGGATATTGGAAATGGCAGTTGCTAGGCAACACCAACTGCTCCTCAGCTTCTCAGCAGCTCTGTGAATATTACTTGCATCCCCAGTAAAATAGCTGAACACTGTCTTTTTTTAAATGTATATAGTTTAAGAAGGCTTAATTTTTCCTCTTTTTATTAGATATTTTCTTTATTTACATTTCAAATGTTATCCCCTTTCATAGTTCACCCCCAACCCCTATCTTCTCTCCCCATCCCCCTGCTCCCCAACCCACCCACTTATGCTTCCTGGCCCAGGCATTCCCCTATACTGGTTCATAGAACCTTCACATGAGCAAGGGCCTCTCCTCCCACCAATGACCAACTAGGCCATCCTCAGCTACATATGCAGCTAGAGTCACAAGTCTCTCCCTGTGTTTTCTTTGACTGGTAGTTTATTCCCAGGGAGCTCCAAGGGGGATGCAATTCAGATCCTTGTGTACTTTCTCTAGCTCCTTCATTAGGGACTCTGGGCTCCATCTAATGGATGACTGTGAACATCCACTTCTGTATTAGTGAGGCATTGGCAAAGCATCTCAAAAGACAGCTATATCAGTATCCTGTCAGCAAGCTCTTGTTGGCATATACCACAGTATTTGGGTTTGGTGGTTGTTTATGGGATGGATCTCCAGGTGGAGCAGTTTCTGGATGGTCATGTCTTCAGTCTCTGCTCAGAACTTTGTCTCTGTAACTCTTTCCAAGGGTATTTTGTCCTCCCTTCTAAGAAGGATTGAAGTGTCCACACTTTGGTCTTCCTTCTTCTTGAGTTTCATGCGTTTTGCAAATTGTATCTTGAGTATTCTGAGCTTTTGAGGTAATATCCACTTATCAGTCAGTGCATGTCATGTGTGTTCTGCAAATTTTATCTTGAGAATTCTGAGCTTTTGGGCTAATATCCACTTATTAGTCAGTGCATGTCATGTGTGTTCTTTTGTTATTGGGTTACCTCACTTAAGATGATATCCTCCAGATCCATCCATTTTTCTAAGAATTTCATGAATTCCTTGTTTTTAATACCTGAGTAGTACTCCATTGTGTAAATGTACCACATTTTCTGTATACATTTCTCCGTTGAGGGATATCTAGGTTCTTTTCAGCTTCTGGTGACTATGAATAAGGCTGCTATGAACATAGTGGAGCATGTGTCCTTATTACCAGTTGGAACATCTTCTGGGTATATGCCCAGGAGAGGTATTGCTGGGTCATCAGGTAATACTATGTCCAATTTTCGGAGGAACCACTAGACTGATTTCCAGAGTGGTTGAACCAGTTTACAATCCCACCAGCAATGGAGGAGTGTTCCTCTTTCTCCACATCCTTGCCAGCATCTGTTGTCACTTGAGTTTTTGATCTTAGCCATTCTGAATGGTGTGAGGTAGAATCTCAGGGTTGTTTTGATTTGCATTTGCCTAATGATTAAGGATGTTTAACAATTTTTAGGTGGTTTTCAACATTCAGTATTCCTCAGTTGAGTATTCTTTGTTTAGCTCTGTACCTCATTTTTTAAATAGGGTGATTTGGTTTTCTGGAGTCCAAATTCTTGAGTTATTTATATATATTGACATTAACCCCTTATCAGATTTAATATTGGTAAAGATCTTTTCCCAATCTGTTGGTTGCCATTTTGTCTTATTGACAGTGTCCTTTGCCTTACAGAAGCTTTACAATTTTATGAGGTCCCATTTGTTAATTCTTGATCTTACAGCACAGGCTAGTGTGTTCAGGATATTTTCCCCTGTGCCCTTATCTTCGAGGCTTTTCTCCACTTTCTCCTCTATAATTTTCAGTGTCTCTGGTTTTATGTGGAGTTCCTTGGTCCACTTAGACTTGAGCTTTGTACAAGGATAAGAATGTATCCATTCGCATTCTTCTACATGATAACCGCCATTTGAGCCAGCATCATTTGTTGAAAATGCTGTCTCCCTTTCACTGGATGGTTTTAGCACTTTTGTCAAAGATCAAGTGATCATAGGTGTGTGAGCTCATTTCTGGGTCTTCCATTTTATTCGATTGATCTACCCGTCTGTCACTGTACCAGTACCATGCAGTTTTTATTATAATTACTCTTTAGTTCAGCTTGAGGTCAGGCATGGTGATTCCACCAGAGGTTCTATAATTGTTGAGAATAGTTTTGCTATCCTAGGTTTTTTGTTATTCCGGACGAATTTGTAAATTGCCCTTTCTAACTCTGTGAAGAATTGCGTTGGAATTTTGATGTGAATTGCATTGAATCTGTAGATTGCTTTCAGCAAGATAGCCATTTTGACTATATTAATCCTGCCAGTCCATGAGCATGGGAGATCTTTTGATCTTCTGAGATCTTCTTTGATTTTTTTTTCTTCAGAGACTTGAAGTTCTTATCATACAGATCTTTCATTTCCTTAGTTAGAGTCACATCAAGGTATTTGATATTATTTGTGATTATTGTGAAGGGTGTTGTTTCCCTAATTTCTTTTTTTTTCACATTTTTTATTAGATATTTTCTTCATTTACATTTCAAGTGCTATCCCATAATTCCCTTATACCCTCCCGCCTCCCTGCTCCCCTACCCACCACTTCTTGGCCCTGGCATTCCTCTGTATTGGGGCATATAAAGATTGCTAGACCAAGGGCATTTTTTTCCAATAATGGCCAACTGGGCCATCTTCTAATACATATGCAGCTAGCACATGAGCTCTGGGGGTTCTGATTAGTTCATATTGTTGTTCCATCTATAGGGTTGCAGACCCCTACAGCTCTTGGGTACTCTCTCTAGCTCCTACATTGGGGACCCTGTGTTCTACCCTATAGATGACTGGGAGGATCCACTTCTGTATTTGTCAGAGACTGTCAAAGCCTCACAGGAGACAGCTATATCAGGGTACTTTCAGCAATACCCTGCTGGCCTATGTAGTAGTGTCTGAATTTGGTGGCTGATTATGTGTTGGACCACCCGGGTTGGCCATTCTCTGGATGGTCGATCCTTTCATCTTAGCTCCAAACTTTGTCTCTGCACCTCCTTCCATGTATATTCTAGGGACGAATGAAGTATCCACGCGTTGGTCTTTCTTGATTTTCTTGTGTTTTGGAAATTGTATTGTGTTTCCCTAAATTCTTTCTCAGCCTGTTTATCCTTTGTGTAGAGAAAGGCCACTGATTTGTTTGAGTTAATTTTATATCCAGCTACTTCACTGAAGTTGTTTATCAGGTTTAGGAGTTCTCTGGTGGAATTTTTGGGGTCACTTACATATACTATTATATCATCTGCAAATAGTGATATTTTGACTTCTTCCTTTCCAATTTGTATTCTTTGACCTCCTTTTGTTCTTGAATTGCTCTGGCTAGGACTTCAAGTACTATATTGAATAAGTAGGGAGAAAGTGGGCAGCCTTGTCTAGTCCCTGATTTTAGTGGGATTGCTTCAAGTTTCTCTCCATTCAGTTTGATGTTGGCTACTGGTTTACTGTATATTGCTTTTATTATGTTTAGGTATGTGCCTTGAATTCCTGATCTTTCCAAGACTTTTATCATGAATGGGTCTTGGATGTTGTCAAATGCTCTCAGCATCTAATAACATGGTCATGTGGTTTTTGTCTTTGAGTTTGTTTATATAGTGGATCATGTTGATGGATTTCCATAAATTAAACAATCCATGCATTCCTGGGATAAAGCTTTCTTGATCATGATTGATGATCATCTGATGTGTTCTTGGATTTGCTTAGCAAGAATTTTATTGAGTATTTTTGCTTTGATATTCATAAGAGAAATTGCTCTGAAATTCTCTTTCTTTGTTGGGTCTTTATGTGGTTTAGGTATCAGAGTAATTGTGGCTTCATAGAATGAATTGGGTAGAGTACCTTCTGTTTCTATTTTGTTGAATATTTTGAGGAGAATTGGAATTAGGTCCTCTTTGAAGGTCTGATTGAACTCTGCACGAAACCCATCCCAATGACTTTTTCTATTTCTTTAGAGGATATGGGACTATTCAGACTGTTAATCTGATCCTGACTTAACTTTGGTACCTGGTATCTGTCTAGAAAATTGTCCATTTCATCCAGGTTTTCCAGTTGTGTTGAGTATAGGCTTTTGTATTAGGATGTGATGATTTTTTGGATTTCCTCAGATTCTGTTGCTATGTCTCCCTTTTCCTTTCTGATTTTGTTAATGAGGATACTGTCCCTGTGCCCTCTAGTAAGTCTGGCTAAGGGTTTATCTATCTTGTTGATTTTCATAAACAACCAACTCCTCATTTGGTTGATTTTTGAATAGTTCTTTTTGTTTATATTTTGTTCATTTCAGCCCTGAGTTTGATTATATCCTGATGTCTACTCCTCTTGGGTGTATTTGCTTCCTTTTGTTCTAGAGCTTTTAGGTGTGCTGTCACGATGCTCCTGTATGCTCTCTCCAGATTCTTTTTGGAGGCACTCAGCTATGAACTTTCCTCTTAGGACAGCTTTCGTTGTGTCACAGAAGACTGAATATGTTGTGGCTTTATTTTCATTAAACTCTAAATAGTCTTTCATTTCTTTCTTTATTTCCTACTTGACCAAGTAATCACTGAGTAGAGTGTTGTTCAGTTTCCACGTGAATGTTGGTTTTCTATTATTTATGTTGCTATAGAAGATCAGCCTTAGTCTGTGGTGATCCTATAGGATGCATGGGATTATTTCAATATTTTTGTATCTGTTGAGGTCTGTTTTGTGACCAATTATATGGCTAGTTTTGGAGAAGGTACTATGAGGTGCTGAGAAAAAGTTAAATCCTTTTTTTAGGATAAAATGTTCTATAGATATCAGTTAAATCCATTTGTTTCATAATTTCTGTTAGTTTCACTGTGTCTCTGTTTAATTTCTGTTTCCAGGATCTGTCCATTGATGAGAGTGGTGTGTTGAAGTTTCCCACTATTATTATGTCTGGTACAATGTGTATTTTGAGCTTTACTAAAGTTTCTTTAATGAATGTGGATGCCCTTGCATTTGGAGTATAGCTATTGAGAACTGAAAGTTCATCTTGGTAAATTTTACCTTTGATGAATATGAAATGTCCCTCCTTTTCTTTTTTGATAACTTTTGTTTCAAAGTCGATTTTATTCGATATTAGAATGGCTACTCTAGCTTGTTTCTTGGGACCATGTGCTTGGAAAATTGTTTTTCAGTCTTTTACTCTGAGGTAGTGTCTATCTTCGTCACTGAGGTGGGTTTCCTGTATGCAACAAAATGTTGGGCCCTGTTTGCATAGCCATTTGCATAGCCAGTCTTTTAGTCTATGACTTTTTATTGGGGAATTGAGTCCATTGAAATTAAGAGATATTAAGGAAAAGTCATTGTTGCTTCCTGTTATTTTTGTTGTTAGGGTTGGAATTTTGTTCATGTGGCTATCTTCTTTTAGGTTTGTTGGAAGGTTACTTTTTTGCTTTCTCTAGAGTGTAGTTTCCCTCCTAGTGTTGTAGTTATCCTTTTAAGGCCTGGATTTGTAGAAAGGTAATTTGTAAATTTGGTTTTGTCATGGAATAACTTGGATTCTCTATCTATGGTAATTGAGAGTTTTGCTGGGTATAGTAATCTGAGCTGGCATTTGTGCTTTGTTAGAGTCTTTATGACATCTGCCCAGGATCTTCTGGATTTCATAGTTCTGGGGAGAAATCAGGTGTAATTCTGATAGGTCTGCCTTTATGTGTTACTTGACCTTTTCCCCTCACTGCTTTTAATATTCTTTCTGTGTTTTGTGCATTTGGTGTTTTGGTTATTATGTGTTGGGAGGAATTTCTTTTCTGGTTCAAACTATTTGGAGTTCTGTAGGCTTCTTGTATGTTCATGGGCATCTCTTTCTTTAGGTTTTGGAAGTTTTCATCTATAATTTTGTTGAAGATATTTACTGGCCCTTTAATTTGGAAATCTTCCTTCTTGTCTTTACCTATTATCCTTAGGTTTGGTCTTTTCATTGTGTCCTGGATGTCCTGGATATTTTTTGTTAGTATCTTTTTGCATTTCCCATTTTCTTTGATTATTGTGTCCATGTTCTCTATGGTATCGTCTTCACCTGAGATTCTCTCTCCTCTCTCTTGTATTCTGTTTGTTATGCTTGCATCTATGTCTCCTGACTTCTTCCTTACATTTTCTATTTACAGAATTGTCTCCCTTTGTGATTTCTTCATTTTTCTACTTTCATTTTTAGATCCTGGATGGTTTTGTTCAATTCTTTCAGCTGTTTGTATGTGTTCTCCTCCTTTATTTCTTTAAGGGGTTATTTTGTTCTTTCTTATAGTCCTCCATCATCATCGTGAGAAGTGACTTTAGATTCATATCTTGTTTTTCTGGTGTGATTGTGTATCTAGGACTTGCTATGGTGGGAGAGTTGGGTTCTGATGATGCCCAGTAACCTTGGTTTCTGTTGATTCTGTTCTTACACTTGCTTCCTGCCATCTGATTATCTCAAGTGCTCCCTGCCCTCAATATATCTGATTGGAGCCTGTCCTTCCTATAATCCCAGTTGAGTCAGAACTTCTCAGAGTCCAACTTTCTTTGTGATCATTTGATTCTGGAATCTTGTGATGCTGAGATTCTGGGTGTGTCAAAGTTCTTGGCAATCAAGCTTCCTCTAAGACCCTGAGATCCTGGTTTAATCAAGTTCCTGGGATCCTGGGATCCTGGGGTCCAGAGATCCTAAGATCCTGGGTTAGTTAGAGTGCCTAGAAGTGGTACCTCCTCTGGGGACCATGGTGATGTCCACTGAGTTCTAAACTAAGGTAGACCAGCGTCGGCTGGAAGGAACCTGAGCCACTTATAGGGCAGAATTCCTGTGTCTGTGCTCTAGCTGTCCCCAGGCACCCTGGTTCCATTGGAACAGATGTTGCGTTCCACTCACCAGTGATCCTAAGATCCTGGGCTTGCTAATGCACCTCTGGAGTGGCGAGTCCTCTGGAGACTGTGGGACTGCCTGCCAAGTTCTTGCCTAAGGTGGCCCAGTGATGGTGCTGACTGGAAGGAATTGGACCCTGTCTTAATTAATTTATACCCCAAAAGAATATTTTTTCTTTAAAATGAGTATAATTTACTAATCTCACTAAAACAATATTTAAAGCCAGACCCAGTAGCACAGGTCTGAAATCTCAGCTGTTTTGGTAGCTGAGACTGGACAATCTTAGGTTAAAGACATGCCTGGGCGACTTGTGAGACTGTGCCTGAAAGTAGAAAGTAAAAAGTGGTTGAGAATATAACTAAGTAATGAATTACATGCCTGCTATGCATGAGGCCTGAGGTCCAATCACCAAAAAAAAAAAAAATATGATCTAGTAAAATAAATAAGTAAGTAAATAAATATGTGTGTGCATGTACATACATATTCATATATTTATGTACATAAACATGTGTGTATATTTGTACATGTATGTATATGCATGTATATAAATACACACATTATATTCAAATGTGTATAGACACACACATATATATATATATGCAAGCATGCATATAAAATATGTATATATAAGAATATGTATGTATATACATACATGTTTTTATTTTTTATTTTATTTATTATTTTATTTTATTTTTAATTATTTATGATTTTTATTTATCTTATATTTAATTGTTTTTTATTCATTCACTTTACATCTTGTTCTCTGCCCTCTTTTCAAGTCACCCCTTCCTACAATCCTTCCTTCATCCCCCTCTCCCTTTCTTTTCTGGGAGAGTGGAGGACCCTCTTGGGCATCTTCCCACCCTGGCACTTCAAGTCTCTATGAGGCTAGGAGCTTCCTCTCCCTCTGAGGCCAGACAAGACAGCCCAGCTAGAAGAACATACTCCACATACAGGCAACAGCTTTTGGGATAGCCCTGCTCCAGTTGTTACAGACCCACATGAAGACCAAGCTGCACACCTGAGGGATATATATATATATATATATATATATATATATATATATATATATATATGCATAATATATCTGTGTGTGTATACGCATGTATGTTTTCAAGTCAATGTTAGAATATAGTTAACTTTACTTTGTTGCATCAGCTGGAATTGCTGGTGATGAATGTATCATTCATTCTGAGAAAAGAATATTTTTTAGTGATGAGGATGGGAACTAGGGCCTTTTGCATCTTCAGGCCCTTGATTACTTTTAAAAAATGGAAAAACTGTTGCATTTTTCTTTTTGATCCACCCACCTTAGTCTTCCTTCCACTTTTCTTTTAAAAGTCCCAAGCAACAGAAGGATGGGAGGGGCTAAGTAGCTCAGCAGTGTCTGTGTCAATCATCCCTTTGATTTTGTCTACTTTTGTCTGGAAACATGCCAGGGCTATTTGAGGTAAAGAAGAAAAGAGAGATGCAGGCTTTTCGGTTGAGTACTCATCCATGATTGAGTTGCTTAGTAGTAGGGCATCAAAGGAGAACTACAAATACCCTGATAGCAAAAGCCCCCAGATGCTGAAATGGAGTCAGGTTCCTGCATGGCTCATGACGGGAGGCAGTGAGTGGGGAGGACATTTGGAAAGACAAAGCCAAGTCCCTGAGCTCTGCGTCGTGGGGAAACTAGCCATCGTGTCAGTTATGCCTGAGACTTGCAATCAATCTGCTCAGCCAGTGCTCATAAACAAGAACCTTTAGTCTCAGGCAAGAGACTCCAAATTTAAGGTAGTAAACCAAGGACCTCAGTCACAGCATTTTCGCTATGCAGCAAGTATGATGCTGCGTCCAGTGGAGACAATATTGAATTTAATCCTCTCTGCAACTCTGCTGTCAACCACATATACAGACATGAAATACAGGGCTTTAGAGAAATAGCATTTTGCCAGGCGCTGAGGACTAGTAACAGGCAGAAGGCCATTTTGAGCCCAGATCTTCTTCTGAGTATTCTTTTCTGTATTAGTCACCTTCCTTTTCTGTGTGTCCCCCCATTTGACCCTCAAATGGAATACATTCAAACAGATGACTACATGTTAGGGAGGGGTTGGATCCAGGTCAATTTGTTCAAAAATTTCCTACCATTGAAGTCTTTAATAAGATGACCCTTCTTTCTAAATGGTCCTTGGGAGCACTCCAGCTTCTAGGAACTTCAGGGACAGCAGAGAACTACTGAGACCCCTGTAAATTTACCGAGGATATTTTAAGTCATATTTTTCTTGGCTTTGACTCCAAAGGATTTGGAAGAAACTTGGCTGAGCTTAGGAATTTCACAATGAGAGACTGGCCTGAAGTGTCTTATACCATTCTCTGCAGTGACATGAAATGGAAATAAGAGGTAGGTCATCTGTCATCTCTATCACCTTCCCAGACCACACTTACATCAGAACAGGATATGATTCTGTACTCCAGATGAGAAACTCTGAGAGGTTCAGGTCATAAGCCTAGCACACAGCAAAGCAAAATTAGAACCTGGAACCCTCAGGCCTGCAGTAATGACTTTTGAATGTCTGTTCCACTATTAATTGTCAGTTTCTAACTATCCCACTGGCAGAGTAAATTTCCAAAGCTGAAAAATAACAAGGTACCTGTGCAAGAAATCAGGCCAACACAGCTTTTGATATACACCCCCTATTGTTAGATCCTTTTAGAAAGACAAGAACTACAGGAAAGCATTACAGATAATATTAACTACCTCCAGAAACAGAGCCATCATAGGCACTGAGTTTGGCATGGCAGCTTCTTGCTGCACGACAGGTAAGGATCAGTTTTCAGAGTTAGTTCTGTTCTTTCAAAGAACCTTATAATCCGAGCAAAGAACATTTTGAGCAGTATGCACGATTGTAAGTCATTTGGTTTGTAGCCTTTAGGTGGTGCTAGTGATCTACTATAACACAGAGCCTGTGAGTGCCTGGTGCCCAGAATCAAGGAGGTAGATGACACCTCAAGAGGCTAGCTATTTTTCAACCCTTTGTCTCAGTCCAGAGGAACTTAGTAACAGACAAATCTAGAGACATTTCAACACAAATCAATTCTAACACTTTGGTTGTCCTAGCTAGGTTTTGATAAAGCTAAATGATCCCTCTAGGATCATGCAATCCATACCACAGATCAGCACTTTCAACATGAATATACATCATTGTTATTTGCCTTTGCACTGTGTATGGAGCAGGTGGAAATTCTGGCTTATAAAGGAACTATTCACCATGTGGGACAGTTTTTCTTCAGGAAAAGCATATTCCCTCACTTAAGAACTGACAAAATAAAACCTCCTCCTCTTCTTCTTCCTCTTCCACTTGATCTGGCACTGAAAAGGGGACCAGAAAAGAACACATCACTTTTCTGCACCAGGATTTTATGTCTTATTTATTTTTTCTATGAATGTACCATCTTGATGCTCCATCAGTTATACACTCTTGACAGAAGAGAAAATGTTTTGCTATCCACTTTTCCTTTGCTAGTATCATGCGTGACAGGCCGTGCCACAATGGTATTGCTTTTTATGGAGGAAAGAAAATAAGTCCATGTCCATTTCCATGTCTGGCTTTGTGCATGTGGGAGCTGGAAAGGTTTTCTCACTCCAGATGTGATACTTAGATGTGTGATGTTTATAGTTATCTATAGTTGTGTGTATTACTGTCTTGTTACAAGGCAAATATTTGAGAATGCCAAATCCATCTGTCATGATAGGTTTTTATCCTAGGGGTAGGATGAGAAAAAGAAAGAATCAGGGTATCATTTTTGAAATTCTATTTTAGAAAAAAAGTATATAGAAGCATCATGTCAGAGACAGAATTTTAGCCAAAGAGACATAAATCTTTAAAAAGACATTTCAATGTAATTTCAACCCTATTTTTACAGCTTAAAAATTAAACATAATAAATAAATAAATAAATAAATAAATAAATAAATAAATAAATAAATAAAATTACAACTACAAAAGAATTTCAAGAAAAGTACAAAAATGTTCAAGGACTGTTCACCTACATTGCCCAAATTAAAATTTTGTTACATTTACTTTGTCCTGAAAAAATTGGGTACATATATATTCATTACTGAACCACTTGAAAGTAGATGGCATTATAATGTCCTTTTATTTCTAAATATTGAAACATTCTTTTTCCTAAGGAAAAGCTCCTACTCTTATACAATCAAGCTAAAATTACACACTTAATGCTAAAAGCAATCTAAGTTCATCAATTATCTCAACAGCACTCTTTAATCAGCATGTTTTCTGTGAATTATTGATAATAAATACAAAATTTTAAAATTTGAGCCTTTTGAGAAATAAGACAGACTTAATCAAATTTGAAAGAGAAATTGATCAAATTTCAATTGTCATCTCAGTAAATATATCATGCACGTAACACTAATTTCGGCTGTATGGTAGAATAAATGATTTAGCAACGTTAAATACTAAAGGTTGGTGGTGTAGTATATCAGAAAATTATGTTATCATATGTTTGAGGGTCTGGGTTAATCTTTAGAACTATAACAAGTTAAATTAGCTGATGTAAATATCTAAAATCTTCATGGTTATTTATTTATTTATTTGTTTGTTTGTTTGTTTATTTATTTTTGGTGTACGAATGCCCTTTTTAGGAAGTTTTGCTTTGGACCATAATCCAGGCATTGATGTAGCTCTCTGAACATCTGCCTGATTTTTTTTTTAAATAAAGTTTCATTGAGGCACAGGCAAACGCATTCTTTCAGTACCATCTATGACTGCTAGACAAAGCTGAATAGTTGTGACAAGAGACTGTATCCCACAAATCCTAGAATATTTCCTATCTGCCACTCAATAGAGCAAGTTTGCTGATCCTTGCTTTAGATACATGAGTAAGTCCACCCAAGACTAGCAGAATAGAGTCTCTAGCTGGTTCCACGCCAAATTCACAAACCATAAAATCATAATATGACACACAGTATTTTTACTAACCTAATTTTTGAATTTGTTGTTTTGGAGTTTGTTGCATAGTAAAAAATTAACTGGTACACTCTCAAAAAGGCTTCCCAAAGAGCTGTGGGAATATCACACAGAAGAAGGAAGCTACATGGAGTTCTAGAAGTCATGTGAAGATCACAAAAACAACAAGCACAACATTTTTGTCTTGAGCCTTTGACAATGCTTTATCAGAAGGAATTGATTTATTTTCATATATCTCTGCACACATTTATGAACTGAAAAAAGCAATTTGTCACAAGAATCATATATATGTCTCTACAGTTATCAACCTGTCAACATATATCAATCTCCCCCTATCTTTTTTCATTGGAGGAGATTGTAACCATATTAATAACTGGATGGCACATCAATAAGAGATAGTACAGAGTTTACAAATAGAGATCCTTAGGATATTAAATCTTGATAAAACTTCTATTAAAATCAGGACAACTCTGCTTTTCTTGATAACAAAAAATATTGACAGTGCCATTAAATTGTCTACCTCCCATCAGGATGCACTCAGCCCATAATTAAATAAAGGCATTTGTTTTGCAGTGATGGGGATGAGACATGCTAACTGAATGCTGAGATATATACTGGGGCAATTTGTGGGCTTTTAACTCCATGAGAAGAAAAAACAAAATTTAAAAATTTAACTCCTAAATAATATTGCATAATTTCAGCTGGGCAATTAAAATTATTAGTCTAGGAAAAGAAACTAGCTTTTTCAGTCTTCTAATTCCTAGCCCCTACATTCTAGACAATAGAATGGAGCTGTGGTGATAACATCACTTCATTAGGCTTGCACACAGCAGCTTATTTTCAATCAGTATGTCTGTTTTGAAAATGTTTTTGTAATGTCACAGAGATAGAGAGCTGATTTGGACACTTGCTTGGCAGGGACAAAGCCCTCGGTTCAATCTTCAATGTGTCAAAAGGAAAGCCTCAATAACTATATTTTGTGATTAATCAATTCACTAACTTGTTACAGCAAACCTTATCAAGATTTATGTGAGAAAATAAAAATCTGTGACCACATCCCATGTGTGAAGAGATTAAAGCCATCTTATAGAATGCATTATGGGGCATATAATTTTCTGGCATTCAGGCCACATAGAAATTACAACTCCTTACTATCTCATAAAAATTCCAAAAGTTAAAATTTCAAAAATATTAAGCCCTAGATTTCTATGGCCACTTTTTCCATGAAAATGTACGTTTCATATGATCACAACTTTTTGTTCTTTAATTAAACTGCAGATTAAGTTTTCTTTTCTTTCTCTGCTAGGTGCAAACTTATTCAATTTCTAATAAATGAACAGCCAGGGTTTTGCTGTTCTAATGAACTGAGGGTATTTGATATCACAAGACAATGTTTCACATGGTGTTTTTTTCAACTGCCATTTTAATGTTTAATGCTCACAAAAAAGGCGGGGGGAGAAATAGCATATTTTGGCCTCAAGAGACTTATCCCAGAACCCTTTTTCCCTATCTAAAGAGAAAATAAGAAATTTCATAGTTATGTAATCAGTCCTTGAAGAGTTATCAGGATAAATACATTGCACTCAAGTTAGGAAAAAATGACTCTGTGATAAAGTGTGAATGCTAATTTTAAACCTTAAAAATATCCAATCTTCGACACCATCACAGAATTCCATATTGCTTCTGCAGTTTCCATCATTACTTTCTAGATCATTTTGTTTGTTTGTTTGTTTGTTTATTTCAAAGACTCAGTTGTGTTTGAGTGAAAGATATTTTATTTTGAAAAAGAATATTCTCATATTGAATGTAAAGACTAGGAGACTATGGAGTACGCAGCTCTAAATGGGACATCTACACCATACGCCTTCCTTCATGACTCATTCATGGACAGTCATGAAAGCAAAGGTGGAATGATTGTAATTGCCAATCTGGGAATTGTCAGTCTGGGAAGAATAGGATGAAGCAGGGATTTCTTGACATGGTTGTCATTGCACCTAAGAATTCACAAAAGCTATAAGTGAATGCAAGAGACTTGGACAATATCAACCTAGCCACATTTCTAGGATGAGTATAGGAGGGGTCACAAAATTTCCTGTATAGTTGAGGATATTGGCAATTGATGGCTGCTGGCAGAGGAGAGTACATTTTCTTCATGAAAACACTCCCTGGTATGTTGCCCATGTTCCTGTAGACAGCTCTACACTCAGATACATGCTGGGAGCACTGAATGGATTTAATGGGTTTTATGAAGAGTACATGAAATTGGGAATGACAAAGGGTGGGCCCCAGGCATAGAAGAGTTGAAGGGTAGTGATGGATTTTGTTAAAAACATATTGTATACATGTTAAAAATTCCTAGACCATAAAAAGAACACCTAACTTATAAATTATTTCTGTGCCAAAACAAGTACCTATTTGAGGACTTAGCTTTTCACCCTTTGTCTTTTTTTTTAATCTTATAATTGCCTTTGTGAGAAAAGGTAAATAATAAAGCAAGAAGTAAGATAAAAATGAACATCAGCACCTGAAAAAGTAGACTTATCTTGACTTGACTGTGAGACACAAATCTTCTTGAGGTATACCTGAATGGGAGTCCACTTTCACAATGGCAGTGTGAAGCTTAGCATGCAACAGTGACACATTTTAGTTCTAGATGTGACATATCATTGTAGGGTAAAGGAAAAAAAAAACAGCTTTCCATATTGAAGTTGATGAGATTTATTATGTATAAAAATTTGATTTGGGATGTTTTGGCAAAGACATGCTCCATGAAGTATAACAGCCTTGTGTTTCCATTTGCAAAGTTAGCATGAAGTGCCTAGCCTTTGCATAATTAGACACAGTGGTTATAAAGATAGGGTTGTAGGAATGCTTAAACACATGTAGTCCAACATTGACATTTTGTGAGCAAAAGAAAGCTTCCATAAATCCAAGAACCATTTCAGGCACAGTAGTGATAATGTTCCTTTATGTTTCCCCTCTATTTGTTAAACAATTAGCTCAGCCTATATTCCTCTGTTGAGTCTGCTTTCCAACTTCTTTCCTTCCTCCTTTCCTTCTCTGGAATACATAGCAAGACTCTGTCTTAAAAATACAAAAAAGATCTGGAGCCTGAGAAGTGGCTTAGCAGATAAGAGCACTTCTACACTTCCAAAGGATCTAGGTTAAAATCTGAGCACTCACATAATGGCTTACAACTACCTGTAACTCCATTTCTAAGAGATCCAATGCCCTCTTCTGACCTCCATGGACACTATGTACAGACACCCATGTAGGCAAAACACTCAAATACATAAAATAAAACTTTTAAAAATTAAGTTTACATAATATTTTTATTTTTCTGTTTGCTTTTCAAAGATTTTAATGTGGAGTTTTTATACTAGCATCTAAAGCTATAGATAAAAACAATGTAATGTAATAGAGCATGATGGCATATGCCTATAATCTCAGCACTTAAGAAAGCTGAAGCAAGAGCAACGTACGTGTGGAGCCAGTTTGGGCTATTTAGAAAGACCCTATTTCAACAAAAAGCTTAAAGAAAGGACTTCGAATATTTTCACTACAAAATCAGCAAGTGCTTGAAATGATGGCAATATATAACTTAATTTAAACATCATGCAATACACATGTGTATAAAACATGATACTCCATTATTAATAAGTATATTTTTCCATTTTCGGTAAGTAAATAAATCAAGGAGAATTTCTCAAAATTTCAGCATCTTTAAGATAAGATACCATGGAAATGTCAGCTCTTTCCTGAGCAAGCATTTCTTTCCCTGTGTGAAGCCTGTTTTTTACAGTATGTAGTTATTAATTATTTTTATTTTATCTGTACACACACACACACACACACACACACACACACACACACACACACACTTCCTGGTGCATATAGAAGTCATGAGAGAATGTTGGATCCTCTGGAGCTGGAGATACATATAGTTGTGAGACCATGTGGGTAGTGGGAATTGAACCCTTGTTCTCTGTAACAGCAACAAGTTCTCTTAACCACTGCACTACCTCTTGAGCTCCAGCATCTATTTATTTATTTATTTATTTGGTGTGTGTGGATGTGTATTGGGGATAGGCAACATATATGAAGGTGAGAGCTTTGGTAAGCTGTCTTTCTCTTCTTACTATGTGGGTTCCAGAAATTGAATTTACATTGTCAGTCTTTGAATCAAGTACCTTTACCCTCTAAGCCATCTTGCTGGACCAGGAACACTCCTAAGACAGGTATTATCCATGTGAACTTAGCTAACACTGCAAAGTGATAAAAGCAAATATTTCCAATCCTCTTTCATGAAGGTTAAATGTTTTTGTGGCTATGTCCTTTCTCTACTCTTGAGTGAACATCATACTTTCTCTGCTCTTGACTGAACATTGTAAAAGGCACCTTTTATCTTGCAACTGTGAGCTTTAAAAAAGCCTGCTTATGCTCTTTCTTTCTCTTCTCTCTCTTCTCTCTCCCCTCTGTCTCTCTTTCTCCTCTTCTCTGCCCCCTCCCCTACCAGCTCAATAAACCTCTTACATGTGAAAAAAAAATCCTGCTTATTTGTTTCTTTCTGATTTCAAAATACTTCATATTTTCCATTTTTCCATCTTTGTTTTAGCACTGCCTGTTTCTGGTATAACAAATAACTGCAAACATGGGGACTAAAGACAAGTTCAGTCATCATAGTTCTGGAAAGCAAAAATTGGAAAGCAACCAAATAAGGTATGCATGGGAGTTTGGGAATGGACTATTCTTTTTTTTTTTTTTTTTTTTTTTTTTTTTTTTTTTTTTTTTTTTTTTTTTTTTTTTTTTTTTGATTTTTTAAAAATTTACATTTCAAATGTTATCCCATTTCCTGGTTTCCCCTCCAAAAAATACCCTCCCCCTATCCTATCCTCCCCTCCCCCAGCTTGCCAACCCACCCACTCCTGCTTCCTGGACCTGTCATTCCCCCACACTGGGGCATAGAGCCTTCATAGGACAAAGGACCTCTCGTCCCATTGATGTCTGACTAGGCCATCCTCTGCTGCATATTCAGCTGGAGCCACGAGACCCACCATGTGTGCTCTTTGGTTGGTGGTTTAGTCCCTGTGAGCTCTGGGCATATTGGCTATGTCATATTGTTCCTCCTATGGGGCTGCAAACCCCTTCAGCTCCTTGGGTCCTTTCTCTAGCTCCTTCATTAGGGATCCTATTCTCAGTCCAATAGATGGCTAAAAGCACCCACCTCTGTATTTGTGGGGCACTGGCAGAGCCTCTCAAGAGAGACCTATATCAGGCTCCTGTCAGAAAGCACTTGTTGGCATCCACAACAGTGTCTGGGTTTAGTGATTGTAAATACGATGGATCCCCCAGTTGAGTCAGTCTCTAGATGGTCATTCTTTCAGTCTCTACTGTACACTTTGTTTCTGTAACTCCTTCCATGGGAATCCACACTATAGTCTTCTTTCTTCTTGGGTTCCATGTGGTTTGTGAATTGTATCTTGGGTATTCCGAGCTTCTGGGCTTCCGGGCCAATATCCACTTATCAGTGAATGCGTATCATGTGTGTTCTCTTGTGATTGAGTTAACTCAATCAGGTTGATATACTCTAGATCCATCCATTTGCCTAAGAATTTCATAAATTCATTGTTTATAATAGTTGGGTAGTAAAATTGTTTTCGTTCACAGACTTGAGAAATGAGGCAAATTGTCTGCTTCTAAACTATGGGCAGACAATAGACAGACATTTCTTTCCATAAGGAGAAAGTGAAAGGATAAAAGAACGTTCTGATGGACATTCAAACCCTAGCAGGACAAACTCTGTCATATTTTAGGGCCTGAGAAAAACTTGCTTAGGCTCCATGTCATGAGCTTCCATTCTACTGCTACTTTGACCATATTGGCCCTGAGTGATGCTTCTGCCCTTAGGAAATCAAGAAGATACTTTCTGTCCAAGCTATTGCATCTGTGGCTGAATCCTCAAAGATAATCTTCCTCCATGAACTTCATCCCACTTTTGTCCTTTTCAGTCCATATGGGCAGTGTTTCTACTGATTTGAATGTTTGATGGAGGGACTGAGAGACTCACACTGAGAGAGAGGAAGAAGGAGAAGGAGAGGGAGAGAGATAGGGAGATAGAGAGAATATTAATAATACTCCAATTTTTATTTAACTGGAGATCATTGAGCCCCAAGGAAAGAAAGAAGAAAGCAGAAACAAAATGTGAAATAAAGAATAGAAGATTATTTTGAGAATGAAGTTATTACCTAGTGATATATATATATATATATATATATATATATATATATATATATATATATCTATCCTAATACTCCCCTGAAACAAAAGTGCAACTAATGAAGTGAGCTTAGGAAACGGCTAGATCCAAGCATCAGCAGTTACTTTTATACTTGGCTTATAAAAATATTTAAAATATCATTATTGCATAACACATATATAATAATTTTAACAAAATATTGCTAATATAAATTTAAGGTGAAATAAATGAAGACAAACATCATGTTCACTGATAAGAAAACTGAACATTATTAAGATGTCAGTTTCAGGTGAGTGGAGGAGCACATGCCTATTCCAAGCAATAAATAAGCTGCAGCAGGTAGGTTTCCTTATGAATGTGCTACAAAGTAAATTAAATCTCAAAATGACTATTTCTTGTAGAGTAAATTATAGATTTAATCATAATGGAAATAGTGATTTTTGGTTTTCATGAAAATAGATAAGTGGTTTCTAAAATTCACATTAAAATGTAATGGTCCCAGAATAGCCTAAATGATTTTGAAAAAATAAATAGCATAATGCCAAAGAATTACTAGTGACCTGAAGATTTACTATAAAGAATATGCTGTGTGGTATCAGTACAGTATAGAGATAAATATTTAGATCAATGGAATATAACACTTGCCTCTATATAATAAATTTATATTTGAAAACCCCACAAAATACATTTAGTAAAATACTTATAATAAATCATGCTTGAATCATGATATGAATGAAATAATGTGAATCACATCAAATATTTTATGCCAGTATAGTCCATGCCAAAGGTGTTATTTTGAGACTATTATTGTACTATCTAGCAGCCACAAGAGAAGTTGTAACATCACAGTACATGTTTCCTTTTTCAAACTTTTTATTTTTATTTTTTAAATTTTGTGAGTGTGTGTGTGTGTGAGAGAGAGAGAGAGAGAGAGAGAGAGACAGAGAGAGACAGAGAGAGAGACAGAGAGAGAAAGTGACAAAGAAACAGAGAGAGAGACAGAGAGTGTGTGTTCAGGTTTGTGTATGTAAGTGCAATGAGAGACTGATCCCTTGATGCTGGCATGGTAAGCTGCCAGACATGGGTTCTGGGAAGCAATCTCTGTTCCTATGCAAGAGCAGTACATTTTCTTAATCCTTGTGCCACGACTACAGTCCCACATGTTGAGATATTACAGAGGAAATTTATTTATAAAGGAAATACCATTTATACTGGGGAGAGAGGTAGGTTTCTAGATATCTAGGGAAACAAGTCTGGAAAAGAAGTTATATATATATATATATATATACATATATATACATATATATATATGTATATATGTGTGTGCATATAAATTATATACTACATGTATAACTACATACATATACTCTGATTGAATACTTAACTTCACTACATATATCTTCTGCATTGCCTGTGCTATTTGCTCCTCTCTGCCCTTTCCTTTGTTCAACTTATTTAACATCATTATCTCAACTTTATCTACTTCAGTTTTTCTTTCACTTTCAAGCCTATTCTTAACACCTTTGTAAGTCTTTGTTATATCCTTAACTCCTGAAAAGTTATTAGACAATCACACATATATCAAATCTAGAAAATGATGTGCAAAATACAGTTAAGTGGACTTCCACTATGTGAAGGCACACGAGAAAATTTTTCTGTGACAATTTTCTATACTTTTCTTCCCCAAGTCCTCCATCACAATCATCCAGCATATTCTTTTTATTTTTTACATTTTTTATTAGATGTTTTCTTCATTTACATTTCAAGTGCTATCCCATAAGTCCACTATACCCTCCCCCTGCCCTGCTCCCCTACCTACCCACTCCCACTTCTTGGCCCTGGAATTCCCTGTACTGGGGCATATAAAGATTGCTAGACCAAGGGCCTTTTTTCCCAATAATGGCCAACTAGGCCATCTTCTAATACATATCCAGCTAGAGACATGAGCTCTGGGGGTTCTGATTAGTTCATATTGTTGTTTCATCTATAGGGTTGCAGACCCCTACAGCTCTTGGGTACTCTCTCTAGCTCCTACATTGGGGACCCTGTGTTCTGCCCTATAGATGATTGTGAGCATCCACTTCTGTATTTGTCAGGGACTGAAAAAGCCTCACAGGAGACAGCTATATCAGGGTCCTTTCAGCAATATCCTGCTGGCGTATACAGTAGTGTCTGCATTTGGTGGCTGATTAAATGATGGACCACCCGGGTGGAGCATTCTCTGGATGGTCCATTTTTTCATTTTAGCTCCAAACTTTGTCTCTGCACCTCCTTCCATGTATATTTTATTCCCTATTATAGGGAAGAATGAAGTATCCACGTGTTGGTCTTTCTTGATTTTCTTGTGTTTTGGAAATTGTATCTTTGGTATTCTAGGTTTCCGGGCTAATAATCCACTTATCAGTGAGTGCATATTAAGTGACATCTTTTCTGATTGGCTTACTTCACTCAAGATGATATCCTTCAGATACATCCATTTGCCAAAGAATTTCAAAAATTCATTGTTTTTAATAGCGGAGTAGTACTCCATTGTGTAAATGTACCACATTTTCTGTATCCATTCCTCTGTTGAGGGATATCTGGGTTCTTTCCAGCTTCTGGCTATTATAAATAAGGCTGCTATGAACATAGTGTAGCATGTGTCCTTGTTACCAATTGGAACATCTTCTGGTAGATGGTATTGCTGATCTTTCGGTAGTACTATGTCCAGTTTTCTGAGAAACTGCCAGACTGACTTCCAGAGTGGTTGTACCTCCTTGCAATCCCACCAGCAATGAAGGAGTGTTCCTCTTTCTCCACATCCTCACCAGCATCTGCTGTCACCTGAATTTTTGATCTTAGCCATTCTGACTGGTGTGAGGTGGAATCTCAGGGTTGTTTTGATTTGCATTTCTGATGATTAAGGATTTTGAACATTTTTAAAGGTGCTTCTCAGCCCCTTGGCATTCTTCAGTTGAGAATTCTTTGTTTAGCTCTATACCCCATTTTTTAATGGGGTTATTTGAATTTCTGGAGTTCAGCTTCTTGAGCTCTTTGTAAATATTGGATATTAGCCTCCTATCAGATTTAGAATTGGTAAAAATACTTTCCCAATCTGTTGGTTGCCTTTTTGTCTTATTGGCAGTATCTTTTGCTCTACAGAAGCTTTGCAATTTTATGAGGTCCCATTTGTCAATTCTTGATCTTACAGCACAAGCCATTGCTGTTTTGTTTAGGAGTTTTACCCCTGTGCCCATATCTTCAAGGGTTTTCCCCACTTTCTCCCCTATGAATTTCATTGTCTCTGGTTTTATGGGGAGGTCTTTGATCCACTTAGACTTGAGTTTTGTACAGGAGATAGGAATGGATCAATTTGCATTCTTCTACATGTTGAACACCAGTTGTGCCAGCACCATTTGTTGAAAATGCTGTGTTTTTTTCCACTGGATAGTTTTAGCTCCCTTGTCAAAGATAAGGTGACCAAAGGTGTGTGGGTTCATTTCTGGGTCTTCAATTCTATTCCATTGGTCTACCTGTCTGTTGTTGTACCAGTACTATGCAGTTTTTATCACAATTGCTCTGTAGTACAGCTTGAGGTCAGGCATGGTGATTCCAGCAGAGGTCCATATATTGTTGAGGATAGCTTTTGCTATCCTAGGTTTTTTATTATTCCAGATGAATTTGCAAATTGCCCTTTCTGTCTCAGTGAATAATTGAGTTGGAATTTTGATGGGTATTGTATTGAATCTGTAGATTGCTTTCAGGAGAATAGCCATTTTGATTATATTAATCCTCCCAATCCATGAGCATGGGAGATCTTTCCATCTTCTGAGGTCTTCTTCATTTTCTTTCTTCAGAGAATTGAAGTTCTTATCATATAGATCTTTCATTTCCTTAGTTAAAGTCACACCAAGGTATTTTATATTATTTGTGACTATTATGAAGGATGTTGTTTCCCTAATTTCTTTCTCATCCTGTTCATCTTTTGTGTAGAGAAAGGCCACTGATTTGTTTGAGTTAATTTTATATCCAGCTACTTTGCTGAAGCTGTTTATCAGGTTTAGTCGTTCTCTGGTGGAATCTTTAGGGTCACTTTTATATACTATCATATCATCTGCAAATAGTGATATTTTGACTTCTTCCTTTCCAATTTGTATCCCCTTGATCTCCTTTCCTTGTCTAATTGCTCTGGCTAGGACTTCAAGTACTATATTGAATAGGTCGAGAGAAAGTGGACAACCTTGTCTAGTCCCTGATTTTAGTGGGATTTCTTCCAGCTTCTCTCCATTTACCTTGATGTTGGCTACTGGTTTGCTGTATATTGTTTTTATTATGTTTAGGTATGGGCCTTGAATTCCTATTCTATTCTGAAGTTTCATCTTCATTGGATAGAAAATTGGAATAAATGAAGCCATAGAAGATGCGTCTAGAGAAATAGCAAAGTCCTTCATATTGAGGTGTTTGAAGTAAACTATTGAAGTTAATATTTCCTAAAGCTTAGCTTTTAGGAACATACATTGACAAAATTTATATAGGTGTATTACAAGGAAAGGAATATAGATGTTGAAGTATGATCTCCCAGCAGTACTATGATTGGAAAAATAAAGTAAATGAGTAAATGGTCATAAATTTGAAGAGTATATAGTGACTACAAGTACATGTCCAATATAGATAAACATTAGAAAAGTACACATTTAAATGATAACAAGATAAAACTACCAACATATCAAAATGGTTAGATAAAAAAAAGTAGCCATAACAAAATGATCGGAAGAGATTAGACTTTGGGCCCAAGGGTTGCCCTTCTGAGTAAATCCCAGAGAAATAAAAATTTATACTGTTACAATAACCTACACACTACTGTTCACAGCCGCTTCATTTGTAGTAGCCAGAAGTGAAAGCTATCCAAATCAATTGTTTTGCATTTATACAGCTTTCTTAAAATAAGAGAGTGGTGGTGCTTGGGAAGATTAATATCTGTCATTTTTTAAGAATAAAGGAAGAAAATGGAAATGGCAATAAAGAGATCACAGGAAGATGCTTTGTCATGATGGAATCATTTGTTATGTGTAGTCTGATGGTGGTTATAGGAATGTACACATGAGATAAAACTGTACAAGTCTTCTACAAATACAAACATTCCATTCATGTATAACCACAAATTTATATAAGATTGGAGAAATCTGGGCTAGGGACATATGCAGCTTAGTAGCAGAGTAATTACCTGCTATAAATGAAGACCTGCTGATCTAATGCCTTGCACAGCAGAACAAAGAAATTGAATGTATAGACAACAGAGTAAGTGATATAAATTGCACCAAAATTATTTAATTTATAAATATATGAGTGTGTATGCATATTCATTGTGCATGTGTGTAAAATATTGCATTTAGAAACTAGGGTCTTATGAATATGGAAAATGCTCTATCACTGACATACCTTCAACTTGATGCTGTACTCTAATTGTGCAAGATATCACTACTAGGCAAAACACAAGATTTGCATGTGCACTAAAGAAAAATACTTCTTGTAAAAATATAATTAACTTTTAAAAAGTTAATTCTTTTAAGGTGTTTTATTTTAGATTATGTATATTGTAGAGCTATGCACACATGATTGCATGTTCTTCAGTGGTAAGAAACACAAGCTCCCCATGGAACTGGAATTACAAGCATTTGTGAATCACTCAAACGGGGACTGGACTGGAACACAGGTCTTCGAAAAGAGCAGGAAACACTCATCAATACTCAGCAGTACATTATCTCCAACCCCAAAAGGTTAAATTTGCCTCCTCTTCCTTCTTCCCCTTCCCTGTCTCCTTCCTCCCTCTTCTCCTCTTCCTCCTCCTCCTCCTCCTCCTCCCCCTCCTCCCTTTAGAAGTATCAGTGTTACTGTATAGTGCTGACTGGCCTGGAACTTGTTATGTAGAGTAAGCTGTAGTTATCTCCCTTTCTCTGTCTCTCAAGTGCTGCAATTAAATGTGTGCACACATAAACAAATTAAAACTTTTAAAATTTATAATATAGTGTCCTATTAAAGTAATTTGACAAATCCATCCACTGGAATCATAACAAGACACAAATTTAAAAGTTCACATATTTCCTGGTACCCATATTAAAAACATAAAAAGAAGGTACAATCCACGTTACATTTGACATATTTCAGCACTCGAAAAGTCTTTTTTTCAATATATAATAAACATAAACTGTTTTCAGTAATAAATTATATAATCTTTTTCCATAACAAGTTTTCAAACTCTACTTTGTATTTTATGCATATACTATATCTTAGATAGAGCTAGCTACTACATTTCAAGTGTTCAGTAGCTACGTTTGACTAATGTTTAATATACATGACAAAGTGAACCAGAGGGATGAAGAGAAATTGTTATCCAAATCGTAAGAATCAGGAACTACAAAGCACAATGTAAATGTTCTGAGTGTATTTGGGAGGAAACATTAACATAAACAATGTTTAATAGGTAAAATTTGAAATCAATGAATATATGTAGCAAAATGGTAAACAGAGAGTCAATATTTAGTACAAAGAATTGTTACAACTGAACAAGCAGAGTGGTTAAAGGGCATAAATAAATAATTGACAAAAGGTCAAATTCAAAGTCTAACAAATATTTCAAACACAGAACCTAGAATTAGTGGTATGAATTAAGGTTTTACTTCATACCTATGAAATTACCCAAAATTGAAATAAAGCAGTTTTGCTGGCACTAACTCAAAGGAAAAGAATATCATACAAATTATTAAAGTTGAGGTCTCAAAAGATTGCTTAGCTTGGGCTACAGTGTGAGACTCTCAAAAACAATAAAAATATATATCTAGCCACCTGAGAGTTAGAATACATATTAATAAAATTTTATTTGAAAATTTCTATCCTTCACAGCCACACTTTAAAGAGCCTTTTGAATTTGATGCTGATGCTCACAGGAGTCTTTTGTTTTGAGAGATTCAAACTAAATAAAGGAGGTATTATTCTCCTCTCAGAAGGATTTCAGGATCATGTAGTTCATAACTTCTGATCTTATTGCCAAAAATTATCAGAAACAGAATCTATGAAATCCACTCTTTGTTCTATGTATACCCTTTCTTGCTTTGTCTCAGATGCAAACATCTGACCAATGAAGGAAATACTTGTTGAGATGGTAGTCAGCATTAGATATTCTATGCTTGTTACTGAAACAACTGGGTGATAATGTGGTGAAACTTCTCTAAGATAATTTTTGTTGCAATTACCTTGAAAACTCCAAATAAACAAGCTTTGTATTCCACTGAGAATTAAAATAAACTGCTTTTTTTTTCCTTCTGAGAGTAACCAACCAATATCTGATTTGACTGAAGGCCCACTCCACAAGAGAGAACCAATACCTGATATTGCTCGATACTGCTTGTATGACTAAGAACCAAAGACTATATAGAACAGAGACTTAGGGTAAAACCAAACAAAAAGAATGATAAAATGACTTCTAATGATACTATGCTCTACTTATGTATCAGCTTCCTGCTGCAGCAGATGGGAAGAAATAGAGAGACCCACAGCCAGACATTATGCAGAGAGAGAAGGTATGGGTGGGGAGACCTTGAATCACAGAGCTCTAAATGGTATATGTTCATCAAAACCATCAAGGTTCAGTGAATCCCATAGAAGATGAGGTAGAAAGAGTGTAAGAGCCAGAGGAGATGAAGAATTCCAAGAAAATAAGACCCTTTCAATCAACATGAGCAAAGTTCATAAGAACTCACAGAAACTGAAGCAGTATGCTTGGGACCTACACAGGTCTGCAACAGGTCCTCTGTGCTTATATTATAACGCTTTAGTTTAGTGGGTTTTTTTATTAGATATTTTCTTCATTTACATTTCAAATGATATCCTGAAAGTCCCCTATACCCTTCCTCTGCCCTGTTCCCCAACCCACCCACTCCTGCTTCCTGGCACTGGCATTCCCCTGTGTTGGGGCATATAACCTTCCCAAGACCAAGGGCCTCTCCTCCCATTGATGTCCTATTAGGCCACCCTCTGATACATATGCAATTAGAGACACAAGCTCTGGGGGGTACTCATTAGTTCATATTGTTGTTGCATATGCCAGCAAGATTTTGCTGACAGGACCCTGATATAGCTATCTCTTGTGAGAGGCTATGCCAGTGCCTGGAAAATACAGAAGTGGGTGCTCACATTCATCTATTGGATGGAACACAGGGCCCCCAATGAAGGAGCTAGAGAAAGTACCCAAGGACCTAAAGGGGTCTGCAACCCTATAGTTTAGTGTTTTTAAAGGACTCCTGAATATGTGAACAAGTGGATCTCTGATTCTTGTGACTTCTCTCAGGGGACTTTTCTTTCTGTTGGTTTCCCTTGTCCAACTTGTTAATTGAGTGTGATGGTTTTGTTTTATCTCATTACATTTTATGTTGTTAAAAAAGAACTTGATTTTTCTCAGGATACTCGCAAAGCTCTGCCATAGTCTGTTTGTTAAACAGAGGTTCCAGATGCCTAGTACCTGGAAACTGAACGGCTTTTGCCAACACAAGAACCACTCTTGCCAAATGAGAGGTAGTATCATGAATCAACAGATTGTTTAAATACTGAGAAATATACAGATGTATTTATATCTGAAGCATACACAAGTCTGCATAGAAGTTGGTCTTTACTCTGCAAACTCAAGTGAGTAGAGAAATAAAATCAATAGGCTTCAGGAGAACCAAGGCTCTTTGAAGTGGTTATGAACTAGAAGGACTGTCATATTCTAATGGAAATGAGAGGAAAATATGAGCGGTTATTACTTATGTATCATTTAGATACAGTTTTAATTTTTTAACTTGATGGATATATGTTGCTGTTTGAAGCTGACATTCATTATTTGAATCTCTGTGGCAGGAGATTTGTCTACCACTCAGATTGGATAAGGTGACAGGGAAGCCATCCCTGCATGCAGCAAGGCAGTGTGAAGAAAGTCTCCATTGCCTCCTGCTTAATTTTGTCCTGAACCCAATACTCACCTACCAAAAAAAAAAAAAAAAAAAAAAATTAAGTCTTACCAAATATCCCTCTCCCTTTTTAGGTAGCTAAACAATGTGACCACATCTGCCTTGGTTCAGAGTTTCTCTGCCCTTCAACAAGAAGACAGAAATTTGCTAGGTTCTCTCTCTCTCTCTCTCTCTCTCTCTCTCTCTCTCTTTATCTCTCTCTCTTTTTTTCTCTTTATTAGATATTTTCTTCATTTACATTTCTCATAATATCCAGAAATTTTCCCTCACCCTCCCGCATCCCCGCCCTGCTCCCCTAACCACCCCCTCCCACGTAATGGCCCTGGCATTCCCCTGTACTGGGGGATATAGAGTCTGTATGACCAAGGGGCCTCTCCTCCCAATGATGGCCAACTAGGCCATCTTCTTCCATATATGCAGCTAGAGACATGAGCGCAGGGGGAACTAGTTAATTCATGTTATTCTTCCACCTAGATGGTTGAAGACCCCTTCCGCTCCTTGGGTACTTTCTCTAGCTCCTACCTTGGGAGTCCTGTGTTCCAACTAATAGCTGACTGTGAGCATCCACTTCTGTGTTTACCAGGCCCTGGTATAGCCTCCCACAAGACAGCTATATCAGTTCCCTTTCAGCATTATCTTGCTGGCATATGCTATAGTGTTTATTTTGGTGGCTGATTATGGGAGGGATCCCTGGCAGCCGCCATCTCTGTTTGGTCCATCCTTTTGATTCAGCTTCACACATGATCTCTGTAACTCCTTCAGTGTGTGCTTTGTTCTTAATTCTAGGAAGGGGCAAAGAGACCACATTTTGAACTTCATTCTTCTTCAGATTCATGTGTTTAGTAAGTTGTACCTTGGGTAGTCTAGGCTTCTGGGCTAGTATCCACATACCAGTGAGTACATGTTATGTGAGTTCTTTTGTGATTGGGTTACCTCACTCAGGATGACACCCTCCAGATCCATCCATTTGCCTAGGAATTTCATACATTCATTGTCTCTAATAGCTGAGTAGTACTCCATTGTGTAAATGTACCAAATTTTTTGTATCCATTCCTCTGTTGAGGGACATCTGGGTTCTTTCCAGCTTCTGGCTATTATGAATAAGGCTGCTATGAACATAGTGGAACATGTGTCCTTATAACCAGATGGAAACTCTTCTGGATATATGCCAAGTAGAGGTATTGC
>LR753339.1:46138-90728 GCA_902729485.2 Mus minutoides | reverse complement strand
TGGATTTCCTGGATATTTTGTGTTAGAATCTTTTTGCATTTAGCATTTTCTTTGATTGTCTTGTCTATGCTCCCTATAGAATCTTCTGTGCCTGAGATTCTCTCTTCCATCTCTTGCATTCTGTTGCTGATGCTCATATCTATGGTTCCTGATTTTTTTCCTATGGTTTCTATCTCCAGGGTTATCTCCTTTTGGTTTTGCTTGATTGTTTCTACTTCCATTTTTAGGTCCTGGATGGTTTTGTTCCATTCCATCACCTGTTTGGAATTGTTTTCCTGTAACTCTCTACGTATTTCCTCTTTAAATGCTTTTAGTTGTTTATCTGTGTTTTCCTGTACCTCTCTTAGTTTTTCCTCTTTAAATGCTTCTACTTGTTTATCTGCGTTTTCCTGTAATTCCTTCTTGTAGTCCTCCATCATCATCATGAAGAGTGACTTTATATCCATGTCCTGTTTTTCTGGTGTGCTGTTGTATCTAGGACTTGATGGGGTGGGTGAATTTGGATCTGGTGATGCCAAGTACCCTTGGATTCTGTTGTTTCTGTTCTTGCTCTTACCTCCTGCCATCTCTAACCAAGGAGACCTGATGTTGGTGCAGGCCAGAAGGGAGAGTCTGAAATGGTCTGGGCCTTTATCTCTGTCCTGGCTGGTGACTCAGGTCGCATGGGATTGGGCAGGAACAGATGCTGCCTTCAGCTTTTCACCTCTGGTCCCAAGACAGCCTGTGGTCCCAACAGCCTGGGGAGTCCAGGGGAGAGTGCGCAGAGCCTGTGCCAGAGCCCTGGTCTGGTGCAGGTGCACTGAGCCCAACCGGAAGGGGAAGGGAGAGTCTGTCCTCAGCTGGGCCCTTAACTAGGTCCTGGCTGTTGACTGAGGCCGCGCGTGATTGGGCAGGAACAAATGCTGCCTTCAGCTGCTCACCTGTGGTCCCAAGACAGCCTGTGGTCCCAACAGCCTGGGGAGTCCAGGGGAGAGTGCGTAGAGCCTGTGCCTGAGCCCTGGGCTGGTGCGGGTGCACAGGGCCCGACCGGAAGGGGAAGGGAGAGTCTGTCCTCTGCTGGGCCCTTAACTAGGTCCTGGCTGTTGACTGAGGCCGCTTGGGATTGGGCAGGAACAGATGCTGCCTTCAGCTGCTCACCTGTGGTCCCAAGACAGCCTGTGGTCCCAACAGCCTGTGATCCCTAGACAGCCTGTGGTCCCAACAGCCTGGGGAGTCCAGGGGAGAGTGCATAGAGCCTGTGCCAGAGCCCTGGGCTGGTGCGGGTGCATGGGGCCCGACCCGGAAGGGGAAGGGCTCTCTCTCTCTCTCTCTCTTGATCAGCAGTTTGCTTAAGCTTGTTGATGAGTCTGAAATAGCACTCACCCTGACTTCCACAGTCTAGAACTCCCCAGATCCCACTGAGTTCCCTGTCACCATGATCAGTCTGAAACACAAGTTCCTTCTCTACCTTAAAGTTACTTCATCTAATTATTTATTGAATATTTAAATTATTCTCTTGATTCTATATTTATTACTGTGCTTATTTTGAAATATTTTAATGTCTTTTACAAATGTATACATGTATCCAATGTGCTGTGATCACATTCATTCCCTGTTACCCTCCTCTACCCCTCCCACTTACTCTGAACCCCCTCTTTCCAAGAAGTCTCTTCTACTTGCATGTGTTTTCTTTTGTGGTTTTGGTGAACTATGGAGTGTTACTAGGGTTGCTTCCATGAACATGAATGTCAGGTTATTTACTGAAGCATGGCCAACTTACCAGTCACAATAACACTGAAGAGAATGATACTCCCATGGTCAGTATGTATTTATACTAATAAAACAATGATTTCTTTATGTTCAGGATACATTTTAAATACATTCTCCCAATGACCATGGTTCAACATGACTGTGTCTCTTTTGCAATGCCATCTACCATAATCCTCAGGCTTTTTTCCTTTTGGAGCCACTGAGACATCCTGGATGTTGAACTGTGTTAAAACACTGTACCCTACTCACAGAAGGCTATGTCTGCTGCAAATTCACTTTCTTCACATAGCAAACACCTACATATTTAATAAAAAGAACTTTTAACTGGAACATCTTTCAAATTATGATATACATTTAGTTGTTGGCCATCCACGGGATTGAACACAGAGCTTTGTGAATGCTAAGTAAGCAGTGTAGGACTCAGTTATATCTCAGTCCTTAATTTTTTTTTGTCAAAGAATGATCTTGCTGGTCATGGCAGTACATGTTTGTAATCTTATCACTTGGAATGTGAAGGCAGGAAGATCAAGAAATCAAGATTGCCTAGGAAGTTCAATGTCAGCCTGAGTTACAATTCTCTCACTTTCAAAAAAACATGCAGTACAGCTAAGTTGTTTAGACTAATCTTGAACTTGGGGGTTACTGCTTCAGCTTCTTGGATAACTGGTAGGACAGGAAAGAGATGCATGCCACAATGCTCAGACTCAGAGACTTGATTTGTAAACAGCAGACACTATTTAATCCTAGTTTGAGAAGTCTTAAAGAGTGAGTGTACAGAAAGAGCCTGAAATTAGGAACTAAAAAAAACTACTAAAACTTCTATGACTCCCGATAGCTTATTTCTTCTTCTTCTTCTTCTTCTTCTTCTTCTTCTTCTTCTTCTTCTTCTTCTTCTTCTTCTTCTTCTTCTTCTTCTTTTTTGGTTTTTGAGACAGGGTTTCTCTGATAGCCCTGGCTGTCCTGGAACTCACTTTGTAGACCAGGCTGGCCTCAAACTCAGAAATCCACCTGCCTCTGCCTCCCGAGTGCTGGGATTAAAGGCGTGCGCCACTACACCCGGCTAGATTCTTGCTTCTTAATCCCTGACTTCCCCATTTCCTTTTTGCACTTATTCTTCCTAGTGATTTTGGTCACCATAAAACATAAAATACATGTAATTCTAAATCCTTATTTATCCAAGGATAAATGAGTTAAAAAAAATTAAGCAGCTCAATGTAATTTTGTATAAATTAACTGAATTGATGCTTGTAAAAATAAAAAGCCTAGCACATTTATTGGCATGCAATGAAGGCTAATTATTGAATGATTAGGCAAAAGGGTAATTGAGCACCAAAGCTCTGAATATGTTCCTGCCAAGTCCAAAGACACTAGAAGAATTCCATATCAAATTAAGCAAACAACAAAAGTCAATCAAGCAAGACATATTTATGAGATACCCTGGGAAGAAAATCTAAAACTCAATGACCCTAGTTTAGATTTGGAAAAATGTTGTCCCTTTCTAAAATGGAAGAAAGATGATTTGTGAAAAACTAGAGAATGACGTCCTTTCTGAAAATGCTCAACCAAACTCTAATATAGATAAACAGCTGCTGTTCAAGATGTAACTAAAGATATCATAGGCATTGAGAGACACCCAAAACAGGGCAAGCTTTGTCTCTTTTCTTGATAATGTCCATGACTGAGGAGCAGGTTGTTTCACAAAGCATTTCATTATATCTTTGCAGCAAAACTGTTAAATCAATAGAAAATCTTTCTTTCTTTCTTTCGTTCTTTCTTTCTTTCTTTCTTTCTTTCTTTCTTTCTTTCTTTCTTTTTGCTTTTCTTATTATGGTCTGAAGTTTAGTTTACTTTTTAATGAAACAATTTAGTTTGCATATAAAATTGGTTTAATTATGACATTTTCATGCATAAATATTGTGCACTGCTCCTTAGACAAGGTTTACACTAAAGTAGAAACAAAAATTTAATACTAGTCTGCAATTTTACAGGTTACAAATATCATAATATGGATGGAGAGATGGCTCAGTGGTTAAGAGCACTCACTGCTTCTCTTAAGGTCCTGAGTTCAATTCCCAGCAACCACATAGTGGCTCCCAACCATCTGTAATGGGACCTGATACCCTTTTCTGATATAACTGAAGGCAGCTACAGTGTACTCGTATAAATAAAATAAATCTTTACAAAAAGAAAATTTAAAAAATATCATAATGGTCCCGCCTACCCTTTTAAAATTAAAATATAGGCATTGTAGTGGATCTCTGTGAATTCAAGGCCAGCCTGGTCTACATAGTAATTTCGAGGCCATCTGGAACTATAGAGACTTGGCCTGTTAGGGAAAAAAACAAACAAACAACAAAGCAGAGGGCATTGTATACCTTTAAATTTGTGAAACAAATGTAGAAGGAAAGATGATAAGCCTATGTTATTATAGGGTAATCAAAGACTTTGTAGATTATAAGGATAACACACGCTAAATAGCTGAGAAGGAGATTAAGTAAAAATGGAAATTAGAAACTAAGTAAGAATTGGCCAGTAAAGAACTCCAGGCCTAAAAGCCTTGATATATGATCCACTTTACTCTGGGAAAGAGTTTTGGCCTACATGCTTGTGGTTTCTGAGATCCTAGAAAAATACAACCAGGGCAGAACACAAGTACAGCAAAGAGAATGTATATACATTCCAGTGCTTGGGCAGGAAGCCCTTTGAGGGGTAGAGCTCACAAAACACCAATGCCCGGTCGGTACCAGGACAAAGGTCTTGAGATCTCACAAGCTTAAGGCTAATGGGAAGGGTTGCTACTGATAGCAATAAAACTGCCATAATTTAAGCTGAATAGCATGATCATGACTGGCTGGCAAAAAGCTGTCTTATTCACCTTATTTTTACTTTAAGGAAGTGTAATCATAAGGGCTATGAGGTTGTACGAAAATGAATAGGTAAAAATCGACTTCCCTTTATTGCCCAATTGGGCAGGCCTGTATCAAATGGGCATATTTATCCTTATCTTCTTAATGTAGTAGGAACTAAAAACCAAATGGATTGTTTGCTTATTTAATTTTGGGAGAGGTATAATTTAAAGGAAACAGCCTTAATACATTCATACTTATGCAGGAAAAGAAACTGTAAAACAGTGTTTCTTTTTCATCTAACGAGTAGATCTAACCTTCATCTTACTAGCATTTTTTCCTTTTTCTTTTCTTTATTTTTGTTTTTTCTTTTATGTGAGGTGTAAGTTCTGGAGAGTGAGGGTTCTTTTCATTCTTTTCACTGGAAGAACATTTTAACAGAATGAGGGCCTGAGATAAGATGAGCGAAAAACAAGGATTTTTTTTTTCCAAGATCCTGAGAATTCTCAGGTAAGCACTTGAACAGATTTTCCAGTGACTCTGGCATCTTTCCTGGGAACTTTCTGTAAACACTCGCAAGGGCTTTGTGCTGAGGAGCAAGGGACCTTAGGCCTTGGTTACTCATCAGCTCAAAGACTTGGGAAAACTCACCTTCTCCAAGTCTGAATTTAGTTGTCAAGTAACAGCTCTGAACAAGTGAAGGGCACTCTTGACTCCTGGCTGGGTACTTGCTCACAAAGATGAATGTCATAAAAATGAGTTCAGTTCTCGATAGACTGTTTAATGGCTTGCAATTGTGGTTTTTTTTTTTCTCCAAACACCAACTATTGAACATTTTATCATTGTTTCAACAGTACCACTGGATTGAGCAATGTGTAGTACATTTTCCCCTAAAGTCACATAACAAGCCTATCTTTATACACCAAGGGCAAACTTCTCCATTTTGAACTTTGATGCCTTGTGGAGAAGGCAATCTGATTTCGTAAAGCTCTTTACAACTGCCCTGTGCACTCACCCACTGTCAGTATATCAAGTAAACTCAGTTCTTAGAACGTCTTTCTTTTCTCTTGTCACCTGAGAAAAAGAAAGGGTGCTGACAAATTTTTTTGGGGGGCTGGTAGTTTTGGCACTTAACCGGCTACATATATAGATGTCCTTCAGTGTCCATGGCAAATTACTTTGCTGATGCCCTTGAAAAACCCACCCATGCTCAAGCTCCTATTGTATTTCAATACCATAGTGAGATGCACTCCCACAATATCCATTACATCTTTTCTAGATTGTGTGTAGTGTACCCACGGAAAGTAAAACAATAAACAAATGACTGTTATTATGTGAGGAATAATGGCAAGAAAAGTCAGCATGTACTAGGTTCAGGCAGGTTTTCTCAAATATTTTTGGTTCTCAGCTGTTTGCATCCAGGGATATGGGAGTTAGGTATAGGCAGAGGTCAGGCTGATTGTATAATCCTATATAATTCAGGTTAACTAATATTTACCTAACATACTTTGTATTGGAAATACAAAAGTCATGCTCATCAGGATGCAGAAACATAGAGGCTATCGGTGCTCAACAGTGTAAAGATAACTTCACACAAACATATGATGCATAAAGCAGGGGTGTTTAGCAGAGGGCATCCAGGACAACATGGGACTTTCTGGGAGGCTTTACAAAGAGTGACACATACTAGTAAAGAGGTTGTCATAAGCTCTTTAATTTTCTATGCAAAACATATCAGACTAGGTTATTTATAAAGAATATGAGGGCAGTTGACCCATTCTGGAGGCTGGCAGGCCAGAGCATAGGTTAAACATCTATTTAACATCTGATCTGATGAGGGTCTTATTGCTGCAGTATAACATAGTCAGTGAGACAGAGCAAACATGTTAGGTTGGGTTCCTTTCTCTTCTTATAAAGCCACCATTCTGATTGTAGGAGTTCCACTTTGAAGAGCTTATTTAATCCAAATCACTTCTTAAGGGCCCCATTTGCAATGAACAAATGAATTTTGGGATCATGTTTGTAACATATGATATTGGACAAACACATGAAAACTAGCAGGTGGTTGGGTGCAGAACACATGCAAACCATAGCAGATGGTTAGGTGCAGGACATGGTGTAGACAAGTTTGAATGTCATGTGAACAGTGAAAATATTAGTGTGAGCATGTCCTTGGTATTACCTAAAACATACACACAAATGTACTCATTGCTTCCCTGAAATTAAAATTGGAAATCTTGTATTTTTGCTTGCTAAATCTGATAACCCTAATTATATTTGTGTGTGTGTGTGTGTGTGTGTGTGTGTGTGTGTGTGTGTGTGTGTGTGCGTGTGTGCGTGTGTAAGTGGGAGATCAATATACAGCCTCTTTCACAATCACTCTCCATCATATTTTCTTTGAGACTGGTTATCTTAGTGGATTGGGAGCTCACTGATTCAGCTAGACTGGCTAGCTGGAAAGTTCTAAGGATTCTCCTGCCTCTACATCCCCACACTGGAATTATAGGTTTAGGTTCCCATACCTGGCTTTTGAAATGGGCACTGGGGATCTGGACTCCAGTCTTCTTACGAAAAAGTACTTCACCCACTGAGCCATTTCTCTAACATCTTAAACAATTATGATTCTAGATAAAGGGCCTGCATTTATTAAAAGCACATAAATGAGAACAGCCAGGTGTGTGGCATCACAAGAGAGCGAGATATAAGGCAGAAACGTGGCTTAGAGCTCAGCGTGGAGAGGACTGTTAATAGGTATGCTCTGCTAAGAACTGTAGAGATAATTCTATCCAGCAAACTTATGAGACTACAAGGTTGGAGGAAAATTATTTACTTTATAGATCCATAATGTGCAGACATTTATAGCAAGAGCCTATGTTTTCTGAATGCTTCTATGTCAATTGCTTCTGATTAGGCAATGCGTGGCTCTGATTTCTACTTTGTTCTTCTTCCAGCAACTACACAACAGTAGATTTAAGAAATAATATTCTAGTAGCAAATGTGTTTGAAAACTCAGTTAACCTTCTCCTGGATATGTATAGAGTCCAGATCAAGTCCCACCTTATAAACCTGCTACCCTAGTTTAGTCTGGCTATATGCTCACTGTCTCTGCTCTTTGCTACAAGACATAACCAGGATCATTCACTTCTGTTTTATAAATTCTGCTGTACCTAGTCCTTTAAGACTTGAATATTGGGCTAGGAGGGGTAAGTTAGTGATAGAGAACTTGCCTAATACATTCAATATCTAGAAAAAAAAGTGAGAGTGGCAGAACAGAGAAAGACAAACGGGCCTCTAGCCATGGATACTGCTTTAACACCATCCCCACCCCCAAAGGACTAGGCCTCCTCCCTGAAACTGAAACACATAATTCTTTTTCTAGCTAGTGTGACTCTTGCTAGCCATAGTGATCCTGAGCAACACCCATATGAGCTCTCTGTTTCTCCTATATGGCTGTCCTTTAGAAAGCTTTACCTCTTTTGAGAGATATGACAATCTACTTGTTCTTTTTCATATTTCTCCTATTCTGAAAGGATTTCCACTAGGGCTGAAGAGTGAGTAACTTGTTTGTTGCAAAAACATGAAGACTGGGTTTGGATCCCTAGCATTCCTATAAAAATTTGGGCAAAGGAGACTTCACCTATAATCTCAGTATTTGGAGGCAGGAGAACGCCTTTGGCTTGCTGGCTAGCCAGGCTAGCTGAATCAGTGAGCTTTGAGTTCAGAGAAATACTGTGTCTCAAATGAAAAACATTAACTTTAGAGTGACTAAAGATGACATATGACATGGGTCTCTGGCTTCCACATGCACATAAGCCCACCTGTACATATATGCAACACATTTACATTGTCAGGACTCCCAATCCTATAGGACAAGGTTCATGGCCATCATGACCACTAAGCCCTCTCAGATTCAGCTCCCTTCTCCATTCCCAGCCTCAAATTTTAAACATCCCTTGATGTTACTTCATTGCTTAACTTTTCCTAAGGCAGGTACTTGGCAGCTTATTTGTGTCATAGCTTCTTCTTATAATGGACAGACATCCCTGAATAATGTGCTCTACTTCCATTAAAGTGACTTACTATTTTCTACAAACACACCTCTTAGCATTAATCTATTCATGGCTTACTGTATTACAATTATTTCATCTCTATGTTTTCTGTTAGAGTACAAAAATCATGTCTTATTCAAAGTAAGATCATCAGAGTGCTTGGAAGTAGATCAGATCTCAGTGCACCTTTACTGCATAATCATATATGTAAATGAAGAGCTGGATGAACAGCCATGCACCACTGGCATCCTTACTACATAAGAAACACACAGGAATAGTACGTGGAGCAGGGATGTTTATATATGTTTTCTTATTTGCTTCTTTAAGTTGATTTATCAGACATTAATCACAAGGTGGACATTTTTCCATTTTGATTGTCCAAGATATAAATGTGACCCAAGTTCAGACAATGATTATGCATGAATTTAAATTCATGAATTTGAGTGTGTCACAAGTGAAGTTCAGGCTTCATTTTGGCAATGCAATTGATGACTGATAGTCCTCAGAGGTGACACCCTAGGAGTAATTTCTTTCTGCATGATTATAGTAATCTTGTTTTGACACAGGGTTTTACACTGTAACCCAGGCTAGCCTCCACCTTGTGACAGTTCTGTTGCTTTAGCTTTCAAATGCTAAGATTACAGGCATGAATCATCATGCTTGATTTGGACTGCTGTAATCCTTAGTGCTGTAAAATTTTATTTACTTCCTAGCAGCACTGTGGTTGTATAGGGGTCACAAGAACAGTTATGGCTCATAAGTCAGGCTGGAAGTAAGGCATCTACTCCATACATAAGAATCAAATTGAATGGGAGAGACATTCCAGAGCATTCTTTTTCTTCTGGCAATGTTTGAAACAGCACATTCTTTATCAGCCAAGAGTCCTTCATTACTTCATAGAGAAGAGTCCTCTCCTACCCCAAGGCAGACATGCAGCTTGAGCAAGACATTGGTTTGTATTGATTTAAATGGCTTGCAGATAGCTGACTTCGTGCTGCTGTAATTCTAGTTCTTGTTTGCTCACTAGCCTAGAAGACTTAAGCCTTCTTGTGACAACTCACATCTTTGTCATGTGACCTTGCAACAGACAGAGGTGACATTATTCCTTCACCAGCAGCAGAAGGTACTCACAATGAATGGCTTAACTTCATCTGTAGGAGAATCATTTTCACTTCAAAGGTGCTTTCTGACTTTTAGTTCATGAAGAGAAAGCACAGAGATCTCAATACCTTGTCTTGGTCACTAAGTGACCTCTGGATTATAGATGTCAGTTTCAGCACTGGAAGCCTGTTCCTCTAAAGTTAATGTTAGTGTTAAGTAAGAAATGTCATGTGAAAATATTCTGGAACTTTAATAAAGCTGGGCAAATGAGGTGCTTCAGACTTGTCCTAGGCTGGAGCTGAGCCAGTCCAGATCATGAGGAATTGAAGGAGAAACATTACAATAACATGTGAGACCAAATTACATGATTAGGCAGAGCAAGTCACTGCAGCCACTAAGTAAACATGAAAGGCCATTAGTCACCTTGGAAATTGAGAAGCCCTGAGTTCAGCTATACTGTCAGTGGCATTTAGGCCCATAGCACATTAGAAGATTACCTGCCTATCCTAGATTTCACTGGCATATGGCAAGAATTTATAGCAGTACCTGACAAAAACATTACCACAAATACCTCATATCTTCCTGGCTCACCTCTTATCATTGAAGTGTCAACCAATAACCTCATGGAACTTTGCACTGCATCTGGACTTTCTACTCTCTGCTCCAGAGTTCCCTGACACCTCTGCTTAGGACCTGAGGAAACTCTCTTGCCAGTCATAGATGTGTCAGCTGGAAGTGTAGGACAGTGAGTAAACATGTAGCAACTGGAACTTGGAGTCAGTGGATGAGTGATTCTCTTTCTGCACCATGGATGGGTAATAGTGAGATGTGTGCCATACAATCCCCTGTCCTGAAGACTCCAGTTGTATTATCTTTCTTCATGCTTTCCTGTTTTCTGTTTCCACTACTGTTTCCTTGAAGCATTTCCTAAAAGAAACAGTTGACAAGGCTTTCCATTTTCAGAGCAAACTAAGGCAACCACATGCTGCAATATACCTAGAATACTTTGTAATCAAAGTAACTCTTTGCCTTGATGTTTCACAATCTCGTCCTTTTCATTTCTATCTATCCCCCACTCAACTCCCTGCCTTATTTCTATAATGCTTCCTTAATACTCCCACATTCTGCACTACCTTCTTCGATTTTTTTTCTTGTTTGTTTCTGTGTTTTTCTGTTATGCACAATTTTACACACAAGTACATGCACACACAACAAACACATATGCACACACTCACACATAAACACACACAAGATAGCTAATGCTCTTCCATTGGGCATTGCTTTCTTTGTGCCATATACAATTGCAGACACTTCAGACTTTGCCATTTTGTAGGCTTAGAGCATTTCCCTAGAAATAACAACAGCAATCAATTGACTAATTTATTGTTGTCAAAGATCATCTACTTTTGCCACTAATTAAGCCCTCCCTCTGTCCCCAACCCTCCCCGCCCCCAGAAAAAAGGCTGTAATACCACCATCCCAGGAATGGTTCCCAAACTAGGACAATAGTGTTCTGAATCTTCGGCATGTGTTTGTCCTCATCCTAACAGCCGGAGGGTTGGATACCCCAGATTAAACCAAGGGGCCTTTCATGTGAGTACTGCATTCAATTCTGCTCCCTTTAGTAGCAGCAATAGGGTTTGCATCTGTCTTATCCCATTTTTTCCTAACAAGACATAACATTTCTTTTTTTATTATTATTGGATATTTTCTTTATTTACATTTCAAATGTTATCCCCTTTCCTAGTTTTCTCTCCTAAAATCCCCTATCCCCTCCCACTCCCATTCCTTGTCCTGGCGTTCCCCTATACTGAAGCATAGATCCTTCACAGGACCTAGGGCCTCTCATCCCATTCATGACCAACTAGGCCATCCTCTGCTACATAGAGCCATGAGTGCCTCCGTGTGTGTGTGTGTGTGTGTGTGTGTGTGTGTGTGTGTGTTTATTCGTGTTTTAGTTCCAAGGAGCTCTGGGCATACCGGTTAGTTCATATTGATGTTCCCCTTATGGGGCTTCAAACCCCTTCAGTTCCTTGGGTATTTTCTTTCTTCATTTGAGACCTGGTGCTCTGTCCAATTCATGACTGTGAGCATCCATTTCTGTATTTGACAGGTACTGGCAGAGCCCCTCAGGAGACAGCTATATCAGTCTCCTGTCAGCAAGCACTTGTTGGCATATGCCATAGTGTCTGGGTTTGGTGGTTGTTTATGGGATGGATCCCCAAGTGGGGCAGTCTCTGGATGGTTGTTCTTTCAGTCTCTGCTCCAAACTTTGTTTCTGTAACTCCTTCCATGGGTATTTTGTTCCCCCTTCTAATAAGGATTCTGAGCTTCTGGGCTAATATCCACGTATCAGTGAGTGCATATCATATGTGTTCTTTTGTGATTGGGTTACCTCACTTAGGATGATATTGTCTAGATTCATCCATTTGTCTAAGAATTTCATAAATCAATTGTTTTTAATAGCTGCATAGTACTCTATTGTGTAAATGTACCACATTTTCTGTATCCATTCCTCTGTTGAGGGACATCTGGGTTCTTTCCAGCTTCTGACTATTATAAATAAGGCTGCTATGAGCATAGTAGAGCAAAGACATAACATTTCTAAGATTACAAAGCTGAGAAAACAGATAGCATTTTCCAACAGTTTTGTTAAATATACTCATTCAAAGGAAAGACACAAATTCCTTTTCTTGGAGCCAGAATAATGGAGGTGAAGCAATAGCTCTGTCATTTATCAGTCAAATAGGAGCAGAGAGGCTTTAAATTCCAGTATGTCTACTTGTACGTTTGCACTTGAAGAAGTGGGATGTAGAGTCTGACCTTCAAGTAATCTGCTAAATAAGCAAAGGGTAGGATGTTTCCCCTCTGTAATTTAGACTATCCTCTAGGTCCCGATAAATGTTTGTCATATTGTCTGTCACTATGGGTTAGAAATTCTCCCTCTGCTATTAGTCATGAGTTGTTTTTACTTGCTTTCTGTAGATATAAAATCTATTTGAAAATTATTTGTAGCTTGGGAACTCCGTGTTGGTTATGTATGCTTTTAAATACCTTTTTAGTTTAACTTATTTATTCTATGAATTACAGCCTTATATTCTACTGTATTATTACTTTAATTTTATTTTTGATTGACATAGAGCAATTACACGCATGAATGGGCAGTGTGATATGGTTTCACTTGTGAATACAATATGCTTTGATCCAACTCAGTCTTTCTCATTTACAGTCCCCCATTTTTTCTGTTCTTAAATTCCTGACTTTTACTTAACCACTTAACATAAACTTTAGCTTTTAAAATCATGTATTAATATTTTTTCTTTTTACTTCCAAATCAAAATTTTTTAGATCTCTGTTGCTTCTGTTTTTACTATTAATTTGATTATACTTAATATGGAATACAATGGGGAAAAGATTGATCCTTTCAGCTTTTGCCATTCTTCTTTACCCTTGTACTTCATTGCAACCTGCTGTCACACACACACACACACACACACACACACACACACACACACACACACACACACACACACACACACACACACACACACACACACACACACACACACACACACACACACACACACACACACACACACACACACACACACACACACACACACACACACACACACACTCACTACTGTTTGCTTGCTTTCTTTCAGATCCAAATCCCTGAACAACAGATGTTTCTTTGTTCATAACTTCAGGATGGTGGTTAGTTTGTCCAATGATCACTTTTTCTCCTTGAGAACTTTTTTTTTTAACTTTTTATTTTAAGACAAAGTTTCACTAAGTTGCTCAGGCTGGTCTTGAATTCACTTTGTATTTCAGGAAGGCCTTCCACTTGCTCCCTCTCACCTCAGCTGCCCAAGAAATTGGAACACAGTCGTGTGCTATGTGTGGCTATACATACAAAGCAAGATTATGTAAGGTAGTGAGGTTTCACAAATGATAGAATATTAACCTCTGGAGGTATGCAATTGGGTGGTATTTTGTACATCATGCTGAAGGGAAAAACCCATACCCATTGAGAGATGAAACTTCCACTCTTTCCACCTTCTGGGCTTCTGTAAAACCACACTTTGATTTCTATTTTCATGGATTCACCTATTTTTAGATATTATATTTTTTATAGTAGCCATGTGCTTTTGTATCTTTTTATATCTGGTTATTATCACATAATATAACGTGATGTTTCTCATATTTTTTCTAGATTTTGATTGCAAGGGCAATATTGTATTAGGAAAGCTTTCAAGACTTGTTTTTGTAATATATGGTGTCCCTGAAAGTAGAAATCTATATCTGATGATCGCTTAACACTATCTTGAGTAGAAAATTATATTTCAATGAAAATCTCCTTTGACTGATACTCATCATTTAGACTTCTGAAAATTTCAAGTTTCATTTGGAGTTTTAATTTTTTTTAATGTAAGCATTAATTGCACAGTTTCGTCTAATATTTGTTCAGTGATTCCCATAAAATAGAACATTCAGAATATTTTGACTGAAAGTATAGCTCAGTGGTAGAATGCTTGCCTAGAATACATAGGGCCCTCAGTTCAATCTCTAGTACTGCAAAAACATTCTCTCTCTCTCTCTCTCTCTCTCTCTCTCTCTCTCTCTCTCCCTCTCTCTTTCTCTCTCTTTCTCTCTCTCTCTGGCATCTATCTCTGTATCAATATGAAAATTAATCTTATTTATATTTTAGCTCTATAGTTAATTTCACTCAACAAACTGTAATAACAGATACATTTTTAATATTTTTAAATATTAATTTATTTATTTTATGTATCTGAGGGCATCAGATCCCATTACAGATGGTTGTGAGCCACCATGTAGTTCTGGGAATTGAACTTAGGACCTATGGAAAAACAGTCAGTGCTCTTAACTGCTAACACATCTCTTCAATCCCCACTGGATAAGTTTTATAAAAATTCTTTAACTTCTTCATAGGAAAAATCAGTTGCTTGAAGAAGGAAATACACAGAATGATTATTGCATGAAAACTATATTGTTTATCTTTACCAAGGGTATTAATTCTTCATAGCTTGTGAGTATTGGTTGGAAGTGGAAAGTGTTCTTCAGAATGATGAGATGATGTCTTTAAGTAAAAGCCAAACAGGCAAACAATGTTTGGTAAGAATGATGCCAAATATGCAAGTTTTCCGGATGGCATTTGAGCTTCTAATAAAAAAATATTCACCTGTTAAGAATTGCATCTGGGGAGGGTCCTCAGATTTCTGAAGGTTTTTGTCTTTTTTCTTTATCAAGGAGCAATTTTTCTTTGGCCCAATGATGTAGATGTAGAAGTATCTATTAAAAGTAACTATATCATCAATTATTAAGTAACTATGCCTTTCATGGCTATGTGCATTTACTTCAATAAGCTTGACCCAGACCATTGAAGTCTGGACATTTGAAGTAAATATAGGTGATCTTAAAGTACCATCATTTTTTTTTTAATCATCTAAAGGATTCACTTTTGGCAACATTTTCATTCATCTATGAGACTTTGTTATTTTCAAATGTAGAGGCTTTATTTGCTCAAATTACCCCTTATTTGCTTGAACCAGATGGGAAAAATTATAGAGACTCAGACATGTAATTGAACCTTTGCAGAATGCTTTCATCTAGATCAGTGGTTCCAAACATGGGAAAATTTTGCTTCCAACAGACACTTCCCAATATATTTAAGAGCATTTTTGCTCATTGCAAACACAGGAGGGACTTCTGCTGGCACCTACTAATGTCTTACTCCATTGTATCACCAGAGCAAAATACCACAAATGGGTTGTTTACTTATTATTTCTTTCTTTATTATTTGTGTTGACAGCCAGTCTAGAAAGTGGGCAATCTATAAAGAACTGAAGTCAGCTTCTCTCATTCTAGGAGTTGAAAAGTCAAGAAGCAAACAAAGCACTGGCAGTACCTGTTTGCAGTGTTTGACCTTTGGCAAGAGTGGTTAAGGCTGTGCTCTCACTTGGTGGAGGACAAGAAAAGAATCTCAGAATAAGTCAGCATGAAGAAGCATGAAGAAGCACTGAAGTTTACTAAGAAGAGATTCCAACATGGATGTAAGCACCAAAAGTATGAGAGAAGTACTCTGAGATAAAAGAGTAGACACCCATACGTGGACTTAAGAGCTAAATTTAAGGGTCTTAACAATAATGCAATGTGTCATCTTGGTTGTTTCCGAAGCTACTTCTCAAATGAACTTTGAGGATGTCAACTGAATCATATGGTCATCTCTAGGTGCACTGGATAGAATTACAACTGATAAGATCAAACCCTCTGTGCACATAGATTGCACAAGGGAGTTAAAGCTTGTTTTTGCTTTAGACAAAGTTTAGTGTCTTGTTTGTGAAATTCCTAGAAAACTGCATGTTTTCTGGAAGAAGAGCAAGGCTACTCTCAAAGGTCATATGCTTTAGGCTTAAGTATTCGCTAACATTTTAACAGGCTTGTTTGAAATCTCCGTGAACACAGTCTTATCTCCCTGTCAGCAGTCCTCACAGCAAACGTTGGTAATGCTGATTCAAGTGGTGAGAGGCTTAAACCAGATTCTGGAGTTACAGGTTATTTTCTCCTTCATATTTCTTTAGTTATTCCCCTTAATATCCTGTTTTGAGGCCACTGATAGTTACAAGGACTCCCTAAAGGGATTTCAATGGACCTGAACGTATGACTCTTCACATCAGTATTCTAGGAGTGTCACATTGACTTCAATTCAATTAGTTCATCTAGAAAACTGCATCTGTATTGAAGAGTATGTAGACTGGTTGATTAGAACTTCATAATTTGTATTGATTTGGAATGTAGCAGACCAAGAACCAAAATTACCTTGGGCTTTCTTTTTAGTCTTCTTAGTAGTCACTTATCACCCACCTCTGTATCTGATCTAACATCTTACTATCAGGTAATATGGCGACTTGGCACCCCACTCAGTTCCACCAACCTAAAAAGCATCTGAGAGCATCTGAAACTTAGAGCAGAGCTTTCCCAGATTTTCTGTAATCTGCCCACCTGATGTCTCTACCAATGCATTTAGTAAACATACCGAATCCTGACTATTTTTTTATTCCATGACTATAGTATATCACATAATCACTTTCACAGCAGATTGTTTCATTCAGGGCAACCCGAGTCTTTGTTTCCAGGCCACAGCCACTCACATTTGGCTCAGAATAAAGAATCTCTTATTCCCTTTAAAATTAAGGATGTCTTTTGCATCATTACTTGTTTTTTTTTTTTTGTTTGTTTGTTTGTTTTTATGTTGAAGTGCAATACAATACATAGAGTCAGCTGTTGTAGAATCTTTGGCTATGCCCTGTCCTTGTCAGTCTGAAGGAATTGTCCTTTATAAAGATTCCTTTTGTCCAGATTTCTGTCCAAATAAGTACATCTGTGCTTCTGTGTTGTGCTTTCTCCTCGCAGAACTTCATCTTCTTCCATCCTGTGATGGTTTATGTTCATTGTCAACTTGGCAGGATCTGAGATCACCACAACACAAGTATCCATTGCCAACTTGTGTGTGATTATTTAGTCCCTAGGAATGCCTGTGAGGGACTGTACTGATTAGGTTATGAGAAGCAGACAGACTCACACTAAAACCGGGCAGCCTCATTGCCTGGGTTTGAGGACTAGAGTACATAAAAAGGAGCAAGGCAGCAGCATCTATGACTCTGTCTTTTGCCTGTGGGTGCAATGTGACTAGCTGTTTCAAGCTTCTGCTACCAGGACTTCCCTGCCGTAATAAACTGCCCCTTTCAACTAGGAACCAAAATATCACAACCATTCTTTAAGGTGCTGTAGTTGTATTTTATCACAGCAATACTAAAATAAATTATGCCAAAGACTCACCACAATTTCTACCACACTGATTTATGTTATTCATTCACTTGCATATTTTTTCAACATGTTTAGAAACTAATAAACACTCTTACAACCCAAAAGAAAGAGTTCTTTGTCTATCTCTCTATCTCTATCTATCTATCTATCTATCTATCTATTTATCTATCTATCTATCTATCTATCTATCTATCTATCTATCTATCTATTCTTACATTTATGTATTTGCTGTGGGGACAGGATGCATGCATGTAGAGGTCAGAGGAGAGCTTGCAGGAATTAGTTTTTTCATTCTACCCTGTGGGTTCTGGTGAATGAACTGAAGGCATCAGGCTGGGTAGCAAACACTTTTGTGTGCTGAACTATTTTACTAACTCTAGTAAAGGAATTCTGACTTTAGCTAACACTTCTCTTTTTCTGTATCTTATGATGTAGTACCTGAATATATTCTGTTATTTATTACAGTCAGTTTGAATTCTATGTGTTGATTTTCTCTATTAAACCAAAACAAATATTTTTTCAGGCTGGAGTGAGCAGATCAAACACAGAACATGAGGTTACATTTGCATTTCAGATTAATAACAAACTGTTTTAATGTAACATTGGTCACATTTGTACTAAGATAGTCATTTCTCATTTGCAATTCTAATTTAAGCAAATAGCTTGTTTGTTTTTTAATAAATTTCATAACCATTTCTAAAACAAACACTTTAATATTTTTCCCTATATCTTTGGGGACACATGATACAAAGTTGGGTGTGCAGCCATTATCTAAAACAGGAATCAGTTGTCTTATTCCTTTGAGAGAGTTGGAAATTGAAAATATTCTCCTTCAAAGACACGGACAGTGAGTAATTGGTTCTAGTTCATGCTGACATTATAGGTAAATCAACTGTAAGTTGAAGGAAGGAACAGGCTTTTCCATCCCATAATCAGCCACCAAATGCAGACACTATTGCATACGCTAGAAAGATATTGCTGAAAGGGCCCTGATATAGCTGTCTCATGTGAGGCTATGCCAGTGCCTGCCAAACACAGAAGTGGATGCTCACAGTCGGCTATTATATGGAACACAGGGTTCGCAATGGGGAAGCTAGAGAAAGTACCCAAGGAGCTGAAGGGGTCTCCACCTCTATAGGTGGAAGAACAATATGAACTAACCAGTACCCCCAGAGCTTGTGTCTCTAGCTGCATATGTAGCAGAAGATGGCCTAGTGGGCCATCATTGGGAAGAGAGGCGTCTTGGTCATGCAAACTTTATATGCCCCAGTACAGGGAAACGCCAGGGCCAAGATGTGGGAGTGGGTGGGTAGGGGAGCAGGGTGGGAATGGGGGAGGGTATAGGGGACTTTCAGGATAACGTTTGAAATGTAAATGAAGAGAATATCTAAAGAAAGAAAGAAAGAAAGAAGGAAAGAAAGAAAGAAAGAAAGAAAGAAAGAAAGAAAGAAAGAAAGAAAGAAAGAAAGAAAGAAAGGGCATTTCCAACATGACTTACATAGTATGACATTAGGAGAAAAGAGATTTCAGACCCTATGAGTTTTTTCTTATTTTTTAATTGTTGTTCCTAGAACATCCTTAGATGTCAGGTAAAGGTAAATCAAAACTACTTTGAGAATCCATCTTATACCTGTCAGAATAGCCAATGTCAATAACACAAGTGACAGCTCATTCGGGTGAGAATGTAGAATGGGTGGGAACACTCATCCATTGCTAGTGGGAGTGCAAACTAATACAGACACAGTGAAAATGATAGAAACGATCTACCTCAAGTCCCACCTATACCACTCTTGCACTTATACCCAAAGAACACTTCATTCCTGAATATGGACACTTGCTCAACCATGTTCACTGCTGCTCTATTTATGACATCTAGAAATTGGACTCTAGAAAGTCTTTAATTTCTTTCTTTATTTCTTCTTTGACCCAGGTATCATTGAGTAGAATGTTGTTCAGTTTCCATGTGAATGTTGGTGTTCTGTTATTTATGTTGTAATTGAAGATCAACCTTAGTCCATGGTGATCTGATAGGATACATGGGATAATTTCTATATTTTTGTATCTGTTGAGGTCTGTTTTGTGGCCAATTATATGGTCAATTTTGGAGAAGATGCCATGAGGTGCTGAGAAGAAGGTATATCCTTTTGTTTTAGGATAGAATGTTCTGTAGATATCTGTTAAATCCATTTGTTTCATAGTTTCTGTTAGTTTCACTGTGTCTCTGTTTAGTTTCTGTTTCCAGGATCTGTCCAATGGTGAGAGTGGGGTGTTGAAGTCTCTCACTATTATTGTGTGAGGTGGAATGTCCCTCAAAAACAAAAATAAAAAACTAAATGTCCCTCAAAAATGGATAAAGAAAATGTGATAATTTTGCATAATACATTACTCAGATGTTAAAAATGGCATTATGAATTTTTCAGGCAAATGGATGGAATTAGAAAAATTATCCTGATGGAGGTAACCCCATCTCAGAAAAATGAATGTTATGTATTTTCTTATATGTGGATATTACTCACTAAGTAAATGATAACCAATCTACAATTCAAAGATCCACAGGGGTTAGATATAGAAGAAAGGATTAGTGAGAACATATATCTCCCAGGGATGAGGAAATAGAAGAGACTTTAGGGGTGGATTGGAAGTGGGCATAAATGGAAGGATGAGGTTGGAAAATGGAATGGAGATAGGATTGAGGTAGGGAACTAAGGAAGAGACAGCTAGAGTTAAGGATGATTTGAAGCATGGTGTACAAACCTATTGCAGTGAAAACCTTCTAAAATATATGGAGACAATCCTAAAGAAGTCTCTAAATAATGGGGGAGATGGGGTTTCAATTGGCCATCTGTTGTCACTAAATAGTTTCTAGAATTGGGACAGTTACATTCAATTGAGTCATTGGACAGACAGACAGACAGACATCTGATAAGTTTTGTTTATTTGGTGCTGGTTTGAATATTTTAGAGACAACATCTCTATGCAACCCGGGATGATTGCAAATAATTCTGCTTGTTTCTCAAGTGCTGGGGTCACAGGTATGCAGCACCATGACCAGTTGAATGGGATGTTTGTTATATGTATATATTGGAGAGCAAGTACATTCTTTTAATTAACATGATCATTATCTCATTAACTTATCTCCTCTTTTGTGATGAGAATATTAAAAATACAATATTTTAGCAATTTTTCCAGTGATATTCATCAAACTATGCTTGAAACCTATTTTTAAACTCAGTATCTGATAGGGAGATGGCAACCAAAATGTGCAAGGAACTCATATATCTCAATAGAAAAATAGGCAAAAACCTGAATGTATATTTTTTTCTAAAGAAAATAAATAAGAGAGCAATAAACATGTAAAAGTTTACACAGCATCACTAATTATCAGAGAAATGCAGATCAAAGCTATAATGATAAGTCATTTTATAGTCTGGCTATTAATTAAAAGTGAAAGAAATGAGTATGTCAAAGTGATGTCAACACTCATGTGCTGCTTTTTGCCTGTAGCACTCTTTACACTACCAATTATGGACTGCCCATCAGTTGACGAATGAAAGGAGAACACACACACACACACACACACACACACACACACACATACACACACACACACATCCTGTCATTTGTGACAATAGTAATGAAACTGTTGGGCATTATGCTACGAAAGAAGCTAGATAGAGAAAAACAGTGTATGATTTCATTTATAAATAGAACCTAAAAACAATGAGTATATAGAAGCAGAGAATGGAATAGCAATTGATAAGAATGAGGATTGCTGATGCAGGAAATGGTGGGCAAATGATATACTATTATAAGATGAATAGTGTTAAGGTAAACAATGTTAAGATAAAAAAATAATAAGATCAGGCATTTTATTATTCTGGGCATCAAAGGCATGACATGGTGAGGATAATGACTAATACTGTATTGTTACTGAGCCTGAGTGTCCTTAACAGAGCATGTGTGTGCACATAAATTACACACACACACATATACATACACACACATGTTCAAAAATGTGGTAACTTCATGATGTCTAGTGTATTAATTAAAGCGTGGTGATTATATCACAATATATACATCAATATTCATCACATCTTTGAATACTTAAAATATATACAATTTAATTTGTCGATTATATTTCAATAAAGATACATATATATGCACACACACTCGCAATGCACACACACACACACACACGCACACGCACACACACGCACACGCACACACACGCACACACTCACACACACACTGTCTTAGATAGGTTTCTGTTGCTGTGATGAAACACAATGACCAAAAAGCAAGTTGGGGAGGAATATTCGACTTACACTCCCACATCTCAGTTTATCATTGAAAGAAGTTAGGACTGGAACTTAAATAGGACAGGAAGGAACCCAGAGGCAGGAGTTGAGGCATAGGTATATTTTTTGGAGAGGTGTGTGTGCATACATGTGCATGTGTGCACGTATGTGTGTGTGTGTGTGTGTGTGTGTGTGTGTGTGTGTGTGTGTGTGTGTAGCTAAGGGACCTAGGCTGTCAAGAACATTATTAGAAGGGCACTGCATCATGCATGGAATAAGCCAGGTGGGGTTCTAGTTGGATAAACCTTTGGTTGCCTTCTTCAAAAGTGCTCATCCAATGCTATATTCTGAACATAATGTGACTGATGCAATCGTGAACTCTGAGCAGCTATAATTCCCTGTAGAAGATCAAGCTAATCATTATTCCAGCATGGATGTGTGAGGACATTTTAAATCCCTAGCCCTAGCCCTAGCCCTAGCCCTAGCCCTAGCCCTAGCCCTAGCCCTAGCCCTAGCCCTAGCCCTAGCCCTAGCCCTAGCCCTAACCCTAGCCCTAGCCCTAGCCCTAGCCCTAGCTGAGGTGTTATTGAAGTTGAGGTGTGGCTACTGGTAGATATGGCAATGCTCTAATGGATTGTCCTACACTAATGCAGAAAAGGAAGGAATTTTGCACTATTTGGACTCAACTTTATAAAAACAAAGATGTGAAGTTGGAAGGAGGATGTTTGGGCGACTCTGGATGGAGCTGAAGGAGAGAGTGGGAGATGAATCTGATCAAAATTCATTGTATACATGTATAGAATTCTCAAATAATAAACAATCAAGCAAATAGATTAAGTTAATAGACAGGTGGATAAATTAATAGACAAATACCATGCTCAGTCAGTCTCTGCTCCCAGCTTTGATTGTTTAATAATGTGCCCTTCTTCTTTGTGCTCTATACAGTTTTTGCCATGTCATGTGTTCTGATATCACACGTTGTTCAGGTCCCTATTTTTGATATGTATAAACCTTTTTATTCACAGTATTAGTCACTGCAGAAAAACAAACATTCACTTTGGATAATGATCAGCTGGCACTTAAAATGCAAATGCGGTCTTGGTGCTCTTCCCCTTATTCTCTGAAGCACATCAGAGGTTACCCTCTGTTTTGCTGAAGCTTTGCTTGCAGCTTGGTGTCTCTGCCCAACTCCATACATTCTGAGACTGGGCTTTTTGTGATGTGTCCCAGAGTTCACATATCTTACCTGCTATAACAATGAGGTTATAGGGAAAAGCTATCCTTGTGCTTTTCTGATAGAAAAAAATCATTTCCTATCCATTCCTAACATGTCTCAGTAAGCCTGCTTAATGTATCCACAAAGCCTCTGGGTAGATATGTAAGTCACCCGGGTTGTTCCCTGATGACACTACTTTCATGCAGTTCTTGACAAGCCGTCTGGCCCTGTTAGGAGTCTTGGTTTGGTAATTTGCTGTGTGTTTGCCTTCTGTTCCCTTTGCCTCTGTCTCCCAAATACTGGTATTGTAGGCATATGCCACCATGCCTAAAACTTCTTTGCCATTGCTAAATCAACCCACGGACTTTTGAGTAAGGCCTGCATTCTTGAGCCCTTCCAATTCACGTGCTCTGTAAATACATCATCCTTCTCCAGAAACAATGCTTGGATTCCAAACAACTCTCAGATTAGCTTCCAAGATGAGGACAGATATGCTCTTGCATGCACCACAGGTCTCACACTTTCAACTGAGCATTATTAAAGAAAGTGCTGTCCTGGCTGCAAGGGTCGGCACCTTTCATCATTTTACCCTCTAATACAAGTTTGAAAAAAAAAAAAAGGAAGATTAACATAGTTGTTCTGGGAAAAACTGATAAGTTCTAAAGAATCTAATTTTAAAATGAAATTTCTATCCCCTGTCAAGCTTCCAGCATTGAAAAGACGAAAGGCAAAATGTACTACTTAGATAGTATCTGGTGCACTGTGTTCTACACAGCCTGCCTCTTTATTGAAACCTCCTGTAGCATAAGAGGCTCACTGAAATATCCCTTAATGAAAAGCTAGCCAGCAAGAAAGAAATAATGACATTTTATCTCTTTGGCAGTCTTCTAATGAAAAAGAAATGAAAGCAAACTGTGCTCATTTTAATTGATGAAAGAAACATGGATTTCATAAAGTTGAAAAGGCAGATAAATCCTGCTAGGGGCAAACAGCACCCCTCTGCATGGCTTTGTTAGAAATGTTGAGCATTGCTCAGATTGAACATAAATTTGCTTTCTGGTAATTATCCTATTTCATATTTAGCCTTCCTAGGATTAGCATCATTTTAAATTTATGATGCCATATTCCCAATGATGGACACAATGTCTAATATCAAGTTGATGCTCAGTAAATTATTCTTTAATGGATGAATAAAAGATAACACGTCCTCTTCAGCAGTGATTTATTATCTAACTAGAGACAGAAGACAGGAATACACACATAAACAAAGGATGCTTCTTATCATTTTATTCACTGTTAAGTCGCTCACTGCTATGGTATTAATGTGAGACTGTTTCTGGATAGTCTTAAAGATGGTGAGGATGCACTGTGCATCAGCCTGTGTCCATTTCTTCCAATGCCCCAGCTTTTGTCTTGCCTTCTGTTCTAGAATTACTGTTCACTCTGCTGGGCATGCTTGTCATTATCACTAGTTGAATAAACTTTATTCATCCCAACAGAAATGTCATTTCCTCCTGGAGGGCCTCCGTGATTGTCTAGCTAGGTTATCTTTCCTTGATACATGTCCTAGAGTGACATTTGTGATCTCTCTTCCTGACTGTCTTTTCCTGATGAAATATGAGCCCCATGAAGAAGGTAAGAGAAACCTATCTTTTTTTTTCTTCTCTAGGGCTCAGCACAGCAGGTATTCAATACATGCTAATATAATAATAGACATTCTATTCATCTGATTTATATCATCATAACATAGTGAGGATGAAACATTCAGAAAGAGAAAAATACTGATTTTGGCTTACAATTCTGGAAGGCCAAGAACATGGAATTAGTATATAACTGGTTTCTGATGGGGACTCCATGGTACTCCATGTATAGCAGGAAGTAGATGGAGACACACAAAGAATAGAGACATGCAATAGATGGAGAGGAGGTGGCAGGCTTCCTTTATAACAACCTGGTTTTTAAAAATAATGCTTTACTCTTTAAAACCATGTTAATCTCTTGATAAGAAGGAGCTCCCATGGCCAGATGTTTACATGTCAAACCATCTCTCATTGCCATTACTTTGAAGAATTAAACTTCAACATGTAGTCTAGTAGAAAGAAACCATGCTTGAACCATATCAGATATCTTCCATATGATTATTAAAGAGGCTTCTAGAAGTTGGCAGGGGACTCTAGAGCCTGAACTTGATCTAAAATTCATAGGGAAGCAGAAGCCTAAATTCATGCTCAATTAGTATAGATGGAGAACCAGCAGCATAGAGCTGTGAGAAACGTATTTCTTCTGATTTTCTCCACATGCTTGTTCAAGTTTAGAAAGCATTATATTCATCTTGTTAATGAAACACAGAGAGAAGACAGACTACAGCTGTTATCTACCTTAGGGGATTGAGGGCTCTAAATAGGCCTGGATGACTGCCCATATGGAGTAAAAAAAGCAGCCTCAGAGACACTTTAAGAGGCTCTGGTTCCCTGTTATCAAGGTATGAGTTCTGATTCAACCCATTTTTAATCTTATAAACTACAAGAAATGATTTGTTCAAAGAGAACGAGTTTCCTCCAGATTCCATGGAATTTCTCTGTTTTTTTCTTTTGGCCTCATTTTCAAGTGGACATAGAGAAGGCAGTCTGTCTTGGACTCAAAGTATTATTATATATTCAAGCCATTAGCTGAAGCACTGTTGGGACAAAGCAAAGGGGATTTCAGGCATATCCTATGAAGATCCTCTTCAATTATCTCTCCATATTTGACATGTGATTCACTTTCAAGCAGAAAAGGGGTACAGATTCTAAAAGACCACTGATTCAGGGAGCTATGGACAGAGGTGAATCCAGAAGGGATCACTAATGAACAGGTCAATGCAGCCCCGCTGCAGGATGAGACAGATTGTCATTTTCCAGAATGGGGTTGTAGGTGGAGTTCAAGGTTCATGTGTCTAGAATATAGAATCTAAGTATATTTTTTAGTTTTCTCCTTCCTGTAAAAATGTATGTGATGGGAAACAATGGAAGAGAGAGTATTTGTTTTGACTTACTGAAGGGATACAGCCTATTGTGATGGAGAAGGCACAGTGGTGGGGCATGGTTACATCCTGCATCTTGACTATAGCCAGGAAGCAGAGAGAGATGAATGTTGGTTCATGATCATCTGCTTTCTCTTATTTCCCTTTTTATTCAGTCTGGACACTAAGCCCATAAGACAGTGCCACTCATATTTTAGGTGGATCTTCCAATTAAACATCTCGGGGAACACTCTCACAGATATGCCTGGAGGTGTGTTTCCTGTATTATTTTAAATCATGTCAAGTTGAAAATGGACACATTAAGAACGAGACTTTTTCTGACTGCAGTGACACTCAACAAGAGATATGTTCATCCCTTTTTCTAGTCTAAGAGCAATAGGATCACAAACTGCTTTAGTGACAAGTGGCCTTGGGGAGTGAAAGAAGAGGAGGTAGAGGTTTGCCTTTGATTCTTTTCAACATGGGAGTTCTCTAGGAACAGTTCCTTTGAGGGTGGCAGTTCAAATATCTTGAGCAGAGGCATATCACTCACTTCTTACTTTCTCAAAGGTGGCTTTTTTCTTTTTTCTTTTCCTCTTTCTTTCTTTCTTTCTTTCTTTCTTTCTTTCTTTCTTTCTTTCTTTCATTCTTTTCTGATTAGAAGAAATATATCCCTGTTTTGCCTGGGTCATCTCAGCTTAAGCATTTATAACCTTATTGAATGAGTCCTGCATTTGCAAAAGCCACAGTTCCCAGATACTCATCCCAAGGTCACATAAAAGTAACAGACCATTCGAAGTGGGGAGCCCTGAATCCCATTAACCTATCCAAGGCCTCTTCACCACCATTACCGGCATTCTGGGTGCCAGCTCCCATGATGCATGATGCATACCACAGATGCATGAGTTTGATCAGTGAGAAGTTGATTGTATTATTTCCCTTGTGGTAGTAGGAAATTGAGGGCTTAGTTTATGGCAGGCAAGGACTCTACCACTGAGCTACCCCTTCCCCTGGCTCCTGAAGATGACTTTTTCTATCCTTGTAAGAGTCGGGAAAGTTGGATGTCTTTAGGCTAAGTACTTCATCACAATGTTAGAGCAGCCTTTTGCAGTTAACCAGACAACAGCATTGTGTGTGTGTGTGTGTGTGTGTGTGCAGGTGATTGAAATGGTGATGAGTAAGGTAAGGCTGGGAAAGCTAATCCTGTTTGATCTATCGAGGCGCACCTTGGACTCTTCCTTGTTTATATTATTAATGTAAGTATATATTGATTACACATAGCTATAAGGTATAATGCGATTTTAGTTTTTATGTATATGGGTGTTTTTACTTGAACATACATGCCAGGTACCCACTGGAGGCCAGAAGAGACCCTGGGATTTCCTGGGACTGGGATTACAGATAGATCTATAGGGTAAGATGTAGTTTTAAATACATATATAGGTGTTTTGCCTGCATGTGCGAATATAACTTGCATGCCTGGTGCCCACTAAAGGTCAGAAGAGGGTGTAGGATCCCCTGGGATTGGAATTACAGATGTCTGTGAGTGTTGGGTATTGACTATAGGTCCTCTGTTGGAGCCATCTCTTGAGACCTTGAGGTGACATTTTAATACACATTTTTTTTTCTTTCTACCACATCACTTAGTACTTTATCTGCTTTCCTCTTGTGTCAGCTGGGTTATTGTGAAATTGAGCAGAAATCTTGCATAATACATTTAACAGAGTGTCTGGCACTTGAAAGCCTCTTAATCTTTGGTTCCCTCTAAGAAGTATTTTCCAACCTGCCTCGTGATCATTCTGTGCAGCTGAGGGCAACAGGGTCTTGACCCCTGGGGACGGACTTTAAGGTTCCAGGTCTCCCTCCCAGCTGGGGTGTCCGCCCTCCTTGAGCCTGGGTTGTCAGGCTGGGGGCGGGGGCGAGGGTTGAGCGCTCCACCCAGCTTGCGCGCCTGCGGGTGGACAGGCAGGCGGGGCTCTGAGCCTAAGCGGCCCGCCAGCTTAAAGCCACGCTAGTGTGAGGGGACAGTAAGCAGCGCGGGCGCAGGCAGAGGTCCAGACGCAGTAGCAGCGGACGCAAGAGGCCTGGAACCTAGCGAGCAACATGAGCAACAAATGCGATGTGATCGTGGTGGGGGGCGGCATCTCAGGTCAGTCGCCTCTGCGAGCTAGAGCTAGAGCTATCTAAGTTCTCAGAAAAGTAGCTGGCTCGAAAGGCCTGCAAAGCAAAGGGGCGGGGGCTGACCCTAGAATCTCGACTGTAGGTGTACCTAAGGCTGTCTCTTTGGGTCAGAAGTGAATTACTGTCTAGCTGTGTTCTTCCCGGGAAAAGGATTTAGTGAGTCCCTGGGCCACAAGTGGGAGATTGGAAGAATGCTGAGGGTTTGGAGTCAGACTTTGGACTTTTCCTAGGCTTGCTGGAATTTTCCAGCTGAGGAGAAATGGAACTGGAAAGCTGGAGACAATTCCTGGGGTTGAGGGACTTGCAAAGGTCAGTAATTGGTTCCAGAATGACCTAGACACTGTACTCACTCAAAACAGGCAAGCAACAGGTTATTATGCTGGCACTGAGCTAGTGGCCTTGGACAAGAAAAGGGGTGCTATTCTGACCAATCAATTGCCCAGGATCATTGAGACTTCGGCAATTCCCTGTGCACCCTTGATGGCTGTGGCCAACATATTGTGTCTTCTTAGTGAATGCTTCCTCTAGCCTCTCTTCACCATGCCATTTCCCTTGAGTATCCTAGGGTGACTGAACTGCCACTAGGTTCTCGGGTCCAAAAACTACCTATCCATATGGAGCAAGGACAAGAAACACAGAAGCCAGAAGTGGGGAATGGGGAACTCCTGTGAGGAATGGGACTCTAAGGGAGGCCAGGCAGACTCCATGGCATATGGCCGGTGAGAATATGCAATGCTTTCAGCATGGGCAGCTTAACTGAGACTTAAGTAGGCTTCAAGAGGAGTCTATTATTGGAACGACAGTGAAGGTGATAACAAAATCTGTAATTGTTTAAAGATTTGCCTTCACTTGATCTTAATTGGACATATGGAGAAAGAGCTATCCTTTCTTGCTACCATGAGCACAGGACAGGGTGACCAAACTCTCCGGGAACCATAGAACACAAACAAACATTGGATGGGTGCTGACCTTAGTTCTGTAGCCCTCCTCACCTTTGTAGCCAGCCATGGTGAGTGTACCCACAGCAGCCAAGCAGCCCAGTACTGCAGATGCATTGATGGGTGAGCACAGTGTCTTAAAATGGCAAGGCTGGACAGAAATTCAGCTTTCCTGGCAATCCTTTTGGAATCTTCTATCCAAGAAAAGCTTGGACTTAACAGCATCCCCACCTAGGCACCATAGAAAGTATTACTGCTCTAGATACTGTCTTGTACAACACTCTAACTTGTGGGAAACTGAGCCTTCCCTTCCCAGGCCACTAACAAAAGTACTTCTCTTTCCCAAAGTGCCTTCATGGATTTTCTACTTCTTCCCAATTATTATGGCTTTTCTCATTTATACTTCAAAGTTTCAACTGTATGCTTATATTTTTAGTTCAGGGAACAGTACCCAGAACCCTACTATACCAGGCAAGGCTTCTACCACTGAGCTATATCCCTAATCTCTGTGCTCTAAACCTTCAAACTCACTGAAATTATTCATGTGAGACCCATATAGGAGAGGTATATAAAGGTTTAACTGTTTTTATAAACCATGATGAAACTCTGCATTAACTGATCAAAACAAGGTGATGAGGCAGAGACTGCCCTTTGTCCAGAATTGTGTGTGGGATTGTCATTGTTCTAATAAAATCAAGGGGTTCAAGGCTCAGACTTACTCAATTACTGTATCTGCTACCTGCAGAAAACACCTGCTAATTCTAGTCAGTTTACAAGCTCATTGTGGAGGAGAACTGAAAAACTGTGAGGTCTGATTTTGAAAAGTCTAAAAATGGCACCCAGGGCACTGAAGGTGTCAAATCGAAGGCGCGTTACATATGAGAGCACACATTCAGATTCCCAGTGTTGGGAAGGATGAAGAAGGAGGACAGGAGGACTGAAAGTTCAAGGTGAGCCTCTGGAGTATGGTCCTGTTTTAAACAACAAGAAAAGATCTATCTATACTCTAATAAGGGACTTGAGATATATAAAGGATAATCTAAGATGACATGATTTCTTGTGGTCTGTTTTCCAGTACAGTAACTATAGTTAGCAAAAATGTATGTTGACAAGAACTAAAAAGAATTACTAATATTTTGAACACAAAATAACAAAAGTTTGAGCAGATAGGAATGTTGTACTCACTTATATATTATACTGTTCATGCCTGTATCAAAGCATCACATACTACCCTAGAAATATGTACCTTTGTTGTGCTCGAAATGGAACACAGGCCTCAAACATTTTAGTTAAGTGCTTTAACAATGAACTGCATCCCTAGGTTTTGTTATCCTATTTAAAATACTGGGAAGATAGCTCACTCAATAAAGCATTTGCTGCATAAACATGAGAAGTGAGGTCAATTCCCAGAACCTATGTAAAGATACAGTTGAAAAGGATGCAAGAGCTTGAAGATAGGAAGTAGGTCTATGGGATATTATCTACTACAGGAGACACAGCAGTTGCAATCCTGAACTCATATGTACTGTCTCTGAATGGGCCCATTAGCAGCCAGATATGGCTGGAGGAGAGGCTCCAGGAGCCTACAAAGAGAGAGAGAGAGAGAGAGAGAGAGAGAGAGAGAGAGAGAGAGATAGATTACCTTCAGTGCTGACCCCACCAGGAATAGGGAGTTCAAAGACATTGGTCATGTATATGTCCCAGGTTAAAACAAATCCATCACAAAAGAAAACCAAAAGTCATAAAAGGGACTGGTGTCAGTGAGGTGGGGACTGATAGAGATAAGAGGGAGATAAGAGAGAATGGTGAGAGAATTATGCATATATATATATATATATATATATATATATAGAGAGAGAGAGAGAGAGAGAGAGAGATAGAGAGAGAGAGTCTATTACTTCAGTTTTAAGAAATCTAACAACTTCTGGCCTCTGTGAGCTTCAGGTATGCACATGGTGTATATACATACATACAAGCAAGTGCCCATACACATAAAGTAAAAATAAATCTTAAACATATATATATAAATCTAAACAAAACAGCTGAGTATAAAGGCACAGGCCAACGAGAAACACTATCTTCCAAAAAAATATACAGCACCTAAATGTTAACCTCTAGCTTGAACACACACACACACACACACACACATGAATGCACACCAATACATACACAGAGATATATGCACACCATACATGCACAGGTACACACACATATACATATACACTCAAGGGAGATTGTGTGTGTGAAAGCAGGGATTTATTCTTTTATTTAATGAATACTTCCTCCCATCCCACATATTGACACAAAGGAAATTAAACATGAACACAGGGCTGTTGATCCTAGAGCCCTCATAAGTATACACAAAAGGCATAGTCAGGAACAATTAAAATAATGACCCGTGGCAGGTGATTTAGTAACACAGACCCAAAATTCTAGGGAAGGTGATTGTAGAAAACATCAGAATCTGAGAAAAAAAATCTGTTAACACTTCACAAACAAGAGGAATGGACTGGGCTTTAAAGAATGAAAGTGAATATATCAGTAGGCTAAACAACCGAAGCGTTTTAAACTAAAGAGTAACTTGTATATAATCAGACACATGAAAGGACATAGTAGCATGTTCAGGAAACAGTACTAATTTTAGAGGGGGCAGGATTACAAGAGCCGAAGAGCCAGGAGGTTGTGTCTCCTGGAAATGACAGGGAAGCTTCCTTCCTGTTTCTTTACCATATGGCTGCTTAAACAAGACCAGGTTAGTACAATACCAATTGATATGCTAACAATGAAGGATGATCTCATGAGTCCCCAGCCCTTGACAAAAACTGCAAGTGACTAAGGCCTGGTAGTGGGAGGAAATAGCCTTCTCCAGGGAAGAGCCTCCAAAGGTTATCTAACACCAATTGACCAGCCCTGAAGTCCTGAAGTCCTATGTAATGCAAGTAATACAAACTGAGCAGGCTGTGTCTATATATTTAATGCATTTGGATGTATACATATAAACATATATTTGTGTGTATATTACATATGTATATATAAAACAATATAAAAAAAAGAAGACATAAATTTGAAAATGAATCAAGGGGCATGGGAGGAGTTGGAGGGAGGAAAAAGGGGAAAATGTTGTAATTATATTTTAATTTCAAAAAAATTATATTTTAATTTCAAATATTAAAATGAAAACCTCTTAAGAAGAATTTCAGTATGAAGAATGGGGGAAGGTCTGACAGAAACAAAAGTAAAAAGATCAGGTGGGATCTTGGCCTAGTGGCTCAAGCCTATAATTCCAGCATTTAGAAGGCTGTAGCCGAAGGACTACGAGGGAAATCTGGTTACACAGCACAATTGATTTTTAAAAAAAAAATCTCCAAGTTCATTTTGGGGGGCAGGGGGGTGAGACCTGAAACTCAACCTGTACACTAGGTTGGCCTTAAACTCAGAGATCAGCCCTGTTTTTTTTTTGTTTGTTTGTTTTTTTTTTTGTCACCAGAAATGAATTGTGCAGAGACTTTATGTGCTTATGTGCTTAGCATCTTCTGTAGTTCACAAATATGATAATTTTAATTCATAAAAGATATGTGTGAGATGACTTGGAATATGGAGAAAGTGCTGGCATGAGAAGGAACTGAAAAGTTGGACAGCTGGAGTGGGGTGTGCTGGGAAGGCACTCTTGAGATATAGATCAGCTGGCAACTCAGAGAGAAAAATACTGCCACAGATGTGCATGGTACAGAGCTAAAGTCGCTGTCATAGAAGAAATGGCCTGAGCCAAGTGGGGCGTATATGATTTTAGACTCAGGAGATGATTGACAAAATGGTTTATATTTCAGCTTACAAATTCCACTCCGTTTTTTAAACTTCGTCAATGATTAAACTAAGGGCAATCTGATACGGTTGAAAGCTGTCAGCAAAATTTAATCACTCCCTTTAGGATAAACACAGAGACACACTGAGGGTATAGCTAGTTAATATATAACTTTCTTTTTGATGCTTAAACAAAATTTCCATGCGACTGAGGAATACCTCTTTAGAAATGTGTGTCTGCTTGTAAGTGGTTCCCTACCACAGAAGGAGCAGGTTGTTTACCCCCTGAAATTTGGCAGGGCAAACTAAATCTCCCACTTGGAACTGGCTGGCAGCACAGCAGCACATTGCCTGTGTCCAAAGTTTCAATTTTAATGTTTGAGTTGCTGCCACCATGGGAACTGTCTTGCAACTCTGGAGTGAATCCTACTCAATTACCAAAATATAAGCTAAGAAAGGCCAACTCAAAACAGAAAAGAGAAAGGTTTTGTGAGGCCTGGGAAATGAGAGGCAGGAGGTACTTGCTTAAGATCCTTGTATGAGCATGAAACAGACTTTTAAATCCAACATATGAGTGATCAGTCTGGTTAGGAAAGTGAACTGGCCACATGCTGGTGGTCCTTGGATACTGAGTGTCCTCCACAGTCATAAGGGATCATGAGTTCAGGGGCACTGTGGGTAGAGGTGCCTTTGGGATTAATGGGCAAGCCACCTTTTCTTTTGTCATGAAGAAAAAAAAATGGGGGAAATTCTCTTTAAACTAAAATGTTCAAAAGTATCAGGGATTTGATAATGTGCTTGGGAATTTGTATATCCCAGCCAAGGAGAAACAGAAAGGCCATGGCAATATTCAGTAAGCATAGTAAATTGCCACACAAACTGCAGATGAGCCCTATTTCCTGCACTTGCTTAAATGATTTTGTATGACCCATTCATCTCCTCAGCATTTCTCTTTTCACTAGAAACGAAGACGTACTGATTGATTAAAAAAATGAACAAAAATGAAAAATTATGTTAGAAATAATTCAAAACATGTACTAGAAAATCAGTTCTCAGTGAGTGGGGAGGAAAAGATTGCCTTCATAAAAGATAAGGCAGGAGAAAGACTATTTTTGAAAAGCAGCTGAAAGTACAAAAATGAGAATTAGGGAAAAGGAAAGGAAGCAGGGGGATGTGGGAGGAAAGTAAGAGAAGGTAATGGGGGGTGGGATCAAGTTGTATGCAAATGCAACAATGAAGCACATTGCTTTTCCAGTTACTCCTGTGAGTCACAATGTCTCTTTTGCCAACTCTTTAGAGGTCTAGAACAAGGACTTGTGATTTGCTTCACTTTACTTTCTGGGGGCATAGAGTATGGTGGGGCTTCCTTTTTCTAGTTTCGTTTTCTATAATCCACTGAACTCCATCCGAGGGAAGGCAGCTAGGATGAGCTGCAGGGAAGAAAGGAAGGTGAACGGTGATGGAATGCTATTTTAGCTCAAACTTATTTTTACAAACAGTTTGAACATGTAATTATTACAGGATAGAGCCATGTCTTTGTACTGCAGAAATCATTAACTTTACATGTACATTTATGTAGTCTGTAATGATCAAATCAAGACAGTTAATATTTTATCACCTTATTCAAAAAGTTTCATTCACATGTGATAATTGAACATATTTATAGGACACAGTTTCATGTTTCAATAGAGGTAGATAACACATCCTAATCAAATTAGGGTAATTTGTGTCCCAATTTTATTATCATTGCTTTTTTAGAGACTTCCAAATTTTTTCTTCCAAAAACCATGTAAATGGATCATAAAATAGCTTCATTAGTGAGGCTCCCTGTATCCAAGTTATATGACATAAACCAGATGAATCTTTGGTTAACTAACATATAACAAGTACGTGTACATAGTTAAGATATAGTACCTGATCTCTCTCTCTCTCTCTCTCTCTCTCTCTCTCTCTCTCTCTCTCTCTCACACACACACACACACACACACACACACACACACACACACACACACACACACACACACACACACACACACACACACACACACACACACACACACCTATGCACTCCAATTCAATATATAATAAAATCAAAGTGATTAACCTTTCTTTCTCTTGAAAATATGCATTGGTCTGTGTTGGAGCCTTTTGTTACCTCTGCTAGCATTTTGTAAAATATGAAAATAATTGTGGTGGTGCATGTAGTTCAGTGATGAAATGATTTCCCAGCATGAACAAGGCTGTGGATGTGATCCTCAGAACTGCAAGATAAAAAGTTTTTAAATTTACTGTATTCTGTGAGCATCCAATTCTGTATATGTCAGGCTCTGGCAGAGCCTCTCAGGAGACAGCTATATCAGGCTCCTGTCAGCAAGCACTTCTTGGCATCTGTAATAGTATCCGGGTTTGGAGACTGTGTACGGAATGCATCCCCAGGTGGGTCAGTCTCTGGGTGGCCTTTTCTTCAGTCTCTGCTCTACATTTTGTCTCAATATTTCTTTCTGTGAGTATTTTGTTCTCCCTTCTAAGGACTGAAGCATCCACACTTTGGTCTTCCTTCTTCTTGAGCTTCATGTGGTCTGTGAATTGTATATTGGGTATTCTGAATTTGGAGGCTAATATCCACTTATCAGTTAGTGCATACCATGTGTGTTCTTTCATGATTAGGTTACCTCACCCAGGATGATGTTTTCTTGTTCCATCCATTTGCCTAAGAATTTCATGAAGTCAATGTTTTTAATGGGGTTCATAATTTAGGAGTTAGAGAAAGGACTGAAGGAACTGAAGGCGTTTGGAACCCTATAGAAAGAACAACAATATCAACCAACCAGAATGCCCAGAGCTCCCAGGGACTAAACCACCAACCCATGCCTCCAGAAGCATATGTAGCATAGAATGGCCTTATCTGGCATCAATGGGAGGAGAGGCCCGTGGTCCTATGAAGGCTTGATGCCCTAGTGTAGGGGAATGCCAGGAGGGTGAGGTGGGAGTGGGTGAGTGGGTGGGGGAACACCCCCATAGAATCAGAGGGAAGGGGGATGGGATAGGAGGGTTCTGGAGGGGAAACCAGAAAAGGGGATAACATTTGAAATGTAAATAAATAAAATATCCAATAAAAGAAAAGAAAAAAATTACTGTAGTCTGTAGTCCACTGTTGCTATAGAACATTCTAACTTATGTTACATGTGATTGTTTTCTGCTACCTCTTTTCTGGTCATGTGTCTATAACTTCTATCTTCCTCAGGTCCTAGTGACCACCATTTTGCTCTCTTCTTTCAGATTAACAGTTTTGGCCTCCATATATGAATGAAGTCATGTACTGCATATATTTCTGCACCTGGCTTATTTCTCTTGACATAATGTCCTCCAATTTAAACCCTGAGAGCAGAAACAGGCACTTTTTCTTCTTTTTTTATTAGATATTTTCTTAGTTTACCTTTCAAATGCTATCCCTAAAGTCCTACCCTCCCCCCACCCTGCTCCCCTACCCACCCACTCCCACATCTTGGCCCTGGCATTCCCCTGTACTGGGGCATATAAAGTTTGCTATACCAAGGGGCCTCTCTTCCCAATGATGGTCGACTAGGCCATCTTCTGCTACATATGCAGCTAGAGACACGAGCTCTGGGAGTTCTGGTTAGTTCATATTGTTGTTCCAACTATAGGGTTGCAGACCCCTTCAGCTCTTGTGGTACTTTCCCTAGCTTCTCCATTGGGAGCCCTGTGTTCCATCCTATAGATGACTGTGAGCATCCACTTCTGTGTTTTCCAGGCACTGGCATAGCCTCATAAGAGACAGCTATATCAGGGTCCCTTCAGCAAACTCTTACTGTCTTATGCAATAGTGTCTGAGTTTGGTGACTGATTTTAAATGCAATAACTACTTCATCTTTAGCAGTCAGTAATTTTCTGGAAGTGACACACATAGGAGGTAGTGAGAGAATATGGGCTTTACATTCAAGCAGCAACAAGGACCTGCCCAATTCCAACTTTGTCCTGCCATGGGACATCCCTCAACCTCCCATCAAAATGGCTGGATGAACTCATTGGGTTCCTAATCTCCAGAAATCTGTGAATCTCTAGATCTGTGCTTTGGCATCACCCCAGCCAGGCTCTTGTGATTCTCATTGTTACTCTTCCACTCCTTTCTTCCTTATACAAAAACGCAAATGCTTTAACAACACAGTATTATCCAGTCAATGCTACTGTTTTATAACAGTAAACATTTTGAACATTGTCTACATGCTTGAATTTTCATGGCAGCTTTATTAGAGTTCTAATGACAATGTCCTTACACCAAGGGTATTTTGGAAGGAGGAGCTTGTTAGTGGAATACATAGGCAGAAGCACATTACTAGAGACACGGTTTCTGGGTCTTTGCCCGTCCTCAGTAGTCATCAGAGTCAGCTTGAGGTACAGCTGAGCCTTTGACAATGACTGCAATATCCTCCCTGCTCTACAGGGACAGCAGCAGTGACAGACTGCCAGCACTGTGTATAGTCTGGTCCTGTCTAATAAGCTTTGGTCCCTTTGGTAAAATAGCCTTTCCCCACATTCATTTTCTCATCTGGCAAATGAGGATGATAATAATATCTATATTATCTTTTATATAAAATGGTTGAGAAGAATAAAGGGAAAATATGTTAGGTGCTTGGAAAAGAGGCTTGACATCTGCACAATAGATATTGGCTATTTTTGTTAATATGGCTTGCAAAGTGACCACTTACCTGGTAACAGATTGAGAAATTGTCTTGAGGAATTATCTTGTGCCTGCCTGTGCATGTGAGCGTGTACACACATGCACACACACACACACACACACACACACACACACACAGACTGCTATCACAAAGGGGAACACTGCTTGCAAGCTCTGCTTATTTTGCTCACATATACAGATAATATATGAAGCCAGAGATTGACTTTAAAGAAAAAGCTTAAACTCACTTTGAAAGATGTATCTAAGACATAAATATGTCAAGTACTATGAACTCAAAACATATTGATATATGAAGACTTATAATTGATTTGATGCCTGCAGATGTTAATGTTTGGATTGGCCCCTGCTATTCCATTTAGTATCCGTTTTTCTGTTGTAGTTCTTCTGCTCCTTGTGAACATATCATTAACAGAGAAGCAAATTCCAGCTTTTAACCTTTGTCCAGTGGAGCCATTTCTGTACAACAATAATTTTGTTAAACACTGGTTCTTACTCTGATGGCCAGGCTGCTCTTAAACTCTATATCCTCAGGCCTCACCTTCCTGGACTTTGAAATTACAGGTGTGCGCCATCATGTCCAGCTGTGCAATGACAATAATGAACTAACTATGCTCTAGTATCATTCATTCATTCACATGGCTGCAAGGCCACAGGTTCTCCGAAGATTTTAGTAGGGTAATTGCCTTAACTGGTGTACAGACAAAGTTTGTTTTAAATGCCACAGCATATAATTGAGGAACTCAATTGTTCTACTAATGTTTACATTTTTGACAAAATAAAACACACAAGTAGCTTCTAGCTCTGAAATATCTGCTGAAGTTGAACAAATAACTTTAGTTTCTAGATTATTTCTCTAAGATGGAGGCCTCCAGTAGCAATGACACAGTAAACTCTATAAAATGTCATTTCATTGATGGTAGTATTTTCTCCAGATGTCAATGATGACAAATAGTGTATTATCTCCCAAATCCAGCAAGTTTACATTTATTCCTTATGTATTCAATTAACATTCAAAGTAATATTCAAATACACATATATAGTGATTGACATGCATTAAATTAGAATGTCTTCAACTTAAATAGTATATAAAATTAGTGATAGTATATCATTTCAGGTGACAAGAGAAAAACATATTATTCAGTGTTAGTTAGGACCCAGGAAACTAGAAAGTATACAGTGCATATGACCCTGTGCAGAACCACCCATAACTTCACTTTCAGCTATAGGTTTGATAGACATGAAACTTATAATGTTGATAGTATCCCAGATCTGTCTTCATTAATGCATCTCATCTACTATATTTTATTTGTATTATCTGTTTAGGGCTGTGACTGTAGTTCAGTTGGTAGAATGCCTACCTGTCATGCACAATGCCCTCAGTCTTGTTCCATCTGCAGTAATGCAAAACCAACCATGGTGATTTATACCTTGTGTTCTCAGTGCTCAGGACATGGAAACATAAGAATAGGAAGTCCAAAATCATCCTCAAGTACACAGTGAATTTCAGGTCAGCCTGGAGTACATGAGACCATGCCTTAAAAGGCAAATGATCTGATTAAAGATTTGTGAATCTTCATCTAATCCTAAACTGGTCATGTTACGATGTCCCTATCTCTAGTCTCATAGCCACAAAAATGAAATTAAACCAATAGAGTTCCTTGGTGAGGTATATGGATCTCCATAGACTCTGAGGTAAGAGAAGGTAAACTCTTTAGTTAAAAACCTGTTGAAGATTGGAGCTAACCATGTACCTCCCAAAGGAAGAGGACTAAACTAGATGTGTAAGCCCAAGAGTTAGAGGATCCTGAGTTTGGCTACAAATCCCAACTGTTCTGATGTACAACTTGGATAAGCCAGTGCTTATTTCAGCATGTTTCTCTATAAGTGGGAACAGGCCCATCAGTAAATATTGAGTTTGCTGTTTTTACAAGTCATTGAGTAATGATTCACTGAAAGGGTTTTGAAATCAAGAAAGATTAAATATCCTGCTGGATCCAAAGTGTATGCTGAAATGAGAGTCCCTACTTAGATGTACTGTGGAAATACATGTGAAATACATGTGAAATACATGTGGAAATACATGTGAAAATACATGTGAAGCAACAAAATGCTTCAGAGATTTGTTCTGGTTATACATGTGACAGTCCCATTTTTAAAGTTTTGTTTAATTTTATTGTATGTGCATATGCTTGTTTACATGTATGCATGTGCATCATGCATGTGCCTGATGTCAATAGATCCAAGAAAAGGATGTTGGATTCACGAGGACTGGAGTTGCTGATAATTGTGAACTGCCATGTGGGTGCTAGAAATTGGACCCTGGACCTCTGCAAGAAGTACAAATGCTCTTAACTCATGAGTCATCTCTCCAGCCCAGAAGTTCCATTTTTCAAGAGTTCATTAGGCTTAGTACTAAGGTGTCTACATAAAATTGACTTATTCTACAGGAAGGTAAAAGGTAAAGAGGCAAAATTCTTTCTTGATTTTGAATATCTAGGTGATAAGTAAGGATCCTTTGACCTTATGCTTTTCAGAGACTGGCTTTAGAAGAATCAGTGATTTCTGAGTATGAAAGCATCTTGAAATTTTTACCTAATAGATAAGACCACCTCTTTTACTACTTGTTTCATTTTGTGTTGTGTTAGGAATGAAACCTAAGTCCTCATGCTTACTAAGCAAGTGTTCCATTACTGAGCTACATCCTAAGCCCAAGAACATCAGGTTTTATATTCTATAAATGCATTTTTAATTTTTAAAATATTTTTATTTATTTTTATATATTTTTTAATTTTTTCACTTTTATTTGCTTACTAGGAGTAGTATGGTATGTGTGTGTGTGTGTGTGTGTGTGTGTGTGTGTGTGTGTAAAATGTATGGGTGGGTATCAGTGACATGGCATAGGTATGTAGGTCACGCGACAACTTTGTGGAGTGGTTCTTTCCATCAAATGTTACATGGGTGGCACCGTTTAAGTATTAATAACTCTGCCACATGTGGTGTTAACCAGCATCTGAAGTATCTCTAAAGTTTAAGCCCTTGCTCTTGTGTTAGTTTTTGTTCTCAATCATTATTTCATTCAGCTTGCTTAGCAGCAGCATTTTCCAAAATTGCACAATGGTGAAGGCATCCTGACACATCTTAGTTTTATTTGCTCCTAGTCCCAGCCATCCCCTTTTAATTCACCTGTCCAACATTTTAACAGTTCTTACATGTTGAATATGCAATCATGGCTTCATCATTTGGATATGAGATTATGTTTCTTTCTCTTAGGCTATCATTCATGTTGCTATCTTTTTTTTTCAATTTTTATTAGATAATTTCTTCATTTATGTTTCAAATGTTATCCAGAAAGTTCCCTAAACCCTCCCCCATCCCAGCCCTGCTCCCCTACCCACTCACTCCCACATCTTGGCCCTGGCGTTCCCCTGTACTGGGGCATATAAAATTTGAATGACCAAGGGGCCTCTCTTCCCAATGACGGCCAACTAGGCCTACTTCTTCTATACATGCAGCTAGAGACATGGGCTCTGGGGGGTACTGGTTAGTTCATATTGTTCTTCCACCTATAGGGTTGAAGACCCCTTCAGCTCCTTGGGTACTTTCTCTAGCTCCTTCCTTGGGAGTCCTGTGTTGCATCTATTAGCTGACTGTGAGCATCCACTTCTGTGTTTGCCAGGCACTGGTATAGCCTCCCACGAGACAGCTATATCAGGGCCCTTTCAGCACTGTCTTGCTGGCATATTCAATAGTGTCTATGTTTGGTGGCTGATTATGGGATGGATCCCCAGCTGCAGCAGTCACTGGTTGGTCCATCCTTTTGATTCAGCTCCAGTCATGTTGCTATCTTAGGATGCATTTTTTTTTTAATCACAAGTCTATGGGTTACACTCAGTTTTCTACATTATACCAACAAATAGTTGAGACGATTCAATGTCACCTAACAGGAGGATGAAACAAAATATCAATAGCCAATTTAATTAATAACCAAAATAACTCAGAAGTTTAGGAGAAGCAAATGCACTAAGACAGATGAGAGCTGCATGTGTCCCATCTTTGTGAAGTCTACTTTGACAATCATTTTTAGAGAGCTGGGAACATTTTTTAATAGCAGAAAGTATAGAGGATAATAAATATATTTTGTTGAAAAAATCTATAAGTTTATAGGAAATGACAAGAAGGAACTGAAAATCATGTATAATTGAACCTCATAAAAACTACCTCCTCTTACTATTTCAATCTATAGGTTCTTCATGGGAACTATATATTATATACTCATTACTATCTGTTTTAAAATTAATAGCATGTTATGAATACTTATATATCTTTTAAATTATTTATTTGTGTTTATTGAAAATTCATACCATAAAAATACTCTGATTATAGTTTCCCCCTTTTATTCCCAGATCTTCCACATCTCCCACCTCACCAAACTCCATGTCTTCTTTCCCTCTCTAATCAAACCAAACAGGCAATAAAAAGACCAAACAAACACTACAGCACAAATAAAACAAAACAAACACAACAATAAAGCACAAGAATATATATATATATATATATATATATATATATATATATATATATATATATATATATATATATATGCAAAAGACCACTGGTATTTTGAAAATGCCCACATAAAACTACCAAAAATAATCTCCAAAAATATCAGTTAATTTTGTGTTGGCTATCTACTACTGAGCATTATAAGTAATAGAGATAATTTAGATACTCGATTAGAGATGAGAATTCCTGTTCCCACTCTCAGTGCTGAGATCCCATCTGGCTTGAAGCCCAGCCCTAGTGCTCCAGCAGACTTGTCTCCCTCTCTTCCTCTAAATCTATCACAAGGAGATGGCTATATAAGTCATTTATACTGGCTTTTTAAAAATATCCTATAAGTTCTTCCCTTGTTTGATATTTTTCCTATATTTGTTTGGTTTTGTTGATACAGGACCTTATGATATATCCCAGGGTTACCTATAACTCACTTAGCCTATGTTGAACTAAAGGTTAATATGTAGTCCAAGATGATCTCAAATTTGAGGTTCTCCTGCCCTCTCACCCCTGAATTCTGGGATCACATATGATCTTGATAACTTTATAAGATTAATTCATATTATTGTATTACAACTTATTTAATGCTTTATTTATTGAACATTGTTTTTTGTTGTTGTTAAAATTTCTTCTTTTTTAGTCAAAGCTATTATACATATAAATTGTTTTGCATAATTCTATTTCCTTAGGAAATTCTTAGAAATAAATTTTGGGAATCCTTTCAGGTCATTTAGTATTTCAAAAATGTCATCCCAAGAAAATTTCACCAATTTACATTATGGTGGGACTTTTTCATGAGTTTCTTAGTCAATTCAATAGGAAAACAACATGCTCCCCATCCTTGGTATAACAGAAAAGTGTGATTCTTCTTCAGTTCATAATTGTAACGCACTGAAGTTTTTTATAGTAGAAATCATAAACAGATTCAGTTTTGCTATTTTTCAAATTTCAGTGAATTTTTCTATTCAGTCAACACTTTATGTCTACAATGCCTAGCTAGGAATATGTATTTTCATGACTTTTTAAAATGTTGGATACTATTTATGCTGTTCTTCTAGAAGTCTGCCATCATTAATTAAATGATAAGTTTGGGTGTAGAAAAGAAAATAGCCACTCTTGCTCTCTTGCCCTCTTGCTCTCTCCTCATGTTCCTGCTACCCTTCTCTCCCTTTACCCTTCCTCCCTCTCTCTCCATGTGCTCATAGACAGCCTCTACTCCTCTACTTTCTCTCCCCCACCCTCACTGCCTTTCTCTCAACTCCCCTACCCATCCCCGGAGTAAACTCTATTCTATACTTAAAAAAAAATAGCCTTATAATCAACTATTTTTGTGACTAATTATTTTTACTCATCTAGATAAGATGGAAATATGGTTTTATCCACAGCGTATTATAACAGCTGATCTAACAGCTATTTCATGGCCTACATTTTAATTTCTTCTCCGGTTTGCATTCAAATCCTATGATAGATTTTAGCGTACTTTAGAGAGTTGTGAGATCATCTGATTGAGAATGGCCCCTTTATGTTATTCTAGTCATTAACAATCAAACAGCCCTTGTTAAGCACCAGTGCTAAGCTCCCATCAAGGTAGACATGAAAATGCACTGTTCTCATTTCATCAAACTCCCATTCCCTATGGTTGCTGTTTCTGTTGCCAACAAAACTAAGTTTCTTCACTATTTGGCTACTTTGTTTATTCAACAAACCTCTATTGAGTGCACGATTTAGCAAACACTGGACTAGTGTAAGGAGATATGGATGGGCAATACTTTTAACATGTATATTAAGCAGAAAAAGGCAAGGACACAGGTGAAGTTCCTAAAGGATAGTGTGTTCAGAGAAGCATGTTTATGTAGTTGAAAAGAGACATTGTGGGTGTGGACAGCTTTACTTCAAGGGCCTCAGAGACACTGGAGGAAAACTTGTCTGTGTTTATTGAAGAGATCATCACCAAATCCAAATATTATCCTCTCAAATATACCTTTGTAAGAGGCTGAAATATAAATCTATACTTTAATATACTTGGAGCATTGAAATTATAGTTTATTCTTTGACTTTTTATTAATTAATTTATTTTTTACACTGCATATTTTTTTTCAACTTTTATTAGATATTTTCTTCATTTACATTTCAAGTGTTATCCAGAAAGTTCCCTATATCCTCCCCCCTCCCGGCCCTGCTACCCTACCCACCCGCTCCCACCCCCTGGCCCCGGCGTTCCCCTGTATTGGGGCATATAAAGTCTGCATAACCAAGGGGCCTCTCTTCCCACTGATGGCCAACTA
>LR753339.1:28093-46038 GCA_902729485.2 Mus minutoides | reverse complement strand
TACACTGCATATTTTATTCTACCCCTTGCCCTCATCCACCCTCAGACCGGTCCACATCCCATACCTCCTCTCCAACCTCTGTCTCCACGTGGATGTCCCTGCCCCCCACCCCACCTGACCTCTAAACACCCTGGAGCCTCCAGTCTCTTGAGGGTTAGGTGTATCATCTCTGAATGAACACAGACCTGGAAGTCCTCTACTGTATGTGTGTTGGGGACCTCATATCAGCTGGTGTATGCTTCCTGTTTGGCGGTCCAGTGATTGAGAGATCTCGGGGGTTCAGAGACTGCCGGTCTTTCTATGGGGTTGCCCTTCTCCTCAGCTTATTTCAGTCTTCCCTAATTCAACAACAGGCATCAGCTGCTTCTATCCATTGGTTGGGTGTAAATATCTGCATCTGACTCTTTCAGCTGCTTATTGGATCTTCCGAAGTATGGTTATGCTAGGTCCCTTTTTGTGAGCACTCCATAGCTTCAGTAATAATGTCAGGCCTTGGGGCCCCTAATTGAGCTGGATTCTACTTTGGATCTATGCTGGACCTTCTTTTCCTCAGGCCCCTCTCCATTTCCATCCCTGTAATTCTTTCAGATAAGAATAATTATGGGTCAGAGTTGTGATTTTGGGATGGCAACCCCATCCCTCACTTGAGATGACTTTAAAATGACAATGTTTTGTTGTATATTGTATATTGTTGTATATAATATGTTGTATATTTTACATTGTTGTTGTATGTTGTATATTGAAGATCCATAGAGCATGGGCTGATAATTTTGGAAGCTACAGGCCCACAGTTGAAAATTTCTCTAGTAATTGCCTGTGGGTGGAGGAAATAGACTCATGCACGAGTGCTGCCCTTCCCTGAAACCACCCTACAATCAATGTGGTGGCATAAAGGCATGGAATCTTTGTCTCGATCCAGGGAACTCTAAAGGACCATCTGAAATTCAGAGTTGCTCTTTGATTTCCCTGCTGTGACTGTGTCTCAATTAAATCCCTCCCTTAGGAAAATACCTCCCTTCTTTGCATGTGTTGAGTCTTTTTTTCTTTTTCTTTTTCTTTTTCTTTTTTTTTTTTTTTTTGATATTTTCTTTATTTACATTTCAAATGTTATACGGAAAGTTCCCTATAACCTCCCCCCGCCCTAATCCCCCACCTGCCCACTCCCATTTCCTGGCCCTGGTATTCCCCTGTACTGGGGCATATAAAGTTTGTAAGACCAAGGGGCCTCTCTTCCCAGTGATGGCCTACTAGTCCATCTTCTGCTACATATGCATCTAGAGACACGAGCTCTGGGGGTACTGGTTAGTTCATATTGTTGTTCCACCTAAAGGGTTGTAGACCTCTTCAACTCCTTTGGTAATTTTTCTAGCTCCTCCATTGGGGGCTCTGTGTTCCATGTTCCATCCTATAGATGAATGTGAGCACCCCCATCTGTTTTTGCCAGGCACTGGCATAGCCTCACTCGATATAGTTATATCAGGGTCCTTTCAGCAAAATCTTGCTAGCATATGCAATAGTGTCTGGACTTGGTGGCTGATTATGGGATGGATCCCGGGTGGGGTCATCTCTGGATGGTCCATCCTTTTGTCTTAGCTCCAATCTTTGTTTCTGTAACTCCTTTCATGGGTGTTTTGTTCTCTATTCTATGAAGGAATGAAGTATGCATACTTTGGTTTCATTCTTCTTGATTTTTCTTGTGTTTTGCAAATTGTATCTTGAGTATTCTAAGTTTCCGGGCTAATATCCACTTATCAGTGAGTGCATATCAAGTGACTTCTTTTGTGATTGGGTTACCTCACTAAGGATGATATCCTCCAGATACATCCATTTGCCCAAGAATTTCATCAGTTCATTGTTTTTAATAGCTGGGTAGTACTCCATTGTGTAAATGTACCACATTTTCTGTATCCATTCCTCTGTTGAGGGACATCTGGGTTCTTTCCAGCTTCTGGCTATTATAAATAAGACTGCTATGAACATAGGGGAGCATGTGTTCTTATTAGCAGTTGGAACATCTTCTGGGTATATGCCAGTAGAGGTATTGCTGGATCTTTTGGTAGTACTATGTCCAATTGTCTGAGGAACCTCCAGACTGACTTCCAGAGTGGTTGTACAAACTTGCAATCACACCAGCAATGGAGGAGTGTTCCTCTTTCTCCACATCCTCGCCAGCATCTGCTGTCATCTGAGTTTTTTATCTTAGGTATTCTGACTGGAGTGAGGTGGAATCTCAAGGTTGTTTTGATTTGCATTTCCCTGATGATTAAGGATGTTGAACATTTTTTCAGGTGCTTCTCTGCCTTTCAGTATTCCTCAGTTGAGAATTCTTTGTTTAGCTCTGTACCCTATTTTTAATAGGGTTATTTGAATTTCTGGAGTCCAGCTTCTTTAGCTCTTTGTATATATTGGATATTAGTCCCCTATCAGATTTAGGATTGGTAAAAATCCTTTCCCAATCTGTTGGTGGCTTTTTTGTCTTATTGACAGTGTCTTCTGCCTTACAGAAGCTTTGCAATTTCATGAGGTCCCATTTGTCAATTCTTGTTCTTACAGTACAAGTGTTGAGTCTTGACAAGGATTTAAGAACAGATTTCTCTCTGAGGCTGTTTGCCAGTGTCACTGATCTAGACAGATAATGAACAGCATTCTGGTTCTACATGTCATGAGATATTCTTATCATGTGGCTGATTCAGCCAGTTTGAAGGTACAGACCATCAAAAGATGAAGCCTTTGCTATCATAAGTGAAAGAATCTGATTGGGCTTAGGGTTATTGCATAGGTCTATTCTTCAAAGGATGACCTCTCTTTGATCCTGTAGAATCCCCAGGGCAAAACGAAATGTGGAGACTAGGCCATATACCAGCTCAAATGTATTTCGGGGAATCTCCTTCTCTAAGCATTTTTTTCCTCTCATATATATTTTTGGACTGGTTTAAAGAAGAGAATTAGTGCCTTTGACATGGAAATGGAACAAACATTAATTTATTCACTTATTGGAGAAAACTATGCTTGTACAGTTAAGGAAGAAATAATGAAACATGCAACTTTAATTTGTGAAGACTGGATATATGAGGACAAGGTATGTTGTTCATGTAACAGGGAGCATAATATTAGACCTAACTTATTCCTGCTTCCTGGAAATAGCACTGTTGGTGCATATCTCAATTTCTTCCCATTATCCTACAATCATTTTCATGCAGCATCATATAAGACTTCCAAAAGGAACTGAAGATACTGACTATTAAAGAGATGACAGAATGATAAGGAAGAAAATGAGGCTGTGAGAGAGGTAAGCTGCTTTTCAGGTTCAGGAGGCAGGACTACAAGATTGGATATCTTCAGTTGAAGGATGCTTACCTTTGAGGAATTTGAGCAAGTGAACTAGAAGGATGGAAAATCCTGCCTGACACAGTAGGGTTATCACAGGTAATCTTTTGATTTTATCCTTTTGAAAACGACTGTAACATTGTCAGGCAGATGATGGGGTGGTGCTTGGGATTGAACTTGGGACCTCATATATGCTCTACCATAGTGCTAACCCCTTGGCCCTATATTGTAACATTTTGAGTCAACATGCACTGAGACTGAGACATAGCCCACTGCTTGATTCAACAAATAATTTAAGCACCAGGAGAACAGTATCCAATAATAATAATAATAATAATAATAATAATAATAATAATAATAATAATAATACAACTATTAGTTTTATAGCTGGGCAGAAGAAACAACCACCCAATTGTACATTCAGGGATAACTGATAGACTTTTCTATTAGATGCAGAAATAAAGCAATCATCATTTTTGGTTTTAGAATTTTCTAAATAGAGGTTTGAGTTCAAGTTTTGTACAGTCAGAGGGAAGAATAACTCCTCTGTTGGTGAAACCGTGCAAGTGTTGAACAGTAAAATGGAGAGAGGACCCAAAGTAAGGTACTCAGGACTCTGAAGTATGGAGCAGCTAGGCAACAAGGACTTTACCTACTAGTTCATTTCTTTGAAGATGGTTAGAAAAAAAAAAGCATGATTAAAATTCACCATTATTTAAAGTCCATTGGAAAGAGCACTTTGTTCAATTCCTTAACAAATTGTGTGTGCATGCATGCATGTATACTGCATACTTCTGAAAGTCATATAGACAGAAGAGCGAGCGAGAGAGAGAGAGAGAGAGAGAGAGAGAGAGAGAGAGAGATTTTTCCATGCCTCACTAAATACTAAATGCAACATCCTAGAGCTAGACAATTAACATTATGCTGTCTAGCACTTTGAAGATTCTGGTCTAAAATTATGAAGAGTACTTTTTGATCTTGTGACTTAGGATCTTCTATTTGTTCCCCACCCAAGTCTTGGGTAGCAGTATGCTGTTCTATCTGTCCTTGTTCTTTCATTTAGAAAACAGTTGAATGCCATCTTCGTGATAGATGCTAGGAATAAATACCCAGGAAACAGTTCCACCTTAACATCTCTCTGTGTGTCTCTCTATGTCTCTGTCTCTGTCTCTCTCTCTCTCTTGCACACACACACATTGCACACACACACACAAAGAAGCTTCTTGGTTCCATGAAAGAACTTACATGTGTACAAAGAGTGAAGGCTGAAAAATCACTTTGGTTACAGAATCCAAGTTCTCTGTCCTTTGCTTGCTTAATTTATTTTTAAACTCACTATGGTGTGGTATTGCCAGCCTTAATCAGGGATAAACAGATTATCACAAAAGTGGCTTTTGTGTTATCAGAAAGTGGCTGCACACAAGAGCAGTCAGTGGCTGATGCAGATCATGTGATCTCTTAATGGATACATTGCCTGTGTTCTGTTTTTCTTTCCTTGTTCTCCAATTTCATGGGGAATGTGTCCAAGGAGAATGTGAACTTGGTGGACCTCAGTGAGCCTGCCAGTCTGCTACAGTGAACTTCTGTTGGATATAGTTGTGAAATAAGGGAAAGTGTAAAGCTCTTGTGAGGTTAGGTGGGTAGGGCAGGCACAAGAGCATTTTGCCTACACACACACACACACATTCACACAAATCACTTGGACCTTGTGCTTTCCTTATTTCTTGGTCTCAGTATATGAGGAGAAAATAATGAAAGACTGCTAGAACTGCTAAATCCCTTTTTTTCTCTCTCTCTCCTATTGTGCTTTTTGGAGGATATATTTCAGCCACAAATATCTTTTAAATCTGGCTTCCTTCCCTAAACATGAATTCCTTTGGAAGGGGCTTGTAGGCTTAAGATTTGTTTGAGAGTAAATTTAAAATGTCTTTAAAATGAAAAGGACTGGTAAATTTTAGTTTCCAGTGAATAGATGTGTCCTTTAAGATGTTTCAGTACCTTTTTATAGAAAAATGAAAAAAGTACCGACTCTTAGATTTTAAACTAGTCTTCACACTAATGTACTTTAATATAGAAAATTATAGCACTTTTCCTCAACATTTTTAAAAACGAGGTACATAAATTCCTTAATGGCATTGACAAATGATATTTGCAGGCAATTTTTAAAGTGATAGTTTTTTTTTTTAACTTGCTGTTAAAAATAATCACAGCTTCATATGATGAACAAGCCCAATGCATGTGCAGAACTTCAGGCCAGTTTTCAAGCCAAGAGCCTTGCTTTTTTGCTAATATCCTAGGTCTGACACAGGTCTCAATGGCAAAGCTCATCTCCTGTTTGTATGCACTGAAGTAGAGATTCTTGCTCTGTATGTCTGGTATTTGCCTGTTGGATTTCTATTCCTTCTGCAACCTCTCATAGCCACAGATGGGCCTGATACCCCCATGGGCAGCTGTCAATTTATGACTGACATGACTGGATGCACAAGCCACACAGTGCACTAGACTATAGATATAGCATAGTGGTAGAGAACTTGCCTAGCACACATGAGGCTTAAGGTTACATCTCTAAATCAAGTGTCCTCAATTCTTACACAGAATAACTCAGGCTTGTTTAACACTACCTTCTGACTGCCCACAGTAACAACAAGCTACTACCTTACTTATTGCCTATTTTCCTTTGTTTTTTCTTCCTAGACTCCTATCAGAGCTTCTGGAGGCCACCTTCCAATTTCATCAGCTCTTTCCAATTCTTTGCTTTGGAGTTTGTTTTAGTACCAACTCAGACAATTATTTTAGCTCTGCACTTCTTGTCTTCTATGAGTTCTAAAGAGCTGTGACTTCTAGCTTCACAGCATACTTTAAACCTGTCAACAGCCCTCCCCCCTCTCTCCATGTGTTTTTTTTTGGGGGGGGGATCTAGGGCTCCTTCTACCTAACACCATGCTCCCAATTGTCTGCTCATATATGGACTATCAAAGTATGTAGTACAGTGGCCTCACATTAGTATAAATCACCACCATCCATCTCTGGAACTCTTTCATCTTTTCAAGCAGAAAGTCTACCTATTAAACACAAACTTCCTATTATTTCCCCCAAAACAGCCAGCCCCCTTACAACTGTTATTCTAGTTTTGATCTCTATCAACCTGGCTATACTAGGTCATTATGAATGGAATTATGCAGTATCTGTCTCTTAGTCTCTCTCTCTCTCTCTCTCTCTCTCTCTCTCTCTCTCTCTGTCTGTCTCTCTCTCCATCTCTCTCTCCCCCCTCCCTCTGTTTTTTTACTTCAAAGTTCATCTATCTAATCCATTCTTACATTGAAAAAGAAAAATTTGTTTTTAATAGTAAAATAAAAAAAAAACCATTTTAAGTTATAGAACCTGCTTCTTGTCAGAAGAGAAAGAAATGAAATCATTCAAACATAAAGATAATGACTTTTCCTCTTGCACCCCCGCCCCCATGCACCTGAGCAGCCCAGGTTAGCAGTGTAGCACACAGCCTCCAGACCTTTTCTATTCTTTGCTTCTGTAGTTATGCTGTCCACGTCAAGTCCTTGAATAATATGGTTGTTCTCCTATATAAAATCCTTTTCTTCCTTTTTTTCTCATTCAACTCAAACTCAGATACCTTTTGATCATCCTTTTGAGTTTATTTTAAAGTGCACTTTGGGAATCTTTTTATCTGACCATCCTGTGGAATTTATATTGTGTCCCCAAAGTCCTAACATGCTGTGACACCTTATTTTTGTCTTTTCTACTGTAATTTTTAGTAGGAAGGACAATACGATGCCTGATGCATAGCAGGTTCCCAGTATCAATTGTCTCATTGAATCTTTTATTTCTTGCGTGCTGGGCACATAACCAAGAGCTTATGCATATTAGACAAACGTTTTATCACTGAGCTAGATCATGAGACTCTTTGAAAGTTTTTTAGAGATAAAATTTAGAACTTTGGTCTTTGAATTACATTTGAAATTTCTATGTGCTGTCTTTCATTTCTGAACTTTTTTTTATATATTATAGCTATTAAAGATTAAAGAATGTCTTTTAGGTTACAGTTGTTTTGCAACCAACCTAGGTGTTAAGAAAATTACATTTATAATTAAGCAAATGTCCTCATTTCCTTGGGGTTTTTGTCCCAGTTTTAAAAGCATGGACATTCTCAGCAGTTGGTGACAGCTATGGCTCCAATTTCCTATAAGACACAACACCTTATTTGAATATCTCAAAATGAAATGGATGAAAACATTAAAAGTTTTCAGCAAAACCTGGTCAAAATATATGTGTCTTGTTTATAAAAGATATAAATGCGTGAGTGATTTCATGATGGTTGTCTCAGTTCTTGCTGAGGCTATTTTATATTAGGCATCCGTTTACTATGTTCACTCTCAAATTGGAAATTCAGTGGTGAAATGCATTTGGCCCAAATGTTGTCTACTAGGGAAGAAATGGATATTATGTACTAAAACCATGATATACATTAGATATAAAAAGATCTCTATCTCTATATCTATATGATACTAAGTCATAGATGGATTCTTTACCTATTAAGCCTTGGCTGATCCTGGCACCTTCCATACATTAGACTGCCAGCTCCCTTGAAGCAATCCAAGATGTTTTGGTGGGCTTTAGGTGCTATAGTCTCCCACTCTATACACAACACTAGGAACTGCTAAGGATGAGGTCCCAGAATTATCTGGACAGGACCCACAGAGACAGACAATGACTCCAGAGATTCTAGTACCAAGGCTACCACATTTCTCATGCAGGCTAATTAGTACACTTAGTTATTTTTTTTAATTGCCATTCTTCTGGTGATTTATGGAAGCTCACAGTATTAAATGTGAACAGAAACCCAACAGAGCCTAATTTTGAGATATTCTCTTCTCTCTCTCTCTCTCTCTCTCTCTCTCTCTCTCTCTCTCTCTCTCTCTCTCTCTCTCTCGATTAAACCCTAAATCACAGAGCTATTCCATTTGGCACTTGATGAACTTTCATTTTTTATTTCTTTGGTAAAAGAAGTAGCAAATATTATTTGAGAAGAGAAAAAAGAACAAAAATCTTGGTTTGGATTCTCCTAGAATCAGACATTGTGAGAAGGACCTGAGAGACAGCCATTTACTAGTGAAGTGAGTCCAACTGTACCAATAAAAGATGAGGTGTGGGATAATGGTACAGCAAGTGTGTTTTCACACCTGCAGCTCAATCCTGTTTGGGAGCTGAGAAGACTTCCCTTATCCCCACTGAAGTATTGGGGATCTTCATGATTCAGTTGGTTCAGCAGTACATTTAGTTACCAAGAAAGCACTCAAAGAGTGAATTACAGTTGTTCTAGGAAGCAACAGTTGCTTGTAAAAGTGAATAATGAGGTGATAAGAATGGGCAAAACCCACTGTCATATCTTCATTAAAATCTCCAAATGGCTGACTATTAGAGATGTTTTGTAACCCCAATGCTTAGGGAGCTAAGACAAGGATAGAGAGTTCAACATCAGCTTGAGCCACACAGTAAGTTTTGGGCCAGCCTGCAACCTGGGACAACTTAATAAATAAAATAACCAACAGCAAATGAAAAATCTGTCCTTATATAACCTAAAAGAATTAATGACAAAAAAGCAACTGTATTAAGTTCCAGAGATTCATCTTTCTATTTTGCAATAATAATTCTGTTGATATGTCATTAACATGGTATACAATTCACTCATCTAAAGCATCAAAGCCATTGGTTTTTAAAACATGCTACACAGGACTGTGATAATTGGAACCAATGTGACTTTTTAAAATATTTTTTGTCTCTCCCAGAAGGAAACAAAGATATTCAAAGTCTTTTCCTCAACTTCTTGCCAACCACTGCTATCTCCATTGTTGCAGGCTAACTAATTTTGTGTCTCAATAGATTTGCCTATTCTGGACATTACATATGGATGGAAACATTTACTGCACCGTCTTCTGTGGCTCGATTCATTCTCCTTGGTGTAATATTTCCAAGGTTCATCCATGTTTCAGTCTGTATCCTTCTTTAGGATGAATAATAAATATTCTATAGTATAACTAACTCATAATTTCATTATTCATTAGTTGATGCACATCTGAGCCATTTCTACTTTGTGGCTATTAGAGTATTGTCATGGCCATTCATTCACAATGGATGGGTATATCTTTACATGGACATGTTTTCATTTATATTGGATATGTTCCTAGGATGAATTGCAAGATCATTTGAAAACTTTATATTTAAACTTTTGCAGGGCATCTTCCTAAGATTGAAACTGTGATCTGCAATTGTTTACCAAGTACCTTAGAGTTTCAGGTGCAATAATAGAAAGTAATTTGTATCAGCTGTCTTCCAGAAAGTGGTTTGAAGTGTGTGGATTACTGGTTTGTCTGCTTTTTCTATATGTTTTCTTAGATGATTAGGGCTGAAGGAGATTCACTAGGCAAAATTCTTAGACAACTTTGCTTCCTCAGACAGGATATTGTCCTAGGTTCACCACTTTCTAATTTTACTTAGCTTTCTTTTTATTTTTTCCAATTTTTATTAGACATTTTCTTAATTTACATTTCAAATGCTGCTCCCCTACCCACCCACTCCCACTTCTTGGTCCTGGTGTTCCCCTGTATTGGGGCATATAAAGTTTGCAATACCAAGGGGCCTCTCTTCCCAATGATGGCCGACTAGGCCATCTTCTGCTACATATGCAGCTAGGGACATTAGCTCTGGGGATTCTGGTAAATTCATATTGTTGTTCCACCTATAGGGTTGCAGACCCCTTCAGCTCCTTGGGTACTTTCTCTAGTTTCTCCATTGGGAGTCCCGTGTTCCATCCAATAGATGACTGTGAGCATCCAGTTCTGTATCTGCCAGACACTGGCAGAGCCTCATACGAGACAGCTATATCAGGGTCCCTTCAGCAAACTCTTGCTGTCCTATGCAATAGTGTCTGAGTTTGGTGACTGATTATGGTATGGATCCCCGGGTGGGGTAGTCTCTGGATAGTCCATCCTTTTGCCTTAGCTCCAAACTTTGTCTCTAGCTCCTTTCATGGGTATTTTGTACCCTATTCTAAGGAGGAATGAAGTATCCACACGCTGGACTTCCTTCTTCTTGATTTTCTTGTGTTTTGCAAATTGTATCTTGAATATTCTAAGTTTCTGGGCTAATATCCACTTATCAGTGAGTGCATATCTAATGACTTCTTTTGTGGTTGGGTTACCTCACTAAGGATGATATCCTCCAGATACACCCATTTGCCCAAGAATTTTATAAATTCATTGTTTTTAATAGCAGAGTAGTACTCCATTGTGTAAATGTACCACATTTTCTGTATCCATTGCTCTGTTGAGGGACATCTGGGTTCTTTCCAGCTTCTGGCTATTATAAATAAGGCTGCTAAAGCCAGAAGATCCTGGACAGATGTTTACTTACCTTTCTAAAAGCTAAATAGACACATAGTTTCCATGAACTGTAACAACCCACAGCACTCCCATCCATTTAAATCTGACTCTGGGAGATCTTGAGTTTTGACTTAATGGTCAAATTTAAACCTCCTTTGTATAGTTAAGCCCAAAGACTAAGTAAAATCACACACTGGCAAAGGGAAACCCATTAATCAATGCACTATTTATCCATCTATTGTCTAAGGTGTTTATTTGCTGCACCATGCCCAGGGAAATAAAATGAAGCAAGGTAATTTTACAGAAATGAAGTGCAAACTAAATAGAAAATGGACACACCTTACTTTTCCATTTGTCAATGGCATTCACAACACCATTGAAGGTAATACAATAACCATTAAAAGTGATTATTTGTAACAACAAATCTAAGGTAAATATTTTATGTCTGTTGATATACATGTTTATGCATATCTACAAATTAAATAGAATAAATCAACATTCACATGAAAACCAGTTTAAAATATTCACATTTACAAGAATATTTAAGTGTATGCCTAGAAATGCACAGAATGCATATATTTACATAAATAAATATATTTTGCTTTTTAATATTTTTTATGTTATACATGGTGTGAGTGTTTCTCTGATTGTATATATGATCTTGGTGTCCTCAGAGACCAGAAGAGAACAATAGATCTTCCATAACCAGAATTAGAGACATGGTTGTGAGTTGTTACATGGAAGATAGGAACTAAACACACGCGCTCTGCCAGAGCAGAACATACTCTTAACTACTGAACCGTCCCTGTAGCTCCTATATTAGATGTTATATTTAACATACAACAAACTATTCTTAGACACATCTTTCATATGAATAGTGAGAAATTTCTGTTAGACCCTGAGCCTGGAGTTACAGATAATTATGCAAAGTTCAATCCCTTAACTGATGAATAATACATTATATTCTTCGATTTAGACAACATAATATAAATAGCGCTATTAGATTCCAAAGTTTAAAGTATAATCTAAAAGAGACACAATGGTGGTGTTAAACAAAAAGAAATTAAGGGAAGAAACTTCCTGGCTTTGAAAAACTAATATGCATCTCCTTCTTCATTTCCTCACTGAAGTACATTTCATAGAATATCAGATAGTTGAATTATTATAATTGAAATTGATATATAGTTGACCTCTGAGGAAGAATTACTTTTGGTGTGCTTGCTTTCTTTTGCCTGAAAATATAAAGGATGGTAGGCTGTGACTTAGAAAATATAATAGTTAAATATAATAGTTTAGGTTTCTAAAATGTATAAATTTATAACCATTAATTAGTTATGTACAGAATCCTTTTTAAATTCTAGTAAATAAAATTGTTTACATGGTATCATGACTAATGAGAGATAGGACTGATGGTTTGTGTGTGGAGCTCAGGATGGAACCCAGGACCTTACTTATCCTAAGTCAATGCCCTACTGCTGAACTCCAGCCCCAGCTTCTTGATAAATTATTTTTATGTGTTCATGTTTAAGTCTTACCATTCAAAAACAACTAAATAGACACATGTGTGTGTGTTTTCTTCTAGTCTTCATAAATCTGTTTGCTTTGGCTCAGTGTGTGGGTAACATGCTTATATTTATTTTAGACACAGTTTTCTGTTTTTCCAGATACTAAAAACTAAGCATATTCTACATTATGATAATCTTTACAACATAATATAAAGAACATTAAAGCTTGCCATGGCTTAATTACCTAATACCAAGCTATAGATCATTATGTATTATTTGTGTGTGTTTCTATTATAAGTGATACTATGCTAAAGATATGTAAGAATAATTACTTTTTCTATATTTGGCAGTCTTTCCTTAAATATTGAATCATAAAGTAATTATGTCTGGCTTTAAAATAAAAGTAGTTTAAGGCTTTTGACACATCCTGCCAAATTGCTTTTCTAAGTGCTTTCTCGGTTACTCTTCTGGCTTGTTTTGTTTCACTCTTGGGAGCTTTTACTATCATCTTTTTAAAATATCTATCTCAAAATGAGAATGAAAGTGATATTCACAAAGCAAGAGGTAAAAATGGCTGTTTTTCATTTTTAATTACTAAAAAACTCAAACATTTTTCTTGGGTTTATAAATAATTCAATAGCATTTTCTGGGAGAATGAGTTTTATTCTTTTTCCCCCTTCTTGACTTGCATGCAATTGGAGCATGGGATAGAATCGATTCTTCATTTTGAATAAAGCACTCCTTACTTACCTTTCTGTACTGACAGGTAACTAATATTTAAATTGTCTTAGTCAAGCCTCGAGTATCTCTCTCAACTTGTTATTGCCCCTACTCCCTTTCAGTGCACCCACTGGCTTCTGTGAGGCTTCTGACCACTGCTGGCATATTCCTTTCATACCCAGGTGTATGAACAATAGCCACAGGGCGATGCCTGATACTGCAATTAAAATGCCTTAATCTTATAAGTAGGATTCCTTGAATTGTTTTTGGATAGTAGTGCTATATGTATAATTGATATCAAAAGTTCTACTACTTTCATAAATTTTTGAGGGAAACTCCGTGGTTTCAAAAGTCCCATCTAGGGCTAGAAATATGAGTCAGTAGTTGAGCTTTTGCCTAGCATGTATGAAGACGCGAGTCCTACCCCTAACGATGCAGAAAGAAAGAGAACAAAACCAAACCTGACCTTACTAAGCTGATTTTCAAATCACTGCTTATTTGCTGCCAAGCCAACAAATGTGAAAATTGGTAAGTATTGGTTTTGTATTATGTCAAATTCAAAGCTGGGAAATGATGGGATGCAATTGGATATAATAAGACAGTGAGCCAAGAATATACACAGGAATGAACCCCCACAAAGATACACAGAGTATCCAGAAACAAAGTCTACTGGAGTTAAATAGAAACCCAGAGAGACAAGAGGAAAAGGAAAAAAAAAAATAACATTACAGCATCATGGTTGAATTTAAGGTTTTTTTTTTTTTTTTTTCCTACTAAACACCTTGAAATGTTGTTGGGTTTTTTGGTTTTGCTTTTGTTTTGTTTGTTTTGTTTTTGTTTTTGTTGTTTTTTAAATTTTGAGAATGAGTGGATTTGCCACCATTTCCAGGTGGCAAAACACTTGTTTCTTCACCTGGGAAGGATTTGTCAAAGATTGAAGGCTCCTGAGATCTAAATTATGTCTCCCTTAAACAAGGTAGTTTGAGGCTGGCCTCCCATTTGACATGGCTTCACATTTCAACTCACCGTGCCAACTGATATGACCATTTACAACTGTGCTCAGAGCCATGGAGAGTAAAGAGGTGTTTTACAGCATGGCAGACATTTGTTTCTGTTCCTTGAGCACTCAAAGGCTCTTTTCATCTTAGAACTGTTTGCAATAATTGTTCCAATCTGATGTAACCCACTTACCCTTGATATCATGTGTTGGCCCTTAAAGACACATCTCACCTCTAAAGGAGGGTTCATCCTCTGACTCTGGCCCAGAACCTCATCCTCTTTTTTACTTTCACAGATTATTTATCTGTGGCAGAAATTTGCGGGCAGGCATTTATTTAGTTATTTGGTCATTAACTAAGCAATTAGCTAATAGATTAATGAGTTTTGGTATGAATATGTGGTGTTTGTACATGTTCATGTGGGTTGTGCATGTGTGTGGGTGCCCATGCATATATATGTGCATGTGTTTGGAATTGAGAGGCTGATGCCCAGGGTGTTCTGTAGTTAGTCTCCATTTAATTAGTTTTAGGGATTTTTTCCTTTTTACTTAATTTTAGGTGTTGTTTTGTAAATGGCCATGTATATATGAAGGCAGCTATGCATGGGGGTGACTTTGATACCTCTTCTGGTCTCTGTGGATAATGTGCCCATGTGATACACACTCACAGACACACATGCACAAACACATACATATTTTAAAGTAAGTCTTCTAAATCAATATTTTATTGATTCTTTGAAGAACTTTTGATCATATTCATCCCTACTTCTTCCATAATTCCTCTAATAGCCAATCCCACCTCCTACCACCTGCAATGTCGAATCCTCTGTTCTGAGACAAGGTCTGGGGATAATAGCCTTGGCTGTCCTGGAACTCACTCTGTAGAACAAGCTTTTCTCTAACTCATAGAAATCTGCCTGCCTCTGCCTCCAGAGTGTTTGGATTAAAGACATGAACCAAAATTCCTATCCCCCTCTATTTAAAATTAAAAACAAACTTTAAAAAGACATTTTTTTAATCTTCGGAGATGAGTCAGTGATTTAAAATACTTGCTGCACAAACTTGAGAAGTTGAGTTTGAATCCCCTGAGATCATAAAGCAGAACATGACAGGTTGTGTATGTAATCCCTGAACTCCAAAAGATGGGAGCCAGAGACAGGGATTTCCAGATTCTTACATACCAGCTCACTGAGTTATGCAACATAAACAGCAAAGCCATACCATCTCAAATAAGATGGAGGACAAGCATCAACTGCCAAGGTTGTCTTCTGACCTCTGCATGTATCACTTGGCATGAGTACACCTGCACACACATAAAACACATACACTCACAATACAAACACACATACATATATGTACACACACACACACATGCACACAAGAAATTTAACAAAAAGAAGACATTTGGAGAAAAATGGGGGCTGAAATGTTTTCAAGGTATTTGTGACATTGCACTTAATGTCATACCAATATTAATACAAGTTTGTGAGGTGTAAGATTCGGAGTAGAAATGCATTCTGAAGAGTATAATTAGAATAATTTCTTTTGTAAAGTAAACCACTCTGTATCTTTCCTAACTCAACTAATTAACTGTCCAATCCATGATATGAACTATCAGTCTGTTAAGAAGAGGGCAGTTTGAGACTGAGTTATTGTGTTTGGTGAAGGCCATTGTATTGGCAAGGGTTTGGGAACACGGCTCAGAATGACATGTACATTTTCTGTGTGCACTTAGGTTTGTTTTGAGTTTGGGCTAAACAGATGTTCTAACATGAATAGGAAGCTGGACTCCAGCTCCAGACACCCCTGCAGTAATTTACCCAGACGGACCTAGATTCCTTTCCCTAGATCTTTGCAGAAGTATCCATTTTTGTTCCTCTTCTAATACTGTTGTCCTGACAACTGAGAGTCAGAATTAACTTTTTTTTTTAATAAAGCATACTGGTCTCAACAAAAGAAAAAGTCAAACCTAATAAAAGCATAAGTAATGTCATCTATGTTCCATTTGAGACCTTGTCTTCACAAATATTTGCAGCTTATTTTGGCTTTCTGTTAAGTCCTTTATCAAACCACCAGCTAAAAAGCTTTCAGCTTATGTCCAGTCCAGTGGTGTGGAATAACAGGAAATGCCTTTTTCCAAAAGTAATTTTAGTGAAAAGTTTAATATTTTAGATCTTTCCAAAAGATTCCCATGGATTTAGATACATATTGTTTCAGCAAGCCTTCCTTTGGCTCCAATCTCCTCCTTCTTGTGGGTGAAGTACTAACTGCTGGAGAAAGCTGAGTACAAACTTAGGACTTGTGGAGGGCCAGATGAGCTGTGCTTGAGAGGTGAGCTGAAAACACAGAACAGTGTGGTGTATGAAGAGAACCCTAGGGAAGTGGTTCAGTATCACTGGAGTTTGGAGTAGAGAAGGTGAGAGAAAGGGCAGGAGGCTTAAGTCAATGACACAGCATGCACTTGCCTACCAAGCATGAAAACCTGTCTTTCAGTCGAGCACTACAAAGGAGCTAGTAGGTGAGAGAACTTGACAGGGGCTGGGTGCAATGGACTAAGACTTACCAGGGAAGATTCAATGATGAAGCCTAGGTTTTAGGTTTGTACTTCTGGGCAGATGACTGAGTCTCTGTAAGAAGTGAAGAAAATCAGAGAATAATGGATACGATTTGATTCTTCACTGCTTTCAGGGTCCTTAACTTGTAAATCTCACCTGAAGGAGGAATATTTTTAATGGCTCCAAAAGGAGCTGTGTGAGAGGACAGAAAAAAAAAAAAAACAAACAAACATCATCTTTGAGGCCAAGTAGGGAGCTGATTAGAATTAGAAGGACCCAGGGGGAGTCATTTCCTCTGGAACAGCCACATCTCTAATAATGACATGAGGCCCAGATGACAACATAGAGCAAAACTGCCATAGCAGCACCCAGAAGGCCAAGACACTTACGTGTTGGGGCTGCCTTATCCAATGCCCAAGTACACCTTTAAACAGAGCACTCTTGTTGAGGCCCCAGCTCCGGCACCCCAGCCCACCTTCCTGGCTGTTATTTCACTTCTGCATTGTTCACATTTTACCTGCACTTCCTGCTCCTCCTGGAGCCTTTGTGATTTCCAAACCCTGACTTGGAATGCAAACTGAAGGAGCAGATCTTGCTACAACTTTCAATTCTATAACTTTGATGCAAGGCCCAACAGTTGATTTGCTGGTGTTACTTAGAAGATGAGAGAACTGATGCAGAAGTAACTTGCAAAGCATTTGGAAGGTCTTTGCACCAGGCAAGTATGCTTCCTTTCTCAAGAAGGCTGAGGCCAGAATAAGGCAGAGAATCACTTCTGAGAAGTGTCTTTAGGCTGTTATCCCTGCTCAACTCTGATTTTATAACAAGATAGCTCAGAATGAGGAATGTTGAGAGACAGGGGTAGGGCTTTCTAGTCAGTGCTTACACTTAATGCTGGCAACAAAAAGGCCCTATAGCCACTGATTTAAGGCACAAGCTCTTGAGCATGTATATTGCTCAGTGCTGTGGTGTGTGCATACATTTTTTGCATACGTGTGTGTACTAGACATTAAGCATGAGTCTGTGCACTTTACATAATTCAAGCTCTAGAAACTGGTATTTTCTTTTGTGTTTTTCTGAGATAATGTCTGTCTCTGTAGCTGAGACTGTTTGCAACTCAGTATGTAGCCCAGGTCAGCCTCAAATTCAGTCTGTCTGCCTCTGCCTGCCTCTGCCTGCCTCTGCCTGCCAATTATGTGTCAGCATATCTGTTTTGATTATACTGGGTTAACATGAGTCAATTTAAAAATTTTTTTCAACTTTTATTAGATATTTTCTTCATTTACATTTCAAGTGTTATCCAGAAAGTTCCCTATATCCTCCCCCCTCCCGGCCCTGCTCCCCTACCCACCCTCTCCCACCCCTTGGCCCCGGCGTTCCCCTGTATTGGGGCATATAAAGTCTGCATAACCAAGGGGCCTCTCTTCCCATTGATGGCCAACTAGGC